>JANAVB010029817.1:4017354-4594139 GCA_029216955.1 Iris pallida | reverse complement strand
TTTATCTTACGAAGTCATCTAAACATTCATTTTTATCAAAATCTCAAGGTATAGAATCCATCTGAACAATAACTTTTTACACAATCATTATTCCTCGAATCAGAGTACTTCCAAGTTATCACATATCGATCTTTGATACGCCTCAATACCATCGATGATATACATAACCTGACGATCTTCCTTTGCAACGAACTCCGAGTCGTGCAACTGATGCTATCATCCGAACTGGATATGCAATAATTTTCTCGACATTCAAGATCAAATTCGATCGTTATCCCTCGAACTAATTACATGATTAATTTGTCAAACTCAAAATCACTTTTGTTATCATCTATCTTAGTCATTGTGCAACATAATTTCTCAGCCGTATCGTTCTATATCAACTCAAGTCATCGAGCGATTTTATCCAAATCGTTAGTCATTTTTGTAACTTCAAAAATCAAACATTCTCATGCACGTTATCTTCCTATCGTGCTATCTTTCCTTAGTCAAATTCAAAATTCTATTCCATTTAGTTCTGTATCAACATTTTCGTATATGGTCCATATCGATTCCTCGACTGAGTCACCCATTCATTGCATGTTAACATTTCTTCGATTCAATCTATATACTCAATCATTTTTGTATTTCATACTCGACGCAATCCAAAGATGCATCGTTTCTCGTTCGTTCGGATCAACTCATCCAAAACTTCAAGATTATAGCTTACTCAATGACATTTCATCTAAGGTTTTGCACACCGCGACGCTTGCTGATAGACCTATTGGCACCCCGATCCTCAATTCGATTGACATCCCCAAGGCTATCCCATACACCACTCAGGGATGAAGTTACTCGATAAATCCTCGAAATAAATTTCGAATCACAACCGATTACTTCGAATTTTCGCTCGAACCACTCAAATTTCAAGCACGTTTATCTATATCGCATCGACGATAACATCCCTATCGATAGTCATCTTGCATTCTATGAATCAAGTCAAACTCATTCCCATTTCGAAATGATTCGAATCCCGCACATAACTTTGCTAACATCGACACAAATATTGGCGTATATTGTCCAGCCCGACTTAGCAAACCGTGCCTTACGTGAAACCATCTTTATTCAACCAAATTTCTTTCGTGCGACTTTACAAAATATATAGACTTATTGTATGGAACATCCCGCGGAATATTGAGAGCACACCACCAACATCAAGAATCAAGGCAACATCAAAGTTAAAAAATTCAATCGAAAGTCCAAGGACGTAAAGTCGTGCTCTGATACCATTATGTCATGGGCGTGATGTCGCGCGAGCCCAGGTTGCACTCGCGCAAGACGGGTTCCATAACGGTCGATTACAGCAGCTTGCAACGGGATTGTTGCACAGAAGTCCGAGCAGAGAAGTTGAATAACACAAAGACATGTACCAAATATGATTACAAGGGTGCGAATCCAAGGGTGCAAATCCAAGATTACAAGTCACTCAAGCTCACTCTCTTGATATAAACACTTAGAGCTCTCTCTCTCTCAATTACAATCGCTCCTGCCTGAAGGCTTACAACTTTGCAGATGCTTCAGAAGGCAATGTCCATACATTATGTCCCGTATAGGTGAAGTCTTCAACGCGGTCGCACGCCTCGAAACGCCAAGGAACTCCATATCTCAGCACGTCCAAGCGAGCTCCGCATCGACGAGCAAGTATCTGTAACCTGCACATGAAAACTGTTGGGTGGTCAGTACACAACTGTACTGGTAGTAAGCTCCTCGCCCACCCATACAAAACCAACACGTTCATTTAGTAAGTGCAACATATTCCTTCGATTGTCTTTCTAATCTTGCCTTAGGATCAGCTTTAGGACAGACTCCTGGCCTATTTTGTGTCTCTAGAGCATTACCGTGCCTCGCACCGATAACTTACTTATCCTTGTGCCTCTAGACCATTCTCGTGCCAACATCATCAACGTATCGACTCGTGGTTGCCTTTTTGCTCATACTCTGAGACGCAACAACAAGGTCGTGCCATCAACTCTGTTCGTGCTACAACGTCAGGCCGTGCCTCAAACTCAATATGACTTAACCATATTTTGCCTTACAAAAAAAAACTATGTTGGAAATAATCCTGCATGTGACCTCGGAGAACTCCTCCTTCCTGACTTAAAATCGAAAAGACTCGATCCAAACTTATAAAACTTTAGTGTCAACGACTCCAAACACGATGTCACATCTCGTACCGAAGTACGTGTCTTTACGTATAACCAAATCTTAGGCTTCATAAGAGTTGTGTTGCAAACCGTGCACACATACCTTGACTCATCAGTGTCGTGGTTATACTCTTTGTGACTCAACCAACATCGTGTATACAGATTGTCGCTCAGCACACCACTTATCTATATGAAAGGTCACCGGCATTAACTAGCCATCATGGACATAGCTAGGAAGACGGTGGGTCGATCAATGCAGGTAGCTAGCCCCAATGAAAGTCCACTGAATTCATGGTTGCCTACCCAGCATCAGCTATACCGTGTTTCATCTATAGCCGGATCGATCCTGCGGCTTCAGGTTGTCGTCCGAATAAACATTATCCTTGTGCACAAGTTGTCCATGACCACGCACTACGAGAACATCTAGACTCACATAAATGTATGGCCTAATTTGTGGTACGACTCAAACCCTTTGCATATCGTGCTCATCATCCGTACTTTCCATACTTCGTTGGAGACTCCCAAACGAGGGACTGCCTCGACGACAAACGGTCGTGTGAACTTTCCATTCTTTGAAACCCTGGGAACAGCTACTGCATAGCCTTCTACTTAACTTGAAAAAAATGTGTTCCATATGTGCCATAGACCGTAGTATACTTCTCATTGAACCAACCATGGTTCGTGCCTTAAACCAATTGTGTTTCATGCGACACTGTCGTCCAAGTCATATTATATATGACAAGCCTTGAGCCTGCGAGAACGTATGGCTATACCAAGCCGTGGAATCGTGGGACCGCGCACGTGTTCAACTTGAACAATCGTGTTCTTTGAGTGCCATAACCGTGCCATCTTCTATAGACCGACAGTGAGACCGTGGGACGTATTTGCTATGCAAAGCAGTAGGATCGTGGGGACGTGCCTGCTATGACATCAAGTCGATAGCTCGTGGCGTAACTTGCCTAACCCAATTCGTGTAGTCAAAGACCCAGTGCCAACTTTGGAAGCCAATCGTGAAATGATATCTAGGCAACAACTCAATAATTCCAAGTTCTATACCGACCGACTCAAGACAACAAGATTATTCCCTTAGCTATGTGGGTTCGTCTTTATTATCAAGTCTATGCAGTACAATAAAAATTCAATTTTATTAGTGTGAAAGCCAAGCAGAGGCAAGTTCACCGAAGCCACCCACCTAAGCGAGGAATTGTCTCGACCGTGCAGGACTTCGAACAAGCCATTGCATGGCTAAGTCCAAACGTTGTTGCGTTTCGATTTATCCGATTCAGCTGAGCGGGACGAGACATTACATCATAGATACATTCGGATCATGTGTCAGTATAGCTCATACTTGATATTGTTACATAGAAATATGTTCCTGGACATATTAGTTACGGACTAAACGTGTCGTAGATTCGACCCGGGTAGTAACAATGGGGGGGGGAGAACAATCACTATATGGAGGGACTATTATTACTTTCACATGATAGCAGTTAGCATCTAGACAATATTCTAAATGGCGGTTGAGACGGCCGCCTAGGCGGTAGACGGTCTCTCTCCGCACCACTTTTGCGGTAGGCGGTGGAGTAGGCGGCTAATTGAGATTTGGCACCGTAGGCGGAGGTAAGGCGACGTAGCGGGCGCTTAGGCGGAGCAATACCTAACAAGATGTTTTGGCCAAAATGTTTTGCAAGCATTATGGGCCTATGTTTCACTTTTACAAAACCAAAACTTCATAAATCTTCGTTCTACAACTTAGTTATGCATGAAATACTATTAAAATATGTGTATTATGCAAAAAAAAGTGATAAAATAGTAAAAAAATTCCAAAATGTATCATCCGCCTAGGCGGCGCCTAGACGGTAGGCGGACTGTCTCCGCCTCGCACCCGCCTACACCGCTTAGAACCTTGGTCTCGGATGAGCACCATTGTCCGGTTACACCTATTTCACATAGCCCCATATGTGCAAAAGTTATCCTTATTTGCATTCACATAGTTGTCAGTATACCCTTTGCCTGTTGCATTTATTTCCTATTTACATCATGGCATATATTGTGTATCTTGTTACGTCCTTTGAGGATATGATCAATTTCCTTTATGCAGCTTATCCCTGAGAAGCATTGGCAGTTCTATTCTTAGATTCAAGTATTGTTGCATCGTATTTCTTTCTTAGCACATCTCATTATGTTCTTCTGTGATAGTCTAGTATTGCAAGCTATGATTTTCTTCTCGGGCATGTTGAGACGTGTATTACTGGGTGGCCAACTTTAATGCATTTTTCCACTCTTGTGGTTCGTATAATGTTGATTGAGATATAGTGGTGATAGATTATTCATAGAGATTGATAGCTAGATTACTCGATTTTGGAAAATGTATACATATCGGGTTGGATTGGAGTCCACTTATATGTAGTTGACCACGTGTATTGGTCCTCTGTATTTTGAGACTATAGTGTAGACGAAGAAGTAAGACGATACAATTTGCTACAGTGAATTGCATTCTCTCTACGACATATTGCGCCAAAAAGTGAAGGAATGACAATCCCAAAATCCAGGTCTGGTGTTTGAAAGAGAACACAAAGAAGTGAAATTCATGCACAGGTTAGAGAATGTTCGTCTACTAGAAAGAAGGAAAAAAAAGGGGGTGGGGGTGGGGGTGGGGGGGGGAAGACATTTCAAGTTACTTCAGATTCAAAGATGCATGGAAGTCTGACAAGGATTATTTGCTTATCTTACTCTAGTCCCCGGTTCAGGTTATACTCATAGAGCTGACATGAACAAGTAGCTTAACAGAAACACAATGAAGCAGATTGGACCTAATAGGGGCTGAACAAGCAGGTTATACATAGCTGAAGGGGAGTACAGAGATCCTTTATATTCTTAATTACACATTTATAGCTTATATCTCTGACAACTAGAATTGAGAAACAGATGCTTGATCAGGGAAGAAATGGAAGGTATTTGGCAAGAAAGCTTGGCAAGAAAATTTTGTCATATGCACTTAACAAGGGTCGATTTCGGAGCTGGTCATCTGGCACAAAGGAGAGCAATAGGAGGATACTTCAACAAGGGCTCGAAGGGCAGAAATCTAAGTATTAAGAAGGATCATGGATCTTTGAGAATGTCTTTGTATTAATTAAGGACTATATTTTTTACTTGTAAGCACTTGGGTCATCTGCCACATTTGAAGGAGAGCAATAAAAGGACCTTGCAAGAAGGAAGAGTCGAACATCAAAGCATTTACAAGGATCTAAGACCTATGAGGATGTCTTTATATTAATGGAGGACCCCCCTAACCTGACAAAAGGTTAAGCAGCTAAAAAGGAAATTCTGACTATATGGAAGATATCTATCCAGAGAAGGGAGACGTGGAATTCATTATGCTCTACAGCAATCATGTTGTTATTGATATAATTTATCTTCATAAGAGCTGCTAAGTCTTCACTGGTATTATTAATCTTGCATGCGAGTAACAACCAGATGATGCACAAAATTTGGTCTGGCAGTATTTATTGATATTACTAAGGTTAGAGGAATACTGGACAAGATTATGAATCAAATAAGACATAATGAAATATCGAAAGGATTAAAAACATCACTAAATCTGAGGATTGTATCAGATAACGAACATACTTCTCTTCTTCTGCTCATGACTATGCATTTCCCCAACAGTATCCTCCAGTTGAGTAGTAAGTTTATTTGATCTGACATCTCCATTAGAATGATTCTCTTTACGAGAACTGCCTCCTTTTCGTCCTGAATGGATGTTTTGATTTAATTCATCACTAACATTTGGAATCTCGGAGCTGGAGAATTTTAGTTTCTTTCCCCTGTAAGGAAAGAATAGTATGTCTTTAGGCTCGAGTTAACAGGCATAAATCAAATGAGATGCACTGTTGATTTAACTATCAATCCTCTAGAACAAAACTCACGGACAGCATCATTATATGCCATCAAATGGTGAGCTGTTCTGGTATATCTAAGACCACAAACAACATTTATCATGTAGAGTGCAGAGACTTACTTAAAAACAGAAACCTCTCGACTATATTCTGATTAAGATTTTCAAACTCAAAATGATCTAATAACTGATAAATTATCTAGCAACTTTGAAGATCAATCCAACATATTGCAGAACTAGTCAAAAAGTTCTAGATTGCACTTCCATCATCATCACCATGCAACCTTCTCCCATCATAATAGGGTCAGAAGTGGACATAAGAAAGCAGCATAAAAGATTTAGATTTGACAACATTTTTATGACCGGCTGCCGACATGAAGTCAACCCTCTATGTTGGTGCTCCTAGTCAATGTAGCCATGAGCATGAGAGAGTCATGTCATAAAACCTAGCCTACTAGTTAGCAGGTAGGCAGATCTACATTTTGGATATGCAATTTAAGATGATGCAACCAATGAACACATTCCAAGTTCCCCAACTATAAAGAGCCTAGACGAAGAGGTAAGATTATACAATTTGTTGTAGGGAAATGCATTCATCTTGATGACACATTAAGCCAAAGAGTAAAGGAATGACAATCCCATATGGCACTTTCAGCAAATAAATGAATATGGGATAAAGGCGTTATTTTACTTTCATCAATGGCATATGGTTATTATGTAATTTTACCAAAAAGTTCATCCCATGATTCCCACCTAATCTTGGGCTTCACTCACTTCAGAAGCAACTCTCCACTCTTAATTTTTTAATTTACCCTAAGTAATTCATGAAATAATAAATTAATAAATTTGCAATATTTAGAATGGTAATAGATGCCACAAGAGTGTTTCATCTTTAGGGGCCTGTAACAATGCCTCTACCTGTCTGCAGCAGAAATTGTATAAGCTCTCCAGGATCATACTAAATAATACTGGGTTATAGAAGAAAACTCCATTCTAAATAAATTTAACCAAAATATAAAAATAAATTAATTTAAAAACAAAAAAGTTTTCGTACAATGTAGATTGTAAGAGCCACACCTACAAAAAGGTGTTTCAATGGACTAAACACGACAAACTAGATCATTCATTTAGCATATATAACAACACCAAAGCCATTATCCAAGTTTTGGGGGACCGGCTATTTGAAGCCTTCGAAATCCGTTGTCTTTTGTTAAGTATCATTTCTCTCTAGCACTAGGAAGACAAGAAACGACCCTTTCAATGACACAATAGAAGAAAAGGATTCAAATAGCCGGCCCCAAGAACTTGGGTTAAATGTTGTGTTATTGACTTATTGTTGTATGCTATAAAGCACGGACACTTTGAAAATTAGCACCGCGTCCGTATCACAACTGATACGTATTGGATACGACACAAATACTCCAATACACTAGAGCATGTCAAATCAATGTCGTGTACGTACCATGTCGTGTTATATTGTGACTGTGCAATATAGGTTGTATGGTAAATGAGTGATCATCTAGTTTGCCGTGTTCATTAAACACCTTTTCATAGATGTCCCTCTTACGCCATACACCATCCCCCAATTTCTCTCTTGTGATTTAATTTACTTTCAGATTTTGCAATAAGATCTGTTTCAAATTTTCTTCCATATATTCCTTGTAGTGTGAGCCTAGAGAGCTCATGCAATTTCTATTGAATGTGAGTACAAGCTTAAAGAAGTAACAACTCTGACGATGCACTCTTAGGCCTCGTTTGGTTGGCGGAATCATGAGGTTGGGAAAGGAAAGTCATTCCTTTCCTATGTTTGGATGTCAAAGAAAAGTACGAGGAAAGGAAAATGATTCCCATAGGGAAGAAAAATAAGGGGAAAAGTGGTTCCCCCATCCAACCAATTATTCACTTTCCCACTATAGGGAATTCACTTTTCCTTCTAATTTCCTTGTCCTCTCCAAACACCGGAAAGGAAATGGATGGAAAATACAATTTTCCAAGGAGAGGGAAAGAACAAGGAATTGATTTCCTTTCCTTTCTGCGAACCAAACGAGGCCTATGAAATTTATTACTATTAGTCTATTATGAATAATGCAGATTTACTCATTATCTCTCATAAACTATTTGAGGGAGAAATTAAGGAAGAAAACTATTAAGTCAATATTTATTATTCATAAACTTTAGAGGCACAGTTAAGGGTGAGTTGTATGTGGTTAAAACCCGCAAACCGAACCGCAAGACCGCAAATTAACAAATCCAAAACCGCAAACACAACTCTCCCCCAAAACACCCCAATAATAACCCTAAACCTGCCATATCCATCACGCCTCTCAATTTTCATTCTCATGACATGTGAATCTTCCTTGCTTTAGTATTTATTTTGAGTCATGACTTAACTTTCAGTATTTTTTTCTTTTTAAATTTTATGCAGTTTCAGTTAAGACCGAACTAACCAAATTGTTAATACGGTTCGTTCAAATACGATTTGAGATTGTGGTGCGGTTCGGTTTGTTGCTATGCGGTTTGCGGTTAAGTACGATTTGAACAATTACGGTTCAGTTAAACCGAATAGACCGAATGCTCACTCTCTAGGTACAATCTATGATTAATTTTGATCTAATGTGAAAACAATAGTTAAAAGTTTCTTATCTGAAGCGGGTGGTGGAAGCATTCAAGAGTTGGGAGAAGTCCATGATTAGGTGGTAACTATAGGTTGTTCTTGGTAAAAAGTACATATAAAAACCATGCATTTGATGAAAGTACAATAAGAACAGCAAGATTTTTATCCAATTTTAACATGTAAGGTAAAACAGGTACTAATCCAACTTAAGGCTTTTGATACAATTAGAGGAAAAGAGAGAGCATGAATACAATAAGAAAGGTGTTTAAGAGATTACTTCAAGTCCGAGGTATAATCTGATCGTTTCCTTTTTCTCTTTGAATTTATGTTTTCACTTGTGCAAATTCTTGGAGGATTTGGATTATCATTGTGTGGACATGAATCCTCTTCATCTTTGCTCTGTCGACCACCTGAATCCTCTTGAAACTCCGTAATAGCTAGGAACTCACGACTAGAACATATAGGCTGCCGGTCCACAAACTCTATATCTTGAATTTGATCTCGATCGTTACCAGTCTCTATGACTTCTATTTGTGAAGCTCCCTTCTTTCTCACCCTGACAGGGAGTAGCTTCATGTTATTAATAGGAAGCACCAAGTCATGGAATTGCCATATATAAGATAAGTTACAGTTGACATCCTAACAACGTATTTGATTCTTTTTCATGGTGATAGCAACTTATATGTTTCTTAACAAAAGGTTTTGATGTAAGAGTAGTCATATTGTTGGAGTCATAGGATGTATGAAGCTGTAGATGATGGAAGTAAAGCAAGCGGATAACAAGTACATATCAGAATATCATGCCAATATACTTCCTTTCAACTTTCTAAAAGTTTCTTTTAGGAAGCATATAAGACGATACTTCCACAATTGCGAGTAAAAAATACCACCAAAACAAAAGCAACAAATGAAAATGAAATGCAAGAACAAAACAAATGGAGTATACTCATTCCTTTATTCGGTAGAACTGCTGAATAAATAAGGTAAAACAAAACATATTAAATATATAAACCGTAATTGTGAAAGAATGATATGATGTACTAGAACTCAAGATGAAACAAGTTTGTGAAAATAAATGCATGCACCATTTATTAATCCAAGACAATTCAGCCAGAAGCGGTAAATTGCATTCAGTTAGCAGAAATGGAACACAACATGTCAACACCCTCCTTTTAGTTTAGTGGGCAACCCTCTTTAAGAAGTGCCTGAAGTGTCAGTCAAGGGCAGAAAGTGTACTATTCTACTCTACAGATATTTTCTGCTCTCTAAATCTCACCTAATTGCTGCAAGGGTTCCATAGCTATAAGAGGTATAGGTTACCCCAGAGAGAAGGTAGAAATGATATTTACTCGAAGATACGATTGTATCACTAGAGATGTTATCACCCGTGACCCAAACCACTTCATGTCCTGGTATGTGATCAAAAGTAAGGGCGAGAATCTAGGTGACGTTTCCAGAAGTGCATTATCTTGTGCAATCAGACCATATCCAAGAAAGGGGCTTGCAGCTATTTGGACTATCAGATAAATTTATAAGGATTTTAGTGCAGTATCAGGACCACGTGGTGCATGGGGTGGGTATGGATCTGCGTCATTGAAACCAACCAACTTGGATACAAACCCAAGTTTATATAGGTAAGGCACACAAGTCCAGAACCTATAAGCATGGCATGTCCTGGTTCAAATCCAGTGGTACATGGGCCAATCAATTGGCCTATGTATTACTGCCAACTCAACCAGATCATTATGAGCTTGAGACTGAGCTCCTGGCATTTTGAGACCAGTGATTGCCTCATGAGCTTACCGAGACCCACTTATCTATCTAATAAGCTGACCAACTGTGCACGGCCATCTAAATAACGCCAACAGAAATCAATAGTTTTTGCAACTAGAAACCAAGGGCAACGTCCATGCTGGACGCACCAAATATGGACTGACAGCCCAAATCTTTAATGTGTTTGTAACAACTATCAAGTCATTTCTTGTCCATGCAACATAATCTGCCTCTAATCTATCGAAATGGATGGTCATATAAATCACATTTTAGTAGTTCTGTAAGAACTAAGGAACATGTAAATACCAAAGACCTTAAACAAAAGTGTATCCAGTTGCAATGAATGTGAAAACACAATGTTGGTCATGAGTTAAGTGAATGTAGATAATAAATAAACAAGAAGAGTACAAATGAAGAAAGAACATAGCGTACACATATAAATTGTGAAGTAAACTTGGTACTCGCAAACACAGATACAGATGTAGGACATGGGTATCACAGGATTCAGGTATGGCACTACAACTTTCTGAAGTCTGGGACACAGGTATTGCAACACAAAACACACAGACCGAACCATACATGATATATAAAAATAAACCAAACATCTGATATATAAGTAGAAACCGAGTTTTGTACATCTTGTTAAAATTGTATGCTTTATCAAGCTCCAGATGCTAAATAAGGATCAAGATTTACTTGCATGTGAGAGACAACTTGATCCCTTGAAGACATTACACCTGTTATTATCGTCATACCGTTCACTGTAATAATTGACAGCTAGATCATTATGAAGTTGGAAGTTTCTATTTGCAGTGAACATGCCAAACTACATTATGACAGAAGGAAATGTTCAGGTAAATCCACCTGATAATGTCCTTATCCTTCAAGATGCAAGTTGATTCAAAGGATGGTAAAACAAAATCATCCATCTGCCACAAGAAAATGAAAGAAGCCAGTTAGCCCATATAAAAGGTTGTTCCTACAACCATATTTGATTTAACAAGCATATACTCTGCAATACGTTGTAGGAGTTTTGGATCCAATTCATTAGGTTATGAACTTAGGTTCTTAAATTTTATTTGCTTCATGTCTACATTTTGGCCTACCTAACCTTTCATAATGATATATGAAACTTTTGGAACAAATTTGAACTGGGTTGTCCCTTCTTTTAATTCTTAGCCTATGATCACGTGAATCAAGAAAGTTGGGCCTTCCTTTTTTCTTCTTTACTTAAAGCTTTTAGAAGGATTGATTGTAACCGGTCAAGATGGACTATGAAATTAATGATCCAATCACCTCTATAGAATTAGAACACAGTATAAGAGATTTGAGTGCACCTCTATAAAATTAAAACACAGGCTTAAAGGTTCGGGTGCAGTTAAAACCATGGCATGAGATGTGTATTTACTTTCTCAATACTTAAGTATTGGAGTTGATACTATCAACATTGTAGCAGAGAATCTGGCATACTATTAGCAACAGAGTATCTTAATGAATACATTTCAATGACCCCCACTTCATTCATGTTTAGTTGAAATTCTATTAAGACGATCGTCTTAATTGCTTCCACACCTTCAGGTTACCCTTATGACTTCATAGTTGCACAACAGCCGTTGCCTCAAATGATCCAATGTTTGCACATCACATGATTGTTATATGACTATTTTCTACTTCCTAAGGGGCTGTTCGGTTCAAGTTTTAGCTTGGGAATGGATTTTGGATTCCTTACCCATGTTTGATAAGTGTGGAATATGGGAGGCTTTAGATTCCCACATATGTAGGAAAGTAATTCCCAAGTCCCTTTGGGAATATTTTTGCTTTCATAGAAATGTTGGTGGGGTACATTAATTACAATTTATTTTGACGGTAATACCCTCAAATGACATCAATTGAATTTAGGTAATAATAACATAATGAAATTGATGAAAGGATATTTATGGAAAACTAAACAAATTAAGATTCTTATTCCTGTCTGAATCAAACATGGGAATGGAAAAATTATATTTTTTCGGACTACATATTCCCAACCTAACCAAACATGGTATAGGATTGTTGAATTCCTTTCCCATGGGAAAGGAATGGAAAGTTGATTCCTAGAATACAAAATCTTCATCCAAACACCCCCTAAAGGCCTCATGTCTTCAATCATTACAACTGACAGTCTTACACCATCTGAACTTTCATATTGCCCTGGAGTAAGCTATGATCTGTTAAAAGAGTCGAAATCATATGTTTGCTATTTCACTGACAGAAGAAATTTATATTACAATATTTAAACTATTGTAAGAGCATTTATAGTTCTCTTCGACTTGTAACAAACACATAATACAAGTCTGTCACTCATACAAAACCGAGTCATGAAGTGAATGTTGAGGTTGGATACATGAATTACTCCATATTTGTATCTTGCAGCTAGATACTCATATTCTATTATGATTGTCTGTTCCTTTCACAGATTATGACAAAGAGATTGATTAGTGTATGTTCATTTGCACATCTCTCTGAATCATAAATTACCCAATATAGAATTCTGAGTCCCTAGTTATTATCTATTTATTTGTATGTATCTGGACTTGTGGTCTAATGTCACGCCCCGCTCCCAGAATACGGTGAGCCGGATATGTAACATCATCTCCAGGCTACGCACCATACGAATACTTCTATACCCATATTTGCGATTGTCGTCTGTAATATTCTAGAATGGAAAATACAGGAAATAACTAAACACATTTCATTCCACAAACTATAGCTATTATACATAAACTGTTTCTAGAAGTACATCTTATACAAGTCATTACAACAAAATATTAATTTACATATGTCGACAGGCTACAAAATGTTATTGACTTCTCTTTGAAGATCTCTTGACAGTTTATTCCTCGACTTCGGCCTCGTCATAAAGAGGTAATATCATGCAGGAGCTCCGTCTTCTCCTAGTGAACAATACTAGGTCGTAAGAACGACAACAAGTCCTCAATCAAGAACGGTTAAAGTAAAAAAAATGATAAGGAATGAAATGAAATGATTTATATCGAAATTGGGAAAGTAAATTTTTACATTCATGCTTACAACTTCAATTTAATTTCTTATACTATTATTTTTCATCCAACAAGGTAACTCAGACAACCTTATTTGACTACCACGAACAAGATCAAGTTTTTCCTAAATGGTAATGCTATTTGGAGAACAACTCTTTGAATATTCACTTAACTAGTTTTCCGTCAACAATTCCGTATACCTGGGATCAGGCTGTGACTTGGTGGCACGGTGCTTAGAATCCGGCCCTGCCTCCCTTGGGTTTAAATAGAAAATTCACCTATTCGATGTTTCAGTCGAAATAGGTGTAAGAATCTGGTGGCACGGGGTTTAATCCGGCCCTGCCTCCCTTGGACTTAAATAGAAAATTTGTGACTTGCCTCCCTTGGACTTAAATAGAAAATTTGTGACTTGTCTCCCTTGGGCTTAAGTGAGCTAAGCCTCACATACTCGATTCGCATGGCCCTACGAACGAGCTCAATATACTGATCAGCTTTTGGTTATTATGTTGCGGACTTTGTAAGTGATATTCAGGTTGTTCTCTCCCAGCCCAAATGCTTTCTAACCCACAACTGTAAATAGTTCAATTTCTAGTTTAAACTTTCACAGAGTAGATAGTATCTCATAGTAATTGTTTCTTGATTTAAATTTGATTGAAACTGTCGAGAGTCCGTTGCTAATTAAAATGGCAACGAAAGTTTAGGGTTAGGAGTATCGTCAATATTTTTGAAACTCTCTAAATTTAGCCAACTCCCGAAATTATTGAAAAATTTGCCAGAATCTCCTTTGTATTCGTTGATTTCAAAAATTTTACAATAGATAAAATATAACAATAATTGGGTACGTCGACCCCTTCGGTGGAGCAACCCTCGACACCGGTACCACGCAATTTATATATCCCCGTGTACGCTGACCCCTTCAGTGGAGCAACTCTCAACACCGGAACTCACGCAAGCATCATATATAAAATGTGATTAGATATAGACTTTCTTACCTTAGCACCAATAAGCATGTAAGCAATTTTCTTGGGTTATCGCAACTTGCTAAATACTATCCAAGTTCAAAACAAAATTATTAGTAGCACAATGATATCAACATCTTGCTTACAAAGTAATTTTATAAAACTTGTAATATTGGCTCGATATTAATGTTTTATACAAAATTAAATCTAGATATTCAACTTAAGCTTATACTTGCTACCATCATTTTAGTTTCTTGAGGATGTGAAAGGAAGTTTAAAATTGAAACTTAATAGGTGTAGGGTTACCTTAGCATGTAGGTACCCATAAACATCCATATTAACTAATAATTATGCCAAAACATGTCAATTTGATATATTTAAAAAAATGGACAGAATTGATATTTATATCAAATTGACAACTTATCAATCCTACACATTCAATACTAACCCAAGTGTACACATATCATACTAAGGAATATAAAATCCTTATATATATATATATATAATATATATATATTATATATATATATATATATATATATTTTGGAATAAGGGTAATTTATTCCTCGCATAAAGCGGAAAAGGTATTACAGTACATAATATCACAACTTCCCAAGCCCCAAATTATAGTATTATGGGGCCATTACTGATACATCGAATTCTATGTTATGTAGAATTCCAATAGGGGGTAGTCAAGCCCTCGAAAATTCGTCTGTTCCGCTCCTTCCAGATGTGTCAAATGGACGCGGCGAGACGAACTCTGGCTCTTCTGGCCCACCCCGGATCCCGGCCTCTGTGATCTCGGATCTAGCTGAGAATGCTCCGGATGTCTCTATCCACCCCAACTCCTCCTCTCAGCTGCGCGCACTGCTCAGTCCAGATGTGCCAGGTCACCGAACATACAAAGTAGAGATGCCCCATAGATTCATCCTCTTCATTACATAGCACACATTTGGCATCCGGGATCTGCATCCCAAACTGATGAGTCTGTCCCTCGTCATCAGTCTACCCCGTAGAAGTCGATATGCACATAGTTGCATTTTTCGGACAACCCCCTTCCCCAAATGAAGTCCACCTCCTCAGTCCGGTCGTGGTGGGTCCGAACCAAGTCGTAGCAGCTACGAAAGCAGAATAGGCCAGACCCGCCTCCCGTACCTGGGCCGGCCCAGCTCCAGGAATCCTCATGCTGGCTAGCGTCAATAGTAATAAGGCGAATCTCCTCGGCAAGCTGAGCAGTATATGGATATCCTTCTGGCCTCCAAACTCCATCTCTGATAATTCGACTGCATGTGAGCCCCCTGCCCGCTTCTCTGTCTAGCTGTCCTCCCAATAGCTCGAGCAGGGATCTGGAACCCAACCAAGGGTCTAGCCAGAGGTCGGTAGTCGTCCCATCCTTCATGGTCATGCAGATAGCGGTCTGAAGCACCGGTAGACACCTCAGAATGGCCTTAAACGTGACCGAGAAATTGTTGTCTATCCTGCAGGCCCAGAAGTTAGTCCTCCTTAGGTATCTGTTCGCCACCCATTCCGCCCAGAGCGACCCTCCCTTGATGAATCTCCAGGCCATCTTCACACAAGCTGCCTTCCTGACCGCATGAAGAGGCCTCAACCCCACTCCTCCTTCCTCCTGAGGCCGACAAAGCTGGTCCCAGGAGATCGCATGCATCCCTCCCCTCCAGATGAAGTCAGCACAGATGGCCTCAACTTTCCGAATAGTAGCCGTAGGGATCTGGATAGACTGCAGCCAGAACATCGTGATGCCCGCAATAACCGAACGCACCAGCTCAATCCGTCCGCCAAATGATAGACCCGCAGCTTGCCAGCCTTCCACTCTCCTCTGAGCAAAATCCACCAAGCTGTGGCAATCCTGCTCTCTGGCATAGTTGACCGTCAGCGGGACCCCCAAGTATTTCACTGGAAGCTCGCCTCTGTCCACTCCCAAGGCGAAGGCTCTCTCCTCCTGCTGTGTACACCGGGAGCTGAAGTAGACTCTGCTTTTCTCCCTGTTTAACTGTAGTCCAGAAAGCCGTCCGAACTCCTCCATAATGTCAGAGAGCGCTCTCATTCCCCGCATGGAAGGCTGGAGGAGCACCAATAGGTCGTCAGCATAGATCAAATGTGATACAACCGGTCTCACCAACCGGAAAAGGGGAACGATCCTCTTGCTATGCACTGTCGTATCCATCATGCATGTAAAGTACTCCATCACCAAGGCAAATAGATATGGGGAGAGGGGGTCCCCCTGCCTCAGCCCCCTGTTGTCCTGAAGTAGCCATGCGGCGTGCCCTGGATGAGGACTGAGAAGGTAGGGGAGCAGATGCATTCCCTCACCCTCTCAACCCACCTCTCGTCGAACCCCATGGCAAGCATCAAGTGACACAGGAAGTCCCTGTTGACCGTATCATACGCTTTCCGGAGGTCAAGCTTCACACAAGCCTTCATCCCCCCAGGTTTGCTGAACTCCCTCACCATCTCATGAGCTAGCAGGCTGTGCTCCGCTATCGACCGGCCCTTGATGAACGCTGCTTGATTCTGGGACACCAATCCCTGCATAATCCCCTCCATACGCCTGCACATAAGATGAGTGATAATCTTGTAGAAAAAATTACAGCAAGCAATGGGCCGAAAATCTGCAAGTGAGGTCGCTCCCTCCTTCTTAGGAACCAGCGTCAAGAATGTGTGGTTCATCTCCTTCAGAAGCCTGCCCTCCACAAAGAACTCCTGAACCGCCGCCAGAACCGGGGCCTTAAGCACACCCCAGTGTCGCTTAAAGAACCCTGAAGAGAAGCCATCAGGCCCGGGAGCTTTGTTGGGATTAGCCTTCATCACTATGTCTTCCACCTCCTCCATCCTCACAGGTGCCAAAAGCAGACTGTTCCCATGGCGGGACACCAGTCTCTTCGGGACAAGGGTTGGGAACGTGCTAGTGTAGTCCGTCTGCTGATATAAGTCGTGTAAAATCCTTATATATATATATAATATATATATATATATATATATATTATATTTATTTATTTTTATTTATTTATTATTTATTTATTTATTTATTAACACTCCCCATTTTATTCCATCAAGCTTCAAAGTCAAAACCTGTACAAGTATACCAGAAGGTGCAAAATGCAGAAGTCTATACACGTATACTAACAAAAGCCGGGGAGGAAGGGAACCCAAAACGGCTAATCCAGGGATAGGAGAGAGTTCCAGAAGGTCGCCTGGCCGTGAAGACAGCGGGATCTCCTCTTGCTGCATTGCCTAAAGGTCTCCCCAATAAGCTGGTCAACGTTGTACTGATCCTTCATATCTCGTCTTGTTGCGATTCTTCCAGATTACCCACGTAGCAGCCGCTACAACGATCTAGTGGCCGTGGGACACCGAGCCCCATGCCGCTACGAGGTCGTCGAAGCACCCGCCCCCTGGGGCCATCCTGGTATTGGGAAAGAATACTCCAGACCTTGACCGATAGGTCTCCCTGGCAGAAGATGTGGTCCACCGTTTCCGATTGACGATCCGTGCAACATGTGCACGCGGACGCAAGGCTGAAGCCAATTGTGTTGAGCGTGTCATCGGTTAGTAGGATCTTGTGAATGGCTCTCCAAATGACGAAGGACCACTTCTGGGGATGTGTCTGCCAGAAGGGTGCAATGCTAGGAGAGGGCACCGCAGTACCTTAGACCACTCTTCTAGCCGATCTGATCGAGAATATATATATATATATATATATATATATATATATATATATATATATATATATATATATATATATATAGACAGAAATATAAAAAAGATGGAGAGCTCTGCTAGGGTTTCCCCTATGGCGGCTACTACGCCTCCCCCCCCCCCCCCGTCCCCCCCCCCCCCGATCCTCTCGCGGGGGGGGGGGTTCGGCGGTTTGGAGGAAAGGGCGGCGGCTACAAGGGAATCCCCCCAGGCGAGGGGGGGTTGGGCGGCGGCGGCGGCAACAAGGGGACCCCCCCATCGGGGGGGGGGGTTCGGGCGGCGGCGGCAACAGGGCCCCCCCCCCCGTTCGGGGGGGGAGGGGGTCGGGCGGCGGCGGCCACAGGGGGACCCCCCCGATCGGGGGGGTCGGGCGACGGAGGCAACAAGGGGACCCCCCCGATCGGGGGGGGGGGGCGGGCGGCAGCGGCGGGACCCCTCCAGGCGGGGAGGGGTCGGGCGGAGGCGGCGGCGGGAAACCCCCAGGCGGGGAGGGGTCGGGGGGCGGGCGGATGCATGGTGACCCCCCCGGACGGGGGGTCGGGCGGCACGGGAGGTTCCTCATCAGGCGGAGCGGCTTCAGTGTTCGAGTTTGGGTCCGGGAGGGACAACACTGGTGATGCAGGCTGGCAGACGGTGACAACGACGGGCTGGAGGACGACGAGGGGCCCAGACCCAAGTATCGGGCGGGCGGGGCCAGAAACTATGGGAATCGATCTTCGATCGGCACAGTGGATCTCCGTCGTCGTGGGGGAGGTACGGTGCGCACTGTTTCGGGTTGAGGCCAAAGGCGACGGCGGCAGAGAAGGCTAAGGGTATTGCTACTTATACCGGCAGGACAGGCCCGGATCCTGCGAACTCCCCGACCAGGATGCATCCTGAGGAGCAGAGGCCTCGGTCACGGAAGGAGGTCTGCACGCCAGTGGTTACGAAAAGCCCGATGTCGATGGAGTTTGTCTCACCGATGTCGGTTGGAGGAGGACTTCGGGCGTATTTTCCGTCGAAAAATAGCGGTGGTTTAAGAATTCTGGAAGAACACTCTGGTGCTGTATGTGTTAGGAACAAGCCGTTATGCGGAGCGTGTCTGGAGACCCAAAGGTAGCATGGAATTCTTCTCTCGGGAGAACGGGTTCTATTATGTCAAATTTAGACTAGCGGAGGATGTGTCCAGGATCCTACAGGGAGGCCTTGGTCATTTGGTGGGAGACTCATTATATTGAAGGAGTGGACGCCGGAGCTGAGGTGTGAGAAGGAGGTGCTGAACGCTATTCCCATCTGGATCCGATTCCCAGAGTTTCCAGTAAAGTATTGGAGCATCCCGTTTCATGAGACATGCCAGCCTTGTGGGGAAGCCGATCAAAGCAGACGAGGCCACAGCTTTTCGCACCAGACTGATGTATGTCAAGGTCTTCGTGGAGATCAAGGCGGGCTCGGAGCTACCGAGTATGCTTGAGTATCAGGTACCGTCTGGAGAGGTTCTGACACAGGCGGTGGAGTATGACTAGGTCCCTCCCATGTGTTCTTACTGCGAGTGCTTTGGGCACACTACCAGTGCGTGCAAATACGAGGGGAAGGACCGCCAGGCCACAGACGGTTCAGACGGAGGCACCTGGGAAGGAGACGGCCCCCAGTCACTTGCCTGGGAAGACGGCGCCAGACAGACATGGAGGAGGACATAGTGATGGAGGTCGATAGGAGGCTGGAGTCAGGATCACTGCAGAGACAGGAGAGCACGCAGGTGCACTGGTCCCGTTCAGGCCACAGAGGACCATGGTGACCAGGGGTATGAGCACGACTGATAGTGGTCAGATGGTGATGGAGGCTCCCCGGTGATCATGGTATACAGCAGCAGAAAAGACCCGCTCCGGCCACACGGGAGGATATCCCTCAGGCGAGGGATATGGATGAACCAGACTGAAGACAATCCTGACTGGGCACTTACTCTTAGCAGGATTCAGGCCCATCTTGCTCCTTCCTCCATGGTAGATGCAGTCATTGATCAGACGGATGAGACACTTCCTCGAGTGTCGATCCAGACGAGTTCCAGGGGGACCCCTCATCTATTAATTAGATGTCGGTCCTAGCATGGAACATTAGGGGGGGTATTCCATTGGACGATAGGGAGATTGGGGGTTCTGAGGAGAGAGTCGTGTGACATTGCTATCCTGCTGGAGACGAAGATTAGAGGGCCGCTATGCTCTCGCATAGGACTCCGGCAAACTGGGATCACATTCACAACTTAGATCTTTGCGGTATGGCAAGGATCTGGGTTAGGTGGAACCAAGGTAGCTGGGAGGGGGTGCAGATCCATAAATCAGAACAACTCATCGGCATTACTTTCGAAAGAAACAAGGTGGGTTCCGTTTCATCCTGGGTGCTGTATATGGGCACAATGACCGAGACTCCGGAGGCTTTGTGGGAGGACATTGTGCATCTGGGTCTTATGGCGGACAGCATGCATCTCCCTCTGCTCATCATGGGGGACTTCAATGCTATGCTGCTTCGTCAAGAGAAGGTGGGAGGTCGTCCTTTTCCGGACTCGATCTTATAGACTTCCAGAGGTGTCTGCTTATGTCAGGCGGGGGCTGGAGCGAGCTGGACATATTTGGACCTGGCACAACAAGGCTACACATAATCGGATTGCTTGTCTGTTGGATCGGCCTTGAGAAATAGTGAGTGGTTCAGGTGCTTTCCGAACTCGGTGGCGAAGGTCTTGCGGCGGGTACTAGCGACCATTCTCCTATCCGGGTTGGCCTCTGTGAGAGACCCACTTTGAGGGCGAGGCCGTTTCGGTATAACAACAGCTGGTATCTGTCGGCTGGATATGAGGAGGTGGTTACGGGAGAGATGCAGCACTTCCGGGATGGCACGGCTCAGTTCCGCATGGTTCACAAACTCAAGCAGCTCAAGCGTGCTCTCAGGGGTTGGGTGAAGACGAGACCGCGAACTTCTCTTGCGGATAAGGAAGCCGAGCTTCGGGACACTCAATTGGCTCTCCAAGCTGACATTCTGAACGAGGAGCTGGCGGCTAAGGAGAAGATCCTGATTGAGGAGGTAGCATCATGAGACTGCAGGAGAAAATTAGTGCGACACAGAGGGCTAAATGTACCTGGCTCAAAGATGGAGATCGCTGCACCAAATTCTTCTACGATGTGATCCGCACCCGTCAGCACCGGAACAGCATCCCCAGACTTCTGAATGCCGAGGGACGTCTTGTAGGGAACCGGTGGAGATTCAGGAGGAGGCCGTCAGATTCTACACTGACTTATATCAGCAGACGGATTACACTAGCACGTTCCCAGCCCTTGTCACGAAGAGACTGGTGTCCCCCCATGGGAACAGCCTGCTTTTGGCACCTGTGAGGATGGAGGAGGTGGAAGACATTGTGATGAAGGCTAATCCCAACAAAGCTCCCGGACCTGATGGCTTCTCTTCAGGGTTCTTTAAGCGACACTGGGGTGTGCTTAAGGCCCCTGTTCTGGCGGCGATACAGGAGTTCTTTGCGGAGGGCAGGCTTCTGAAGGAGATGAACCACACCTTCTTGACGCTGGTTCCTAAGAAGGAGGGAGCGACCTCACTTGCAGATTTTCGGCCGATTGCTTGCTGTAATTTTCTTTATAAGATTATCACTCATCTTATGTGCAGGCGTATGGAGGGGATTATGCAGGGATTGGTGTCCCAGAATCAAGCAGCGTTCATCAAGGGCCGGTGATAGCGGAGCACAGCCTGCTAGCTCATGAGATGGTGAGGGAGTTCAGCAAACCTGGGGGGATGAAGGCTTGTGTGAAGCTTGACCTCCGGAAAGCTTATGATACGGTCAACCGGGACTTCCTGTGTCACTTGATGTTTGCCATCGGGTTCGACGAGAGGTGGGTTGCGAGGGTGAGGGAGTGCATTTGCTCCCCTACTTTCTCAGTCATCCAGGGCACGTCGTGGCTACTTCAGGAGCAACAGGGGGTTGAGGCAGGGTGACCCCCTCTCTCCGTATTTATTTACCTTGGTGATGGAGTACTTTACATGCATGATGGATACGGCGGTGCATAGCAAGAGGATTGTCCCTCTTTTCCGGTTGGTGAGTCCGGTTGTCTCCCATTTGATCTATGCTGACGACTTATTGGTGCTACTTCAGCCTTCCATGCGGGGAATGAGAGCGCTCTCTGACATTATGGAGGAGTTCGGGCGGCTATTTAGGCTCCAGTTAAACAGGGAGAAAAGCAGAGTCTACTTCAGCTCCCGGTGTACACAGCAGGAGGAGAGAGCCTTCGCCTTGGGAGTAGACAGAGGCGAGCTCCCAGTGAAATACCTGGGGGTCCCGCTGACGGTCAACTATGCCAGAGAGCAGGATTGTCACAGCTTGGTAGATTTTGCTCAGAGGAGAGTGGAAGGCTGGCAAGCTGCGGGTCTATCATTTGGCGGACGGATTGAGTTGGTGCGTTCGGTTATTGCGGGCATCACGATGTTCTGGCTCCAGTCTATCCAATCCCTACGGCTACTATTCGAAAAGTGGAGGCCATCTGTGCTGACTTCATCTGGAGGGGAGGGATGCATGCGATCTCCTGGGAGCAGCTATGTCGGCCTCGGGAGGAAGGAGGAGTGGGATTGAGGCCTCTTCATGCAGTCAGGAAGGCAGCTTGTGTGAAGATGGCCTGGAGATTCATCAAGGGAGGTCGCTCTGGATGGAATGGATGGCGAACAGATACTTAAGGAGGACTAACTTCTGGGCCTGCATGATAGACAACAATTTTTCGGTCACGTTTAAGGCCATTCTGAGGTGTCGACCGGTGCTTCAGACCGCTATTTGCAGGAGCATGAAAGATGGGACGACTACCGACCTCTGGCTAGACCCTTGGTTGGGTTCCAGATCCTTGCTCGAGATATTGGGAGGTCAGCTGGACAGAGAAGCGGGCAGAGGGCTCACATGTAGTCGGATCATCAGAGATGGAGTTTGGAGGCCAGAAGGATATCCATATACTGCTCAGCTTACCGAGGAGATTCGCTTTATTACTATTGACGTTAGCCAGCATGGGGATTCCTGGAGCTGGGCCGGCCCAGGTACGGGAGGCGGGTCAGGTCTATTCTGCTTTCGTAGCTGCTACGACTTGGTTCGGACCCACCACGACCGGGCTGAGGAGGTGGACTTCATTTGGGACAAGGGGGTTGTCAGAAAAATGCAACTATGTGCATACCGACTTCTTCGGGGTAGACAGATGACAAGAGACAGACTCCTCAGGTTTGGAATGCAGATCCCGGATGCCAAATGTGTGCTATGTAATGGGGAGGACGAATCTATGGGACATCTCTTCTTTGTATGCCCGGTGACCTGGCACATTTGGACTGAGCAGTACGCGCAGCTGAGAGGAGTTGGTGTTGATAGAGACATCCGGAGCATTCTAGCTAGCTGGATCCGAGATCACAGAGGCCGGGATCCGGGGTGAGCCAGAAGAGCCCGAGTTCGTCTCGCCGCGTCCGTTTGGCACATCTGGAAGGAGCGGAACAGACGTATTTTCGAGGGCTTGACTACCCCCCATTGGAATTCTACATAACATAGAAATCGATGTATCAGTAATGGCACCATAATATTATAATTTGGGGCATGGGAAGTTGTGATATTTAGTACTGTAATACCTTTTCCGCTATATGCGAAGAATAAATTCACCCTTATTCCAAATATATATATATATTATATAAGATTGACTTCAGGTTCTTCTCCGAATGGCTGCAACAACTTCTCTTTCACGATTCAATAAAATTGACTTCAGGTTCTTCTCCGTTGTCAAATCGGTTAATAAATTATCGAGTTCTTAACATAAATAAATAAACAATCATTCATAGGAAACTCAATCACAGAAAGTCCACTAAAACTTTGTTTCACAGAAAATTCAATAACCAATCAATAAGTAATGCATATATGGGTATTTAGACGAAGGACAATTATTGAGATCGGGAATACTACTGAAAGAAATTAGATTAAGAAACAAGAATATAATTTAAGATTCTAAATCGATGAAATATAGATGAAACAAGGAGATTGAGGAATTTCAGGAAAGTTGAAATTTGTGAAAATAGATAAATGAAATCTGACAAGGGGGACAAATCAGGATTTAAGAATTGGTAAAATCAATACCGATGAGTTATACTACACTCAGTTAGCTATCTATATAGAATTATATATAACATATTTTATGTCTATACCTCAAGTAAGATACTACTAGTACTAACTTACTCAATAGTTCTTCCAAGGTATATTTATATATATGTTAATCCTACAAAACAAACTACACTCACTTTAAATAAAGTCTTAGATCATTATTGGTCTATTGGCTAGGTAGTCCTTATTTCCTTTAGTATTTCTAACTATATATAGTTCTAGATAAATATGATCTCCAGATTTACTAAGGATACCAAGTACAAAATCCTTAAGGAATTTTTCTAACTCCTTCATCAAGGCACTCTAATAAGAATACTAGTCTAATTCTCTTTCAATCACTTGACCTAGATTTCAAGTCATGCCTATCCTAAGATATTTTCAAATAATCACTAGGGTGTGATTGGTTATCGAGGTTTTACTTATATAAATTCCTAACCTACATCCTACCTTATGCCTTTTTTTAATTAACCTGAACCTAAATCCTATCCTAGATTTTCCATTCTTTACGGACCTGCATGGACCACCACTAAAAGACGTGTCACGTCCCGCTCCCAGATACGGTGAGCCGGGTATGTAACATCATCTCCAGGCTATGCACCATACGAATACTTCTGTACCCGTATTTGCGATTGTCGCCTGTAATATTCTAGAATGGAAAATACAGAAAATAACTGAACACATTTCATTCCACAAACTATAGCTATTATACATAAACTATTCTAGAAGTACATCTTATACAAGTCATTACAACAAAATATTAATTTACATATGTCGACATGCTACAAAATGTTATCGACTTCTCTTTGAAGATCTCTTGACAGTTTATTCCTCGACTTCGTCCTAGTCGTCCTAGTCATAAAGAGGTAATATTCCTACAGGAGCTCCGTCTTCCCCTAGTGAACAATACTAGATCGTCAGAACGACAGCAAGTCCTCGGTCAAGAACGGTTTAAAGTAAAAAAAATATATGATAAGGAATGAAATGAAATAATTTATATCGAAATTGGGAAAGTAAGTTTTACATTCATGCTTACAACTTCAATTTAATATCTTATACTATTATTTTTCATCCAACAAGGTAACTCAGACAACCTTATTTGACTACCACGAACAAGATCAAGTTTTTCCTAAATGGTAATGCAATTTGGAGAACAACTCTTTGAATATTCACTTAACTAGTTTTTCGTCAATAATTCCGTATACCTGGGATCAGGCTGTGACTTGGTGGCACGGTGCTTAGAATCCGGCCCTGCCTCCCTTGGGCTTAAATAGAAAATTCACCTATTCGATGTTTCAGTCGAAATAGGTGTAAGAATCTGGTGGCACGGGGTTAATCTGGCCCTGCCTCCCTTGGGCTTAAATAGAAAATTTGTGACTTGCCTCCCTTGTGACTTGCCTCCCTTGGGCTTAAATAGAAAATTTGTGATTTGCCTCCCTTGGACTTCAATAGAAAATTTATGACTTGCCTCCCTTGGACTTAAGTGAGCTAAGCCTCACATACTCGATTCGCATGGCCCTACTAACGAGCTCAATATACTGATCAGCATTTTGTTATTATGTTGCGGACTTTGTAAGTGATATTCAAGTTGTTCTCCCCCGCCCAAATGCTTTCTAACCCACAACTGTAAATAGTTCAATTTCTAGTTTAAACTTTCACAGAGTAGATAGTATCTCATAGTAATTGTTTCTTGATTTAATTTGATTGAAACTGCCAAGAGTCCGTTGCTAATTAAAGTGGCAACGAAAGTTTAGGGTTAGGAGTGCCGTCAATATTTTCGAAAACTCTCTAAATTTAGCTAACTCCCAAAATTATTGAAAATTTCAGCAAAATTTTCTTTGTATTCGTTGACTCCGAAAATTTTACAATAGATAAAATATAACAATAATTGGATATGCCGACCCCTTCGGTGGAGCAACCCTCGACACCGGTACCACGCAATTTATATATATCCCCGGGTACGCCGACCCCTTCGGTGGAGCAACTCTCAATACCGGAACTCACGCAAGCATCATATATAAAATGTGATTAGATATAGACTTTCTTGCCTTAGCAAGCCAATAAGCATGTAAGCAATTTTTTTCTTGGGTTATCGCAATTTGCTAAATACTATCCAAGTTCAAAACAAAATTATTAGTAGCACAATGATATCAACATCTTGCTTACAAAGTAATTTTATAAAACTTGTAATATTGGCTCGATATTAAATTTTTTATACAAAATTAAATCTAGATATTCAACTTAAGCTTATACTTGCTACTCATCACATTTTAGTTTCTTGAGGATGCGAAAGGAAGTTTAAAATTGAAACTTAATAGGTGTAGGATTACCTTAGCATATAGGTAATCATAAACATCCATATTAACTAATAATTATGCCAAAACATGTCAATTTGATATATTTAAAAAAATGGACAGAATTGAAATTTATATCAAATTGACAACTTATCAATCCTACACATTCAATACTAACCCAAGTGTACACATATCATACTAAGGAATATAAAATCCTTATATATATATATATAATATATATATATATATATATATATAATGTATAAGTTGAATCCCTAAGTTGTACCAAAACTTAAGTGTTCATGATAATAAGGATTCATGAGTTTATGTCCACATATTGTGTCAAGATGTATATATATATATATCTATATATATATATATATGTATATATATATATATATATATATATATATATATATATATATAGGGTTGTAATCACACATCTTTCTATATATACCATATGAAATTTAATTCGAAGTATCCATTTGTTTTGTGTCCTACACATTATGTCCAATTCATACATACATACATTAATGGTATTTCCAAATTTTATGTTTATAATCATATTTCAATTCTCATAAAGATAGATTTGCCATGAATTTTCATAATTTCAGAAACAAAACTAAACAATATTAACTTATGACAATAGGTTAAAATTTTCAAGAAGGGAAAAAGGGAGAGGAGTTGCCTTGGTTACTTGAATTAGACCTAGGTTTAGTTCTCCAACATATTCCTAAATTTTTGAGTCCAAACATAAATTCAAAATAAAAATTGGGTTAGGAATATTTTTGACCTAGATATTCGATAGAGAAGAAATAGGAAAGATTAAGAGTATTACCTAGGATTTGGGGAAGGAGGAAGAGGGGAGCCGGAGTGGTGCTTTGGGGGGGGGGGGGGGGGGGGGGGGCGGCCGGCGGTTGGCCGGCGATAGCGGCCGGCAGCAGCAGCAGTCGTGAGAAGAGGGGGAGGTGGAGTGGAGAAGGGCGTGAAGAAGAATGAAGAGAGAGAGAAGAAATAGAGGAAGAAGAAGAAGAATGAAAGAGAGAGGGAGAGAGAGATGGGGTGAGGTGGCATTCAATGGAGCTCCCTCTCCATGCGCTAGGCCATGTGGCAAGGGAGAATGCCACTTAAATCTAAGGTTGACACATAGCCCCAATGAGTTGGCAAGTCTAATATGCAATTGCAAAAATTTATCTAGGGTTAAAATGCAAAATTTATATAAAAGAATTTTTATTAAAACATTATTATTAGTATTATCATTTGTTATTAATATTATTATTAGGAAATTAATTAGGGCATAAATGTTTAAAATAAAAATGTTTTATGGAGTACGGCTATTACATCTAAGGAGCATGGATGAATCGCCAATCCGAGCCCAAACACATCAGGATACGTCCAGGATAGGTGTTTTTCGTATCTTGAATTATAATTGATTTTTGATGGGCAAGTATTGGAACGTATCTTTGAAAAGAAAAAAGAAGGATCTGCTAGGCTACCTGTTTACACAAACCCACGCATTAAACTAAGTTAATCCTTGAGTGATTCTATTTTATTAGTGAACACATAAGGACTGTTCTTCTCCTTCCTGCCGCGAATGAGACCCTTACTATAATGTCCCCTCTTCTTCTCCCTCCTGTTGCACCGCTGGCACTACCAAAACTCCCCCCTAGCATCCCATCACCAACCCCCTCTTCTCGATTTCCCATCCGGCCATCACTGCCTGCCCCCGGCTCCCACCGTCTTCCCCCGGCTCTGAAGTCTTCTACCGGCTCAACTGAATCACCTCTGCAGTTTGATTTTTCTATACATTATATATAAATTACATATCCCTAACGTATCCGCATCCTAAATTTTTCGAGATTTGTGTATCGTGTATTCCGTATCGAGTTGTATCGTGTATCATCCGGGTGCTTCCTAGCTTGTGGCATCATGAAACATATATAATATTAATCGTTGCATGAATTCTTACTAGCCCCAACCTATATCTTTTTGGTTAATTGTTTGCTGAGCTGGTTGCTCATCCCTCCATAGGAATACATTTCAGTGTAGTTGGGGGTGACAGGAATCGCTAGAAAACAGAGCTTTGTAGCATTCCCCCGAGCAGTAAATTCTTGTGATACTTTTTTGTAGTGTGCAGTTATGTGTGTATATGGAGTGCATGGTAGATGATGGCGTGTATATAAATCTAAAACTTGACTCTGAACGAAGAAATTTTGGATGTGATTATATTGATGGCAAAAGTAGATGGATGATATGAATAAAAAATCCATATATAGTTGAGGATATGAATACATCTTCATCCATGGCAGGTTATAACCGTTATACATTGGAGATGGTTTTCTCATCATCATATATACCTGCTCCGTTAATAATCGAAAATTTATGACATGATTATTTGGTGATTGTAACTTGATCCGCTATAGAAGTCTCAATTTTGAGATCCAATATTTCTTGGGTTTACAGTCATGACAATAAAAATTCTACAATATCCCCATGAAGGTAACTGCACAACAAAGAAAATAGCTAGCTACACTTATTAGGAAAAACCAGGGAGTGTAGCAACACCATTCAAATAATGGAAACAAAGAGCTTGGCATCAATATCAATATGGTGCCATTTTCGATTAAATCTAGGTTCTAAGTGATTTGCAGTGAGGAACAAAATCGCTGAAAAGTGTGCTAGTGCATGACTTGATCATCTAATCTGACGGAAAAGCCAAAGACTGGATAACCTCATAATAGGTCAATGACAGAGCATACTACTCAGTATCATTGCTACAGTGAACAAAACTTGCTTTATCTTCCAAGAATTACATGAAGTACCACAAATGACATATACAAAAGATGATGCATGGAAGATCAGTGTAGCCGCCAGGCCAATCAACTCTACAAAGGCCAGGAGCTCGAGCACGATGGATAATAAAAAGAGAGTGGAAAAGGGAGAGACAGCTTGATGGTAGGCCCAAGTGCTTAGTGCTTACAGCCTACAACAACAAAAAATAAATCTAAAAGTTTTCTACATCTTTCCTTGCATGTAAAGCGAGCAAATCAGGCAGGTACGTTGCGCTACATGTTGGATAAGAGGGATTTTAGCAACTGTAAAGGGTTCTCTAATTCTCTCTGAGCAAAGCTCTATATGGGATTAAGAAAAGAGAAATTGAGTATTGAAGGAAGAACAGGTGGAGGTTTCTCCCTATCCACAAATATTTCTCTATGCAGTTTAAGGAGAGAGTTTATTCAGGAAAAAATGAGAGAGAGTAGGAACTGCCAAGAGACCATGATTACCAATATAGTCGAGTACTAGTATGTCTCCAAGGTTTTCCATAGCACTTTGTTGGATTAACTCCAATAAAGTCAAAGTTGAGTCATAATCATTTGGAATCTATTCCCTTTTCTTTTCAGAATATTTCAATTTACTGCTTTTTAATAGTAGACCTATAATTTAAATTATCACAAGTCAAAATTTGCTAAGGTTGATGTTTGTATACTATTGTGTTGGTGGCTGAGGCACCTAAATAAGGCACTACGCCATAGTCTGGATGACAGCCTGATACTAAGCTGCTAAAACATAAATATAGATACGTATACATATAATTGTTTATACATAGAAAAAAAAACTAATCAATCTTAAGATGCATTCGAGATTTCTCTCTTTTGTGCTTTACCTTGAGGGTTGCAAACAAGATAAGTCATCTAAATTGTTATGATTACAGAAGTTACATTGTAATTATTTTTCCTTCTTTTCCATCTCTAGTTATGCCCTAGCATCTATTTATGTCTTCTCCATACCTCGTACCCTTTCGATTGATATTTCTTAATGCTACCCGTAATATAGGTATGTGGCCTACTTGAGAGATTAATCTTAGAAACATGGTCAATTTCCTCTAGATTTCCCTAGGAATACATTTCTAAATTGACCTCCTCATATTTTAATTAGCCTAGTAGGGAAGATGCCTTTTTAGATGAAGATCCTATTTATGCCATTCAAGTCATGCCAACAAGACAATTTGTAGCCACCAAGTTAACCAACCTATGAATGTTTATATTCCCAAGTGTTTCCTTCTTCAGTTTAAATGTGACAAGAGTTGCAACACAGCATCCCAATAGATTACTAGAATAACGAATACCTTGTAAACCTTGATTAGATTTTTTCTACCAGTAACCAATATCTTCGGACAAACGAGAGAAACTATCAAGATTGAGGGCCTTTCCAACTGAAAACCTAAGGAAAATCCATTACCAAGCAAATATCAACCAATCCATGTACTTAAATCCTTCAGTTCAGCTTCATAAATTTCAAATCTTATACCAAATTTGCTCCGAGAACGTTTTTAAGATCCTCTAGCTAGCAAATCTTTTTTTTTTTTTCCTCATTCAAATGTCTGCCAGCTGCAAATGCACGAGGAACTGTAGTGGTTATGTCCCATTTTTAATGCATAAAACCCAAGAATCCTTCTCTCAAACACCAAATGGACTACAGTTCAACTTAAGAATATCTATACAAAATTCTTTATCATGTAGATTATTCTTTCTTCAAGGTCCAATTTGATCCCTTTTTGGGGAAATTTAGGTATTTCCCCAAAAAAAAAACTCAGTTATTAAGACTAAGACAAATAAAAGAGGTCTATGTTAATTTCATTTTGTAACGGAAAATTACAGGAATAAAGTTTCCACCCAATATCTATCGTTGCCACCCAATATCTATCCATCGTGCAACAAAAGAATTAATCGATAAACTTAAATTTAGGTCAATGTAGCAATTTGGTTTATGTTTCCTTAGACAGCATAATAATCAGCCCGCAAAATGAGATGTCCAACTCAAAAAACTACGGAAAAACCATTGAAACTCCCACAGATATTATCCATCAAGCACATTGCACCAGATTTGGACAGATGGGTCTTTCAGAACATAAGTTTGTATGTTGCAGCTCTCCCTAGCTGAGCTGAGCAGTATAGCTCCTCCTTGCTAAGTTTAGCAGAGTACAGTAGTAGCTATCAAATGCCAGAAGATACAGTAGAGTATCTGCAGTATCAGAGGTCCAGCCAGCTCACTCCAGCCAGCTCATTCCAGCCAGCTCACTCTGGAATGTCCAGTCATCTTAATACCAATGCTGACTCAGCAAGTTGGTTGTCCCCACTGTAACTGAATGGTATCAGTATATACGGACTGATACTGGTAGAGGGAAGAGCAGATTTGGAGTATAGTTTTCTTCTACTTTGCATTTTCATGTTTGCTTGTAATTCTGAGATCCCCAATTTCCCAATAAAAACCCTAACCAATTCTCTTCCCAATTCTACTTTTCCATTGTAATTTCAGTTCTCAATTGTTATCCATGTCTAGATCTCCTCCATTGCCAGGTTTGCCAGGAAGGAGCTCTAACATTGTAGTAGTAAAAAAATGATCCAACGAAGTGACAATATGCTTCTAGCAAACGCCAGACACTCCTTAAATCAGTACCGTATCCTTGTCGTATCCTTCACGACACACGAGGAGACACCAAAACAAATGATGCATCCTTGTCCCCGTGTCCGTACTGTGTCCTATAGTTCTAACGTCCTATGGATAATTAACAATAGTCGATTTCGACCAATTGAGCAACTAAACAGTACACCAAATGAAATGCCCATGCCAAAAACCCACAAGAACACCACACACAAAAAAAAAAACTAATGCAACAAAGACTCCAACTTTGCAAGAAAAGAAACACAATCGTTTGCAAATATGAGCAGTGCGGTTTTGCTTGCTCACCGAGAGGAGAAGGCCACGTGGGGGGCAGCGCTTGAGCCTGAACCTCCTCCTCAGCTGGCACGAGACGTCGGCGATGGTGGCCACCTCCGGCGTCAGGAGGAGCCACGAGTGCTGCAGTCCCTGCAATCTCTGCGACCTCGAGAGCAGCTTCCGGTCATCGAACACCACTCGGATCCTCCTCACCGGAGCATTCTCCATGGAAAAATCTCTTAAACCCTCACGAGTGGGGAGATGGGATTTTATGTGCTCGTGGTAGGTTGGGTTGTGCTGGACCCAGACCCGTTAACCCTACGGGTCCAGATGTAAGACCCGAACCCTACTCATAAACCTTCGGCTAGTGTTGGGTCTAGATCTGCCCCCTACACGTTCACTGGACTTTGGCCCGTTGGCCCATGAACAATGTACATGAAAGTAGGGGGAAAATTTGACTTTCGTCCCCCTTACTAATGTATTTTTGTACTTACGCCTAAAATAAAAAATTTATTAGACTTAAAGTTTACTTTTTTCACAAGCAATGCTCATTCGACCATACAAATCTCTCTTTTCTTCATTTAAGTTGTTTCAACGTTCAAAAAATCTATATACATATAATAGCAAAATAGTGGCATTTTCCGTCCAAAATGTGGCGGCATAATAGTTATGCATGTATATAGTTCAGCATCATTATTATTCAGCTTAAAACTGTGACAAATTTGTAACCAAAACATAAAGGTCAACAACATACAGCCATACATTTGGTATTTATGACAGTAAACAACTATTATTCAGCCAAAACATAAAGTGGTCAACAACATACAGCCATACATTTGGGCGGTACGACAGTAAGCAACTATTATTCAGCCATACATAAAGTGTTTTTCTAAATTCGAAAATATAATACATTATGACAATAAATTCATTTATGGCAAACAGCTGGACAAATCTTCATGGTTATCCTCCACTACTACCATTCATTTGCTGATGAATCTGAGTATCAAAAAATGTGCATTTGTTGTGTCCCCACTTGAGGTCTGTTGGGTTCCCAATAAAGCTGTTGTTGGGTCCAATTATACCATTCATTTTGCTGATGAATCTGAATATCAAAAAATGTGCATTTGCTGTTCACTTGAGGTCTGTTGAGTTCCCAATAAGGCTGCTGTTGGGTCCCAATTAAGGCTGTTGCTGAGCTTCTCTTCTCTTTTGTCTATAAATAGATGAAAGTATGAACTTGAATGTACAAAATTTTAACTTGACCACAAAATCTCTATGGCTCCATTTTTCTCTCCTATTCGTGATGTGAATCCTTCAAAAACCTTCTAGAATTTGAAGGTTCGACTCTTTCGTCTCTATGAAGTACCTGGGTATGGAGGGAAAGGCCAACCATATAGTCTTGAATGCGTGTTTCATGATGCAGAGGTAATAGTTGTTTACATAGTATTTTATCAAAAATAAAATTATATTCACGTGCTAAAAGAAATACTTAGAAGGTGTCCAAGAATCTCCGAGTAATCTGCAACTATATGGATATCGAAGATATCCTAGCAAAAAGAAATACTTAGAAGGTGCCCAAGAATCTGAATAATAATCATGCTGAACAATATATATAGTTCAGCATGATTATATAGTTCAGCATAGTTCAACTGAAATCATTTTTTATATAATCATGATGAATTGATGAATTGTTATTTACGAGTAATACATGATGAATATAATTTTTATATAGTTCAACATGATTATATAGTTCAACTGAAATCATTTTTTGTCTATGCAGGGTGATCGAATTCATGCAAGTATAAGACCTAATACCCAACTTTCAGACAATGCTGAATGAGAGAAAGCTTTATGCTATTCGCTGCTTTGTGGTTACAAATAATACCATGAAATACAAGACAACCTTGAACAAATACAAGATATTATTCCTGGCAAAAACGAAAGTTGTTGAAATTTTTTATGAACGATTTCCTTCTTCTATTTTTAGTTTTTACAACTTTTCTGAACTTTCAAGTGATGAAAAGTTAGAAGACATCAGACTTATCGGTAACATTATTTTAATTTTTTTATTACAAATTTCCATATGTTATTCTTACAACTGTTTAATCATTCAATTTTATATTATTTTTATTATTATTTTTAGATTTTATTGGACGAGTAGTCACTTTAGATCCTCCACAACAAAGGGATTTGAAGGATGGGCCAACACGACTTATGGATATTACACTTGAAGACAATGAGTATTATTTTAAGATTTTATTATTTCTTAATTCTTTCAAAAAACAGTTGTATTAATGTAATGTTTTTTTCTTAAAAATATGTTATATATTTTTTTTTAGGAAAAAACGTTTGCAATGCACTTTGTGGGGACAATTGGTTGATGAGATGGTTTCGTACGTTAGTAATGTTAAAACTGAGCCAGTGATAGTGATATTGCAAATATTTTGTACCAAATTATATAGAGGTAATAATTATTTTAACATAATGCAAATAAATATACATATTTTTAGTTTTCATTTGATTTAATGTAATATATATGCAATTTAGTTTCATTTTGCATAGGTGATCAAATTACGGCATCCAACACATATTATGTGTCGAGGTTGTTGTTTGGTGTTGATATTCCTGAGATTGTAAATTATAAATGAAGGTATAATACTTATATTACAATATTTTTGGATGTTAATATTTTATTTTTTCAAAAAAAAAAAGATTTATTCTTTCGGTATCCTTTGTGTGAAGGATGATTGAAGAGAGTAGTGAATCAATCACAATAAGTACTGTTTCACATAATTCTGCGAATGCGGTTGAGAATGAGTTATCAAGTGGTCAAGCTATTGTTAGGACTATTGATCAGCTAAAAGAAAACCATGAGGTATAGAAAAATTAGTTGATTTAACTATTTTTATAGGTTTACTACGTAACATAAACTCTATTTTGAAATCTCAGATTGGAAGCTTTTGGGTCTATGTTGAGATAGTTGAAGTTGGTTTAAGAAATGATTGGTGGTATTTATCATGTAACAAATGTCCGAAAAAGCTGGATAAATGTGGTGATATGTTTTATTGCGAGAGGTGTGACAAATTTGAAAAAGATGTTAATATAAGGTAAGCACACAATACAAAAAAAAATATTTAAATTTTATGTTTTCCAGTATTTCTTAATTATATATGAAAAAATATAGTTACAAGCTTCGTGTTCGTGTTATTGATGCTACTGGTGAAATAGAGTTACTTTTATGGGACAAAGAATGTGTTCAGCTGATTGGAAAAAAGGCTATTGATTTGAAGAATAAGACTGTTGAGGTACATTTCGAACTATTCTCTATATATATTTCTACTTATATTATTTGTACTTATTAATTGTGCTATCTACAATTGCAGCAATCAGAAATGGAAAAGAAAACTCCTGATGAAATACATAAGTTAGTTGGCTTGAAGATTTTTTTCAAAATACAAATTAGAGCTGAACAAGTCCGTAATTTTAATGGATCATTTACGGTATTAAAGTTGACTACCGATCAAGGTCCAATTTCTCTGTATTCTGAAAATTTTAGTGAAAATCAGGTATGTTTGGTTTATGCTTTATTATGCAAAATTGTTTAATAGTATTCCCATTGAATATCTTATGTTTATTCAGGATTCTGATATTTTTTCAAACTTGCTGAAGGAGGAAAATGATGTTGAGAAGGTAAAATAATTTATTTTATTGTTTCATTTATCTGAAAAAATTACAAACCATTTTAATTACATTTTAATATTTTTTAATGAATAGATTGAATCTTGTGGAGAGATGAATTCAACACCACAGATGAAAGTCTCCCTCCAAAATGAGGAAGGGGAAACCCCTGAATATTCAAATTTGAAGAGGACATTGTTTGATGCCGGTTCAACAACAGCAGCATCAAAAAAACTGAAAACGATTATAAAGGAGGAGTGAAGTTTTTACTTTTGATGAATTTTGTTGGATGTGATTGGATAAATTCTTAGATTTGAACTTGTGTGTTTCGAATATTATTGTGTAGTGGTTGTTTGTTATGGAATGTGAGGCGAACTCTTAAAGGACCATTTTGTTAGAGCGCCTCATTTAATATGTAGTTTGAATTTGTCTTGGTTTCAAATGCTTCGATGTTTCATGAATTCACATTTCTTAGTATGTTACAGCTGTGTACAAATTGTTGGATATACATATAGATTTGTATGGTAATTTAATACAACGTATATGTAAATGAGCACGAACTACAAATAATTTAAAAAAAAACTTTTGCTGTAACTAAAAATATATAGGCAGTAAACAGTCAAACACACTGTAAAAATTAAGCAAAAAATTTCATGGACATAATTTGGTTGTAATTGATTATTATATGGAAAGTCTTGCATAAGAAAAAATAGATAGGCACAATTGGTAGATAAATATACTTTGTCATACCTCTCGAAGATGGTATTGAAGTTGATAACAATAATGGGTATATGTGAATATTATTTACGTGTAATATTCATATTCAGGACTACCCAAACTATGATATTTAGATAATATTATATTTGTTTAAAATTACACATAATGAATGTAAACCATATTCTTTACCTGTGACTTCGAATAATAGTTTATTTAATAATACCATATTGAACAAATTTGTAACAATAAAGAATTTGGATCAAAAAATATTTTATTTAATGATTTACAAAAATCATACAAAGCCAAGAACATGAATCAACATGATATTAACAAACACAAGCAAGAACAATATCTCTTTATAAAAATTAATATCTTTTTAAAGCTGTCTTATTGAACTATTAAGTTATATACTATGAACCAATATTTATAAGTCAATTTGCATTAACCAATCTTACATTTTCTCATATAAATTTGCATAAATTCGACTGAAGCTTACTAATATCTAAATATCATATTCAACAAAATTATACGAGAAAATGTAATTGGCAAAGATTTACACCTATGCAACTAATCCGGTACAAAATCCATGTAGCATTAAATCAAATTTATTTGCATCTGTATTAAAACAAAAATACAGATAATAAATCATAAATTAACTAAATATCATTTTACATAAAAATTCGATTTCAACCGAGTGTGGTAAGCAATTCCAGAATGTTATTGCCAAAATATCAAATAATTTTGCTCAATTCGGTAAAATTATGTTGCATCAAACAGTAAAGACGTAAAATATTGCATCAAACAACTAAAATTATGACACAAGTTCAGTGTCAACATGCTTTCTATAAATGTCAGATACTGGAGTAGTCCAAGTTTATAAACGTCACTGCAAGAATCTTCAAATGAAACTTTCTATTTTTTTTACTTAGTATTCCACAATGAGTCATGTTCAATTATTGAAATAAACAGTCTCCTCCCATTAGACATTCTCCACATCCCCCCTCCCCCAAAACAATTAATTTAAGTTAATAACAAATGACATTAAGATTTGTAATATACTAAAAGTCAGTATACTGATCATTTTTAAAAAAAATCAAAGCATTCAAAATTAAACTAATTATTCTAAACGCTGAAAAAATTGTTAGGAAACCAATAATTGAATGAAAACTGTTCGTAATCAGAAGCTTTTGGCTTTCCTTTTTGGTGTTGTTAGTGGTAAAAACTATCATGTATAATGATATGACATTTATTTATTACATTGATATCTACAAAAAGCTGTGTTCATCGTTAGTTGCTTCAAAAGTGATGCTAATAAAGATGACTTTTGATCTTCCTTTATTATTCTTTTACTTCAAAAAAAAAAAAACACAATTCAGATGTTAACTATATATTGGACTTACAGCTTTCTAATCTGAGAAAGTTATAGAGTTAAGGTCTGATGTTATAAGAAAAGAAGTATTACATAGGAAAGACAAGAAAATGAGGAAGCTCTTGAAGAGTACTACACTAAACAAGAGACGAAAAGTTGTAAGCAATGGATCAGGTAATTCTTCTGGCTTGACTACCTTTATTTTCTGTTTTTATTTAATCAATTTGTAACATGGCAGCATACTTTTTTCCTATTTGAAAAGTGGTGAAAAAATTATGATTACCCATTTTCATTTTCAAAACTGTTATTTTGTTTACAACTTTGACATATGCAACACATCAAGAGCTTCAAAATATCAGTTCCAAATATGTAACAAACATTTAAACATGTTTTTCTTACATAGTAACAATTTTTCTACATTACAAATTACTCGCATGGCTTCATGGAAAGATAAATATCTTGCATGTTATATAGTTATTCCATTTTAGTTTAGGATTTTTTTTTATAATTTAATTTGCAGCAAAATAATCTAGACAGGAGTAGCATATACCTCCATGATGCACCGCATATGTGAAATATTAAGATTGACAAACATAAATGTATACATAACCTGCAAAAAAGAACTAAGAAAAAATAGTTAAAATTTTTACTACGACTGAAAAGGAGAGACAAAAAAATAGCAAAAAAAAAAACCCAAATAGTTCTTCGTGAATATCTAGATCTAACATATGAATTCATGAATCATAAAAAAAATGAAGAACAAAAGGAATAAAAAATGAAAAAAAAAAAAAAAAATCAATATCGCCGGTCCGATGTATAGATCTACTACATCCTGTCAAGAATCACCCAAAACAGACAGATCTTGAATATTTTTTTCGACAATTACAAAAAAATTAAACATTGAAATGAAAAAGAGGACACATCTCTAAAAAGAAGAAAAACCTGAAAAAGATGTAGTAGGTCTAAGAGACCTTCATGAGTCATCAAAAGTAAAAAAAAAAATTGATTAAATGATTTGTAAAAAAAATTGAGTAAAAAAATAGTTATTGGGGAATAGAGAGATTTGCCTTTAAAAAAAATCTCGAACAAAAAGCAAAAGATCGATCTTGAACGGAAAACCCTCAAAAATAATTTCTTCGGGGTCTAGATCTAACTTACCACTTGATAAATCATCAAAAGAAGAAAAAAAAAATGAAGAACATAAAGCACAAAAAAGGGGAAAATTTTCTAAAACATAATTTCTATGTAGAGATCTACCCCATCCTGTCATGAATCAACAAAAAAATGAGGAAATTGATAAATCTCTAACAATCAGTGAAGAACCACTAATAAAAACAAAACCGAACAAGAAAAATAGCAAAAAAAAATTGAGATCTATACATATATGTGTATATCTGAACTGATCTACAGATTAATCACACACAAAAATAAAATCGTCATAGCAGATGAAAGAAAATCCTTCACATAGAGAGAGAGAGAGGAAGAGAGAGGAAGAGAGAGAAAGAAAATTGGAAATGGGGTGCACGCAGATTTGTGCTCCCATCCGCTGTATTTTATTGTGGTTGTTTGGGTGATCCGAAATTTAAGGCAACTTTTATGGCAAGAGTAAAGGGGCAATTAATAATTTGTACAGGTGGCAGCCTTCATAAATTTCAAACGGCTTGATTCTTTGTTAGGGTTTAATGTTTTTAACACTGGCAGCCATTCATTATTTGGGCTAAATTAGTTTTTTTTTGTTATTGTTAAATTTTATGTGTGCTAAATTAAGATTAGTCTATACTAGTATATCACCCGTGCGATGCACGGTTTGTATATTTAATACTGTTTTATTTAAAAAATAAATAAATGAATGTTCTTGATATTTATATAACATTTGAAATTAAAACAAAAGTTAGAATAAAGTCTACTTTGATGACATAAAAGATAACATTATATTAATATGATTATGAACGAATTAAATTTTAACAACATAATTATCATTAGTAGTATTTGTGTAATTCGCAAAATATCTTAGACCAAAATATATTAATATGATTATGAACGAATTATAACAATATATACCTCAACGTAAATAAAAATATACGATAAAGTCTATTTTGATGACATAAAAGATAACATTTGTCTGAATTACAAATTCTGAAATACTATCTTATACACAACATTTGTTGTTGAATTACATTGATCTTTGTCTTCACTGCATATTAAAATCTTCAATCCTTTCTTACTTGTTACCCTTGAAACAGCAACATATAACTGTCCATGACTAAAAACGGGATTCTTCAAGAAAATCCAACATGAGAAAGTGATTGACCTTGACTTTTGTTTATTGTCATTGCATAAGAAACAATCAATAGATATTGTCTTCTTTAAAATTTGAAAGACAATCTTGGATCAGAAGGTGTCAATGACATTCTTGGAATCAAAACTTTATTACCAGCATTGTCTCCACAAAGAATCTTTGCTTCAAAAACACGATTGCCTAATTTTGTAATTAGCAATCTATTACCATTACATAGCCCAGCTGAATGGTCTATATTCCTTAATAACATTACTGGGGTACCAACTTTCAATTTTAACTCATGATTCGGTACACCTGAACATTTAATACTATTCAAGAACTCTTGAGTATGAACATCTGATAATAAGTCAACATTGGCATCTGACTTAGATGGACTATCAGAACTTAAATATGTGCTTGCGTTACCAGAATTCAGTGAGATCATGTACTCATTTACAGACTCGACAACATCAAGAGTTGGCGCTAATATAGCTCTATCCTTCAAGAAATCTGGATCGATGACAAAATTCGCAAAAGAAGGATATGTGCTCTCAACAATTGTTTGCAGTGGATCATTTGCATTACTAAGTAAAACATCACTTGGAATATCGATATTTGCACACCCATCATTATGCCCTCCAAGTGTTCCATCTCCTATACTTGCAATCCATTCAGAAAACCGTTTGAGCTCTTCACTTTCAGATGCTAGAACCTTGAAGTCTCATATTTTTTGTTAACCTCAAGACTTTGCAGTTTTGCCAAATATAAGAAGAATTTATAGTTGCATGCAAATTTGAGATTCCCTAATAATAAATCGTTGTTAAAGGATTATTTTGCTAAAAACATACTTGAAGACTCCTCATCTGCAGTCAAATCAATCGTTGTTAAAGGATTATTTTGCTTCAAATTTGAGATTGTATTCTTCGAGCAATACAGCGAACTTTGGTTCATTGAAGTAGTCAAATCAACTGCTTGACTTGATCCACACACTGCTTAAAATAATTCAATAAAAAACCTTTGCAAACATAAATATATATGTATGTATGTATACTTTAATAATAAATCTATAACATACCATTCGTGATTTCACTAAAAGGATATGTAGACATATTCAGCACATTATTAAACAATACGCTGCTAGAATAAAACTGTTTTCCATATGAATTTAAATCTTCTGCAAAAAAGTAAGGAAAAAGTTAGAAAAGTAATAACAATACAATAATCATAGATCACATTTTATTCGTAAAAATAGTTAATTAGGGTCTAATAAATTATTGTAACAGATTTTTGAGAATAAATTTTTTTTAGGTTGGGAAAATAACGTACTTGAAGGACCATCATCATTAGTTGAAAAAATTACTCTCGATGGATCAGAGTGCAGTTTTGTAAATCTCTTCGTCGAGTAGTCAAATGAATTTTTCTCCTGAGAAACAATTAACTGCGCAGGCTCACTTGACCCACATACTGCATAAAAAATCACCATATATATGTATATACATATATATTGTTAGATAGATATATAAAAAAAATTAATCATTAAATACTTTGTAAAAAAATCATATCATACCATTCGTGATGTCACCAAAAGGAGACCTAGATGATGGACAACTGGTCATGTTCGAATCGTTTCCGCAAAATATATGCTGAAATTTTTTTTGGCTTGATGGAGGCGTACATTCATCTAAATCCATATCTATATTTTCTACAAAAAATAAAGAATTATTAAGTTAAATTTAAATAAAATTTAAACGTAAAATAATAAAAATTTAATATATATATACATTTCCATATTAATAAAATAATAATTTTTTCATAAATTAGTTTATATGTTACTATTGTTTTCAAATTTAATTTCTACCAATTTACAATTATAACATACAATTATTTTTTGTTCTAAAAAAGATTAATTTATATAGGCAAACCTTAATTTAGCGCACATTAAATTTTAAAATAAAGAATTTTTTTTATCAATATATAGGCAAACCTTAATTTAGCGCACATACAATTTACAAATAAAAAAACTTATTTTTATCAAAAATGTTATTTAAATTTTTTTCTGTTGTTTTGAAAATGTAGTAATCTATATAGGCAAACATTAATTTAGCACACATCAAATGTAGTGATTATTATGTGGTTTCCTTGTGTATGTTGTAGGTTTATTCCTTTTTGAATTGATTATATTTTTGTGTGGATTATACTCGTCTTGGTGTTAGCTTTGTGTTATCTTCCTGGTTTGGGATCGACTGTTTTGGTGTGGTGCGGTACCGTCTCGTGGCTAGGTTGTCCTAGTTACAGAGGAGGTGTTGCCCAAATTTTCAGTAAAGTCTTTCAAATTATTATTATTAATTAGTTCATTAAATTAAAACATGTTTTCATACCCGGTCTTTGCAAATGATTTCCAAAATTGGTTTTGTTGGTTTGGTTTTGTGGATTTTGTGAGTTTTGTATTCCCTGTTAGGCGACGACCGTATCGGTCGGATGAGCCTCGGCGAAACGCAAACACTACAGGATTTCCTGTACGTTGAGACGTAAGCCAGCAACGTGAGATTGCATGACCAAGTCTGAGACACCCTCTTTCATAAATTATATTTATTTATATTTTACTTTAGAACTTGCCACTAGCCTTTAGTATTTTGGGTGCAGGGCCTCGGCCTTCTGATTGGACCGCTTCACGGCACTCAGAGCTCGCCCCAGCCTTATTAATTTAATTTAATTAATTTGTTGTAAGGGCATAAGCCCAGCTTTTCTTTATTTTTCTGTGGTCCTGTATTGTGTAGCTTAGATTTTCTATTTCTTTTCTGAGTTGGTTATTCACGTAGCTAGACGTATAAATTATAATTGGGTATTAATTATTTTGTATAAAAATTAATAAGAATTTCTCATATTTAAGTAAAATGGATAATTACTAGTAACTTAACAAGTCCATGTTTTATTATTTAAAGAAAATTTAGTTATATATATATTATTAAAATACAAAGTTTTGCCAATTAATCTGTAATTGTCATCATTCCCCAATTAAATCAATAATCGGTTATTCCGTAAATTGATAACAAATATAATTTACGACGTTATACGAATTTCGTTAGATTAATTAAATAACTTAAAATCTGACTAGGGTCTATTTCTAGAAATTGTAACTAGCACACCTAGATTTGGCTCATCTATGTTTCTAAGTCAGGATTCTCAACTGTAGGATTTCGAGGACGTACTTGACTTCCTTCCCGGTACTAACATTCCAATCCGGTCATACAAACAAAGGCAAGTTACGGTTATGTTTTCTTGCATTTTAATTAGTAATTGTCATGTTGCATGCTTAAACCACATTGCTACACGGAACTCTCTTCTTGAGTTCGATTATTGATTATGGGGATATTGGGGGAGTAGTGTAGCGTTTATGACCAATACCCTCATATTGCATTATTGCGCGAGCTTACCCCTCCTACACACGGGGATAAGTAGTATCGCATCGCTAGGATGCTATTATAGAACTCAAGCCGGTCATAGACGTTACCTATTCAAATCACATTGTTTCAAATACTGAATTGCTGAAAATTGCTGGAAAATATTGTTCAAAGTATTTCAATTGTTTAAAATTGTATCTTTCCATTATTATTTAGAATGTCGGATTATGTACTCGTACTTGCTCCTTTTCTGACTGGATCTCCCCCAATAGGTGATGTTGATGATGCTGAGCTATTGTTCAATAGCTACTATGACCCGGTATTATATCCTGTGGTGTTGCCAGAGTCCCCCTTGGAGGATGTAGAACCTGAGGCCGATGAGCCGACCGTTTAGCTAGTTGTTTTCCAGTTATCTAGTTTTATTGTGTTGGAGTTTATAGATTTCGAATTCAGTATTTTATTTCAGTATTTTCATTTCTAGTTGTACTTCTCTTTGTTGAATATTAAAAGTTTTAAAATTTCTGTAAATTCGAGTTATGACAAATATATAGTTGTTGTTGAAGATTCTTGCAACTAGAAACAGCTTACTGCCGCCGTCTCACAACGGTGCAGGCTGGACATGATCCGATTCGACCCAACAATTTGGGATCGGGTCGTGACATGTTTTTAGTGGTGGCCCATACAGGTCCTCTGATCAACAACTTAGGTAGACATATCTAGAAATAATTAGAACACTATAACATTGATTTGTCACAACATAGGTCCGAATTATATATATATAAATATTTTTGTTTGATTATAGACTGGTAGGATACCTTGCTTATGTATTGCATCCTAAACCTTCCAGAGTATGGCCAAAGGAAAGACCACCCGCTCCGGCCCTGCTGACGATGAGGTGTCATCTACCAATCACACCCCACCTCCTCAAGCACGCCCGGACCCTCCTCCTTTGCAGCTGACTGACCGTCCCCACGCTGCACCAGCACCCTGCGCCGTTTACGCTACTACAGCTCAAACGGCAGAACCTGTACCTCCACGAACTGAGCCGCAGTTCCCTGCGGTAGTACCCGCACCAGCTGCCCCACCAGTACCTGTGGACCCTATCGAGCTCGTAGGCTTGCTACGAGGAGTACTGGAGGCCCAGAGAGCCCAAGCTGAAGCCCATCGCGAACAGACCGTGATCATGAGAAGGCATGGAGAATACCCACAACGTGGCTATGGCTGCCCTCGAGAGAGGAGGAGCAGCTCAATCGAAACCAAGGCCTGCTAAGGTAAACATAAATCTAAGAGTTAATTTATGTATCATTAAGGCCATTCAATTTGATAGGAGACATATTATTATGTGAAGGTCGGCAATATCGAAAACTTTAAGAAGCAGGACCCTCGACCCTTCAAAGGAACCGAGGGAATCATCTATGCCGACGAATGGCTCGACAGCATGGAGCGTCTCCTCAGCGTCGTTCGACTACCCGATGACCTCTATGTCGAAGCAGTAGGACTCCAGCTGCGAGATGTAGCAAGCACCTGGTATCGGAATGAACCCCGACTCCAGGACAAGCAGCTTGACTGGGATACCTTCAAGAGGTTGTTCCGTAGGAAATTCTTCCCAACATCCGAGTTGCGGGAGATGGAAAGACAGTTCCAGGATCTGAAGCAAGGGAACATGATGGTTGGAGAGTATGCGACAGAGTTCGGCCAACTTAGCCGCTTTGCCAAGAACTTGGTTGCTGACCCCGCAGATCGTGCTGAGAGATTCAGGTATGGACTAAGGGAAGATATTCGCACCCCTGTGATCGCAGGCGGCGCCAAAACGTACGAGAAGATCCTGATACGAGCTCAGGATATGGAGAAGAGCCAGCCTTCTCGTTCAAAAAAGGAGTATCCTGGAACTAGCAACTTCCAGGGTAACCAGAAGAGGCCCAACGTCAACAACCACAACAACAATAGGCCTCCTCACCACCAGCAGCAGCACCATCAGGCAAGGGCCATTGACAGAGTGCCTCAGAAGCAGATCCCTGTTTACGACTTCTGTAAGAGGCCAGGACATCAGACGAACATCTGCAGGAAAAAACTGGGACACTGCCTAGTTTGTGGGTCCGCCACCCACCAAGTGAAGTACTGCTCCACAGCATTCACCCGGACCGGAGCAACTCAGCAAAGAGCTCCTCTACCCACTCAGCAACAGCGGTTCGGGCAACATCAGCAGAAGACCGGGCGAGCTTTTGCCCTAGCAGCAGACGAGCAAGAACCAGAGCAGGAACCCACCACTGATGTCATCATAGGTTCCATTTATGTATTTTTACATCCTGCTCTAGCATTATTTGATTCGGGTGCATCACACAGTTTTATATCATCAAAGTTCATTTCTGCACATCACCTAGTTACGGGATTTAGCAAGATGATATATAGAGTTATGACCGGTGGTAGACCCATACCCATCACCGAGACATGTAACTGCCCCATAACTATCTCAGGCCACAAATTCTTAGCACCCTTACTTGTGATGCCCTTACCCAACTATGATGTAGTCCTAGGGATGGACTGGTTAAGTGAGCAGCATGCGCTGATAGATTGTCACAAAGGATATGTAATCTTCAACCCACCAGGAGAACCGGAGTTTGAAATCTCTCGAGCTCCGAAAGACATGAAGAGTGTTACCTACTCCTCTACCACCGAAGAACCCGGGCCTCCTCACCCTATCATAGCGGAATTCATGGACGTCTTTCCTGATAGTCTTCCGGGATTGCCCTCAGACTGAGGTGTGGAATTCACCATCGACCTAGTTTCCGGCTCTTTCCCTATTTCTCGAGGATGCTACAGAGTCAACCCCAAGGAGGAAAAGGAGATGAAGGACCAGATTGACGAACAGAAGGCCCAGGGATTTATCAGAGATGGAGCTTTACCCTAGGGAGCACCAGTTTTATTTGTGCCCAAGAAGGATGGAACCGTATGGATGTGCATTGATTACCGGGCGCTGAACAACATCACCATCAAGAACAAGTACCCTCTGCCCCGGATCGATGACCTGTTTGATCAACTGAGTGGAGCTAAGGTATTTTCGAAGATAGATCTCAGGTCTGGCTACCATCAAATCAAGGTCAGGAAGGAAGATATTCCAAAGACGGCGTTCAACACCAAATATGGACAATATGAATTTCTGGTCATGCCGTTTGGACTGACGAATGCCCCTGCGGTATTCATGAATCTTATAAACAAGGTCTTCCATGAATACCTGGATCAGTTTATTGTCTTTATCGATGACATTCTGATCTACTCGAAAACCGAAGAAGAGCATGAAGAGCACCTGAGGAAAGTTCTGGAAACTTTAAGGAAGGAGAAGCTCTATGGTAAGCTATCTAAATGCAAATTCTTCTTAGACAAGGTGGATTTTCTAGGCCATGTTGTCACAGGAGAAGGAATTTCGGTAGATCCAATAAAGATAGTTGCTATTGAGAAGTGGACTGCACCAAGTTCAGTTGCAGAAATCATAAGCTTCTTGGGCTTAGCTGGCTACTATCGGAAATTTGTAAAGGACTTCTCCAGGATTGCTGAGCCGATGACGAAGCTCACCAGGAAGAACGAAGAATTTGTTTGGTCTGAAGCTTGCCAGTCAGCATTTGAGGAACTGAAGAAGAGACTTACAACGGCGCCGATACTTGCGCTACCCTCAGGTACCGGCGGTTTCTCAATATACAGTGATGCTTCCAGTAAAGGATTGGGTTGTGTTCTTCAACAACACGGGAAAGTAATTGCTTACGCATCTAGGCAATTACGGACTCATGAGAAGAACTATCCTACGCATGATTTGGAGCTTGCAGCAGTTATATTCGCATTAAAGTTGTGGAAGTACTATCTCTATGGAGAGAGAGTGGAAATATTTACAGACCACAAAAGTCTTAAATATGTTTTCACTCAGAAGGAGCTGAACATGCGACAAAGACGATGGCTGGAGCTGATGAAAGATTTCGACATCAACCTGCAGTATCATCTGGGTAAGGCTAATGTTGTTGCAGATGCACTTAGTCGATACCCGATGGCGATGTTCTTGACCAAGAAACGACACTTGCTGGAAGACATGGAAAAGCTTGAACTGGAGATTGTACTGCCCGAAGAAGAAATAAAGAAACTGGGAAGAGAAGCCATTGTACCAAGAGCAGATTCATCAATGATGCAGTTGCAAGTGCGTTCAAGTCTAATGGACAGAGTTAAGGAGACACAATTCCAGGACGAGACGCTTTGCAAACTCAGAGATCAAGTGCTGGCAGGAACACTTAAAGGATTCTCAATCGACAGCGACGGAGCACTGAAGCACGGTACGAGACTTTGCGTACCAACTAGCGAACTGAGGAACAAGCTGATGCAAAAAGCGCACCAATCGCAGTATTTCATACATTCAGGAGCTAACAAAATGTATCGGGATATGCGTACTATAGTGTGGTGGTACGAAATAAAGAAGGACGTATCCAGGTATGTAGCTAGATGCTTAATTTGTCAACAAGTGAAAGCTAGTAAACAAAGACCAGCAGGACTGTTGCAGCCGCTAGACATCCCGAAGTGGAAATGAGAACACATAACGATGGACTTTGTGTCAGGACTGCCTCGATCCCAAGGAGGGAAGGATGCCATTTGGGTTATCGTGGACCGACTGACGAAGTCAGCCCATTTTATTCCCTTCAAGGTGGGTCTATCCACCGAGAAGTTGGCGGCATTGTACATGCGGACAATCGGAGATAACAATCCAGACGCTAGAAGACATGCTGAGATCTTACGTCTTAGAATTTGGAGGGTCTTGGAAAGACCATTTACATTTGGTAGAGTTCTTCTACAACAACAGCTGTCAAGCTAGTATCGGTATGACTCCGTTCGAGGCACTTTATGGACATCGTTGCCGCACCCCACTTGCTTGGGACGACGTAGGAGAAAGGGTATTGCTTGGACCTGAAATGGTGATCGATGCAGCAGAGAAGGTAAAGATGATTAGAGACAAGCTCAGGATTGCCCAGGACAGACAGAAGCATTGGGCCGATAGCAGCCGACGGCCGTTGGAGTTTGAAGAAGGAGACAGTGTGTTCGTGAAGATCTCCCCTACCAGAGGAACCATTTGTTTCGGCAGAGCAGGAAAGCTAAGCCCCAGGTATATCGGTCCTTTTGAAGTACTGAACAGGATTGGAGAAGTAGCTTATCGGGTGGCTCTACCCCCAAGTCTCGAAGGCGTCTACAACGTCTTCCATATTTCACAGCTGAGACGCTACATCCCGGACGCAAGCCACATCTTGGATCATTCGGAGCTGGAGATTGGACCCAGCCTCACAGTGCCAGAGAAGCCAGTGGAGATATTAGACAGAGGAGAGAAGAGAACCAGGAACTCTGTGACACCAATAGTCAGGGTAATGTGACGGCACAACTCCCCAGACGAGTCTACCTGGGAGCGAGAAGATAAGATGCGGGAGCAGTATCCGTATATGTTTGAAACTTGAGGTAACCCCTAACCCTGTCTTTAATTTTGAGAAGAAAATTTTCTAAGGAGGGAAGGTTGTGAAACCCGCTTTCTGGAATTTAGATTAATTATTGGATCCTATGTTTACAGCTTAGTTTAGTTATTATTATTACTATTATTATTAATATTATATTTTTTATTATTATTATTATTATTATTATTATTATTATTATAGTCGGATCAGGAAAATTGTATTTTCAAAATTAATTATCGGATCTTTGATTACGCCCTGTCCCAATCCCGTGCCCGGGGTCCGACTCCGAGTCCGAACACCAGATCCCATTTTTCGAACCCATCTTTGGATTTTCTATTAAACCTGAAATTATATAAAATACATTACTCATTATATCTATATATTTTTTTTACTCATTATATCTATATATATTACTCATTATATATATATATATATATATATATATATATATACATATATATATATATATATATATATTTTACTCATTATATATATATATATATATATATATATATATATATATATATATAGTTGGTTTTAATAAGGAATTAATAAAACTAAAACCTATTTACTACCCCATGACCAGGACTAACCCCCCTAAACCTCTGGATCCATCCTCTCCCCACGTTCTCCCCATTCCCCTCTCCTTGATTCACTCCACACCATCTCTAAAAAATATATATAACACACCACCACCATCACTCCCACAACCACCAGCACACACCATCCCTCATCTTCCCCCAAGCTTCGTCGACCCCCTACTCGCGACCCACTCGACCTCCACTCGAGGCCGCGCCCGTCTCCCGCCGGCCCCGATCCCGCGGCTGCCTTCATTGCCGGACACGAGCCCCGCTCGGCCCCGAGCGTCTGTGCCTAACCCCCTCTCCCCCGTCGCCTCCGACCCGAGCCCGTCCGCGCACCGTTCCCTGTGGCCGCCCGCCCGGCCAGCACATCCCCGGCGTACCCTCGAACTTCCGGCCGACCCCCGAGCCCTGCCTGCTCCACCCGAGTCCGGCCAACCCTCTCGAACCCGCAACGAGCAGTCGCCCCGGCCAGCACCTGTCCGACCGACGCCGGCAACCCTGCCCCGGCCAGCGCTGTCCGCCCGGGTCGGCGTCCCTCCACTGTCCAACGCGTCCGTGCGCTGTCCGGTGTGTTTCCCGATCCGCTGTCCCTGTGCGCCGTCCTCGCGCACGCTACCTGACGCTGTCCGTACTTTCCGGCACCTATCCCGCTGTCCGTGCGAATTATTTTCCTCTATTTTTGCATCTGAGAGCTCTAGCCGAGCATCCGAGGTATAATTCCGTGTTCCTGTGTCCCTCCCGTAGTTAGTCGATGATGACGCGGTCCTGACCCGTCGCGGGGATCGGTTTTACTAGTTGCGCTAGGGGATACAATTTTCCCGAGTTCGGCTCGGAATTAGTTATGTGGGTTGTGTTCTTGGTTGGTATGCTTGGCTAATATTTTCCTTTGGGTTAGTGATTATTATGTGGTTTCCTTGTGTATATTGTAGGTTTTTTCCTTTTTGTATTGATTATATTTTCCTGTGGATTATACTCGTCTTGGTGTTGGCTTTGTGTTGTCTTCCTGGTTTGGGATCGACTGTTTTGGTGTGGTGCGGTACCGCCTCGTGGCTAGGTTGTCCTAGTTACAGAGGCGGTGCTGTCCAAATTTTCAGTAAAATCTTTCAAATTATTATTATTAATTTGTTCATTAAATTAAAACATGTTTTCATACCCGGTCTTTGCAAATGATTTCCAAAATTGGTTTTGTTGGTTTGGTTTTGTGGATTTTGTGAGTTTTTGTATTCCCTGTTAGGCGACGATCGTATCGGTCGGATGAGCCTCGATGAAACCCAAACGCTACGGATTTCCTGTACGTTGAGGCGTAAGCCAGCAACGTGAGATTGCATGACCAAGTCTGAGACACCCTCTTTCATAAATTATATTTAATTATATTTTACTTTAGAACTTGCCACTGGTCTTTAGTATTTTGGGTGCACGACCTCGGCCTTCTGATTGGACCGCTTCACGGCACTCAGAGCTCGCCTCAGCCTTATTAATTTAATTTAATTAATTTGTTGTATGGGCATAAGCCCAGCTTTTCTTTATTTTTCTGTGGCCCTGTATTGTGTAGCTTAGATTTTCTATTCCTTTTCTAAGTTGGTTATTTGCGTAGCTAGATATATAAATTATAATTGGGTATTAATTATTTTGTATAAAAATTAATAAGGATTTCTCATATTTAAGTAAAATGGATAATTACTAGTAAGTTAACAAGTCCATGTTTTATCATTTAAAGAAAATTTAGTTATATATATATATATATATTATTAAAATACAAAGTTTTGCTAATTAATCTGTAATTATCATTTTTCCCAATTAAATCAGTAATCGATTATTCCGTAAATTGATAAAAAATATAGTTTACGACGTTAGACGGATTTCGTTAGAGTAATTAAATAACTTAAAACCTGACTAGGGTCTGTTTCTAGAAATTGCAACTAGCACACCTAGATTTGGCTCATCTATGTTTCTAAGTCAGGATTCTCAACTGTAGGATTTCGAGGACATACTTGACTTCCTTTCCGGCACTGACATCCCAATCCGGTCATACAAACAATGGCAAGTTACGGTTATGTTTTCTTGCATTTTAATTAGTAATTGTCATGTTGCATGCTTAAACCATATTGCTACACGGAACTCTCTTCTTGAGTTCGATTATTGATTGTGGGGATATTGGGGGAGTAGTGTAGCGTTTATAACCAATACCCTCATATTGTATTATTGTGCGAGCTTACCCCTCCTACACACGGGGATAAGCCGTATCGCATCGCTAGGATGTTATTGTACAACCCAAGCCGGTCATAGATGTTACCTATTCAAATCACATTATTTCAAATACTGAATTGCTGAAAATTGCTGAAAAATATTGTTCAAAGTATTTCAACTGTTTAAAATTGCATCTTTCCATTATTATTTAGAATATCGGATTATGTACTCGTACTTGCTCCTTTCCTGACTGGATCTCCCCCCAATAGGTGATGTTGATGATGCTGAGGTATTGTTCAATAGCTACTATGACTCAATATTATATCATGTGGTTTTGCCAGAGTCCCCCTTGGAGGTTGCAGAACCTGAGGCCGATGAGCCGACCGTTTAGCTAGTTGTTTTCCAGTTATCTAGTTTTATTGTGTTGGAGTTTGTAGATTTTGAATTCAGTATTTTATTTCAGTACTTTCATTTCCAGTTGTACTTCTCTTTGTTGAATATTAAATTTTTTAAAATTTTCGTAAATTCGAGTTGTGACAAATGTATAGTTGTTGATGAAGATTCTTGTAATTAGAAACAGCTTACTGCCGCCGTCTCACAACGGTGCAGGCTGGACATGATCCGATTCGACCCAACAATTTGGGATCGGGTCGTGACAGTTGGTTACCCGAATTTGTTTATAACATTTACATGCAACCCCAAATGGCCTGAAATACTTCGATATGTTGAAAAAAATGGTCTTCAACTTGAAGATCGACCAGATATATTATGTAGGGTTTTCAAGGTGAAATTGGATGGGCTGATCAAAGATCTGAAGCATAATAAAATATTTGGAATAGTTAGAGCTAGAAACAATTTTGCCATTTTTTGTACTTAATCATGTATTTTATTAATAAATTTAATATTTATTTGTTTTCTATTGTTTTTCAGTTATATATACGGTCGAATTTCAAAAATGTGGGTTGCCACATGCTCATATTTTTTATTCCTAGCCAAAGAAGATAAGTTTTCATCGGGAAAAGATATTGATCAGATCATCTCAACAGAAATTCCTGATAAAAAATTAGATCCTACCTATTACAATGCAGTACGAGATTTTATGATACATGGACCTTTTGGTACTGCAAGAAAGAATTCACCATGTATGTTAGATGGTCGTTGCTCAAAGCATTTTCCGAAAAAATTTGTTGAAAATACTTTGGTTGATGAAGACGGTATCCATTATATAGACGCAAAGATGATGGAAGAACGATTTTAAAGAATGGTGTTGAACTAGATAATCGATTTGTAGTGCCTCATAATAGTTATCTATTATTGAAGTATGGAGGTCATATGAATGTTGAATGGTGCAATCAGTCTCGATCTATAAAATATTTGTTCAAGTATGTGAATAAAGGACATGATCGGGTAACTGCATCCTTCTATAGAACTACAGACGAGGAGGAACCCAAAAAACCAATTGATGAAATTAACATGTATTACGATTGTAGATACATTTCTGCTTGTGAGGCAGCATGGAGATTGTTTGGTTTTGAGATCCAATATAAGAACCCTCCTGTTGAGCGACTTAGCTTTCACTTACCCGACGAGCAGCCTATTATTTTCCCAGACGCAGATGGTATTGATACCATTATTGATCATGCCAGTGTGAATGAAAGCATGTTCTTAGCTTGGTTTGAAGCGAGGTAAGCGATATCCAGAGGCAAGAAATCTGACATATGCAGAATTTCCACAAAAGTTTGTTTGGAAACAGAAGACTAGAGAGTGGACTCCGAAAAAAAAATGTTTCTTATTAGGTCGAATTTTTTATGTTCCACCTGGTTGCGGTGAGATGTACCATTTAAGATGTCTTCTCAATATCGTCCGTGGACCTAAATGCTTTGATGATATTAAGAAAGTCAATGGTATTCATTACGAGTCATATCGTGAAGCTTGCTATGTCTTAGGATTGTTGGAGGACGATGACGAGTATATCGATGGTATTATTGAGGCAAGTTATTGGGCATCTGCATATTCTTTGAGAAATTTATTATCATCTGGCTCTGTAAGCCGGCCTGAATTACTTTGGAAAAAGTGTTGGACATACTTATCGGATGATGTTTTATATAATCAATGAATTGCGTTGCACGACCAAGGTAAAATGTTTCTTTCTTATTTTTAAGTTTAAATTGTGTTTTGCATATTATTTGATCGTTAATATAGCTTCAAAATTAATTCTAACATATTCTCTCTCTTTAATTCTAGATTTGCTTATGAGTGAGTATGACATTCAAAATCACGCTTTGGTTGAGATTGAAAAGTTATTGAGGAATTGTGGTAGAAGTTTGCGAGCAATTTCATCAATGCCATTTCCAAACATGGACTCCTTATCAAATACTACAAATAGATTGGTGCATGATGAATTACATTATGATAGAGCGGCTCTAGCAGAAGAACACGTACACCTACTTGCTCGCTTGAATGATGAACAACAATATGTTTATGACATAATAATGGATGCTGTTAATTCTACAAATGGTGGTGTTTTCTTTTTATACGGATATGGCGGGTACTGGAAAAATGTTCATTTGGAAAACATTATCTGCATGGTTGAGATCTAAGGGAGAAATTGTTCTAAATGTTGCTTCAAGTGGGATAGCATCACTTCTGTTGCCTGGTGGATGAACAACTAATTCAAGGTTTGCTATTCCAATATATGTAAATGAGGATTCAACATGCAATATCAAACAAGGAAGTCAACTTGCAGAACTAATTGTTAGGTGCAAACTTATAATTTGGGATGAAGCGCCAATGATGCACCGATATTGCTTTGAAGCGTTGGATAGATCGCTTAGAGATATAATGCAATTTAGCAATCCACTCAGTTCTGAGACACCATTTGGAGGAAAAATAATCGTCTTCGGAGGAGATTTTCGTCAAATATTGCCTGTAATTCCGAAAGGTAGTAGACAAGATATAGTTCATGCAACTATAAATTCTTCTTATATTTGGCAAAACTGCAAAGTCTTAAGGTTGACAAAAAACATGAGACTTCAAGGTTCTAGCATAACATCTGAAAGTAAAGAGCTCAAATGATTTTCTGAATGGATTGCAAGTATAGGAGATGGAACACTTGGAGGGCATGATGATGGGTGTGCAAATATCGATATTCCAAGTGATGTTTTACTTAGTAATGCAAATGATCCACTGCAAACAATTGTTGATAGCACATATCCTTCTTTTGCGAATTTTGTCATCGATCCAGATTTCTTGAAGGATAGAGCTATATTAGCGCCAACTCTTGATGTTGTCGAGTCTGTAAATTAGTACATGATCTCACTGAATTCTGGTAACGCAAGCACATATTTAAGTTCTGATAGTCCATCTAAGTCAGATGCCAATGTTGACTTATTATCAGATGTTCACACTCCAGAGTTCTTGAATAGTATTAAATGTTCAGGTGTACCGAATCATGAGTTAAAATTGAAAGTTGGTACCCCAGTAACGTTATTAAGGAATATAGATCATTTAGCTGGGCTATGTAATGGTACTAGATTGCTAATTACAAAATTAGGCAATCGTGTTCTTGAAACAAAGATTCTTTGTGGAGACAATGCTGGTAATAAAGTTTTGATTTCAAGAATGTCATTGACACCTTCTGATCCAAGATTGCCTTTCAAATTTCAAAGAAGACAATATCCATTGATTGTTTCTTATGCAATGACAATAAACAAAAGTCAAGGTCAATCACTTTCTCATGTTGGACTTTTCTTGAAGAATCCCGTTTTTAGTCATGGACAGTTATATGTTGCTGTTTCAAGGGTAACAAGTAAGAAAGGATTGAAGATTTTAATATGCAATGAAGACAAAGATCAATGTAATTCAACAACAAATGTTGTGTATAAGGAAGTATTTCAGAATTTGTAATTCAGACAAATGTTATCTTTTATGTCATCAAAATAGACTTTATCGTATATTTTTATTTACGTTGAGGTATATATTGTTATAATTCGTTCATAATCATATTAATATATTTTGGTCTAAGATATTTTGTGAATTACACAAATACTACTAATGATAATTATGTTGTTAAAATTTAATTCGTACATAATCATATTAATATATTGTTATCTTTTATGTCATCAAAGTAGACTTTATTCTAACTTATGTTTTAATTTCAAATGTTATATAAATATCAAGAACATTCATTTATTTATTTTTAAATAAAACAATATTAAATATACAAATCGTGCATTGCACGGGTGATATACTAGTTCAAAATACGAGTAGTATATGATCACAAAGCCATTCAATAATGCCATAAATGCTTGGAGAGTGGGATAAAGTAATTACGTGAACGTATAACCCTCGTACTTTGAGGTTTTGAACGTTGGAACAATAAAATGGAGAAAAGAAAGACTTTCACCATCATATGAATATTGTTCATGAGAAAAGGTAAAATTTAAGACTAATAAATATCTTATGTTAGGAGTAAGTATAAACTCGTATTCTTAAGTGGGACAAAAGTTAAAAAAATCACCCCCCCCACCCAAAAAAAAATCCTAAGAAAAAAAATCCTAAGAAAAATTGATGGGCTAGTATTGAACTAGGGACACTTGCCCTCCTACCCCTGGCTCCACCCTTGATCTAGTCAGGACATGGATCCATGTCTGAGTCACTTAGAATTTGTGTTGACTTAAAGCTAAAGCTTTTCTTAGAACAAAGACCTGCAACTCCTAGTTGAAACTTATGTTGCTTACTATTTCCTCTTGTATCTTTATAATATATTTATGAAATATAATACAATACAATACTTGCTATTTTTCTATCTTTATAATGTATAATGAAATCTAATACAATATCTTAAATGTGGTTTTGTACGTGGATTATAATATCTTGAGAATGTTATGTTCCTAGAAAATTTATTTCCAATCATCAATTTAATGGGTGTTTAATTTTACCATGTTTGGTATAGTATATTGTATTTATATGAATATAGAATTTTTGTCTAGTATTATAAACAAAATGGCACGAATATAATACTTTTGAGCATATTTTTTATAAATTGATAACGTCTCGCAAAATTATACTATAAAAATCTAATCTAGTGGGTAGAGTTTGGATCTATGGAGTAGTGTTTGGTATACATTTTGGTTCGGTCGGATCGTGTTTGGGTTTAGTTGATTCGGGTTGGATTAGGTTCATGTCGGACTCTTGTCAGGTCCAGGTTGGGTTCAAGTTGAGTCTTGGGTTCACATGAGGTTTGGATCTAGTCGAGTTTGAGTCGGATCTCAGTCAACATCTAGTCGAGTCGCTTTGGAGTTGGGTCCACTTGCTGATGGGGAGCAATTTGAAATTTTTCATAAATTTTTGAGCTTGTTAAACTTAATTAAATTAACTAATAAATATATAAATAAGTTAAATTAATTAATTAAAGGAATAAACTTAATTAAATAAATAAGTAACTAATAAATTAATATCTAAATCAGCTGGCTCTTTTGGTCACCAAAGAAAGGTATAACCCACCAAGGAAAGGTATAATCTCCTTGGCTAGGCGTACAATATCTGGATCGAATTGCGGAAGGAGAGGAATTGGGAACAGTAGACCCAAATGACATGCAACACAGCATGTACAAAATTTCGTACGTTATGTCAGACATAAATAATAATAATAAATTAATCAATTGATTAATTAATAAGTAAATTACTAAAAATCAAAGAGAACATTAGAAGTATTGTCATCTTCTTCTCTTGAATTCCCTTGAAACCCCAATCCAACCAAGACCGTATCGAATCTAGAATCGAATCCTATATAAATCCAGATTAAATGCAAGATTTAATTCTATCTAAAATCAAAATCATAACCTGTATAAATAACTTTTGTCTATCTCGAAACTTCTACCAGGGCTCTGCTTGCCCAACCCCCACACCCTCACTGTAAAACCCTCTTCTAAAAAATAATAATAATAAAAAACAAATAAACCCACTCACCACTCAGCACTCACCAACCCATGACTCACTCTCTCCTTTCCTATAATTCCTCCCACGTTCTCAAACTTTCCCCTTTATCTCTCTATCTCTTTCTCACCGCCACTAGGCACCAGCAACCATCATTAACTCTATCCCCCCCCTCTCCCCCCTCCCCCCTCTCCCCCCCCCCCCCCCCAAATATTAACCACCACCACTACCAGCATAAGCACTACCACCATCAAATCCTCTTCCTTCCCAACTTCGAATTACTCAGCACCATCACTCCCCCTCTCTTCTCCTCTAACCCACTACTTGTCCCGCGGCCGATCTCCGAGGCCAACTCTCTGACCGGCACTTCCCGACCGCGACCAGTCGCCAGCCTCCGCCAGACCTCGTCGGACCCCGCCGCTGCACCAGCGCGTTCGCGCAACAGCGCATCCCGCGCGCGCCAGCCCCCGCCTCCGCGCGACCAGCGCGCCTCCCGCTTTCGCGCAGCTCCGCGCGCCGTCCCTCCCGCCCGTCAGCGACGTTCCGTCTGCGTGTGCACGCTGTTCTGTGTATCCCCGTGCACATGCGTCCGCGTCCCGTCGTTTCGTACGACCCGAGTCCGAGGCCTCCCCTCGGTACTCTTTCTCCAACATCTCGGTAAACCCCTGACCCTTTCTGTACCATTTTCAAATTGTGAAACCCATTTCTGTTCCGACCGGAATTGACAGAATAAAGCTCTGTCAATTCCGGGATAATTAGTTTCCTATTTTTGACCATATGATTTGTAATAGAATTTAATAATTAATGTGACGTTAGATTATTATTAGTAATAATTATGACGTATTATATAAATTGTTATATTAATTAGTAAGTTATTAGATTTAATGTTAAATGGTTAACTAAGCGTTTAATTACGATTATCGTAGAAATCACGTTATCTTAGATTTAAGAGTATTATTAATAATGTTGCCGTTAATTTTACGTTAATAAAATATTAAATTAGTTCATATCAAAAGCTTATTTTAATGGGAAGATTTATGAAATGCCCAAAAACTAAAAAAGTTTTATGTAAAACCCACCGCTAAAAAAACTTTCATCGCGTGCCCAGAATTAGAGAAACTTATCCAAAGCGGGTTCCAAATGACCCTTTTGCCCTTCCTTTTAATTTATTGGAAACACCCACAAAACTGCTCTTAAAAAAACGTTTCAATACTCCATCTTCTTCCATACGCTGCTCACTTTCGAATCTAGGTTTTCTCCTCAAAAATCTTCAAAAACTCGTCGAAAAATTTCGGAAAGACCGGGACGAACGACAAAAGTGCTAAAACGGAGGTCCAAACATCATTTTTTTGCGAATCTAAAATTTCGGAAGGCCGTCTAACGATGAAACGGTTACTTTCAGTCTTCTCGACGATACGCTCATTTTGCGACAAACGGGACCTCGTTTCGACCTCCCAGTCAAAAGTTATGGCCCTCCAAAGTTTCAGCTAACCATAAAATGCAGGAGAATGGCATTCTCCGTCTTAATTTACACGGAGAATGACCATTCTCCGTCTTAATTAGGACGGAGAATGACATTCTCCGTCTTAATTTACACGGAGAATGGCCATTCCAGTGTTAAAACGCAGGAGAATGACCATTCTCCGTGTTAGAAACACGGAGAATGCCATTCTCCGTGTTAAATGAAACGGAGAATGTCATTCTCCGTGTTAAATAAAACGGAGAATGGCATTCTCCGTCCTAATTAAGACGGAGAATAGCCATTCTCCGTGCTAAATTAAACGGAGAATGACTAGGACGGAGAATGCCATTCTCCGTGTAATTTATCACGGAGAATGGTCATTCTAGTGTTAAAACGCAGGAGAATGACCATTCTCCGTGTTAATTAGGACGGAGAATGCCATTCTCCGTCTTAAATAAAACGGAGAATGCCATTCTCCGTCCTAATTAAGACGGAGAATGACATTCTCCGTCCTAATTAAGACGGAAACGGAGAATGTCATTCTCCGTGTTAATTAGGACGGAGAATGGCATTCTCCGTCCTAATTAAGACGGAGAATGCCATTCTCCGTCCTAATTAAGACGGAGAATGGTCATTTCCAGTGTTAAAACGTGTAATTTAGTTTTTTCAAGAATAAAGAGTTTCGTTCTTCTTTCAAAGCGATGATAATTCTTATGGAAAAGAAGAAGAAAGATCTTCTCTCCACAATTGAAGATCTGAGTTCAAATGTCTCCACGATGAAGATGATGATGATGGTGATGATGATGACGAGCGATGATCTGAGTTCGACTGAAGAAAAACACACCGAACTACGAACGATCTTTGCGATCTCTGCTGAATATGAGAGCAATGGAATTCAGATTTCCCGTGAAGAAGAAGAAGACGAAAATCGCAATCCAGATCTGAGTTTTTTGAATTCAAATACATATAGATGACCAATTCGCGCGGAGGGGTAGTTTCGGTATTATAAAAATAGCAGTTTCTAGCGGGTGGCATCTAAAAGGGAATCTTGGAATATTTAACGTGAAAATACTTAATTCTGGGTATTTCATAAAACTTATCCAGCGGGTGGGCATTTCATAAAAGCCCACCCCGAAATTGGGTTTCTCAGCAATTTCCAGTATTTTAATATAGACAAAAAGGTGTTAGTTTTAATTATTTAAGCAAAAACCTATGTATTACTATTTTGAATAAACGTAATAATTCCACTTTATATTAGTAAATGGTTTCATTATCGAAAAGAGTCTTCGCATAAAATTATGCTTTACTAAAGTATTAGTTTCATTTATAAAATAAAATCTATTTATTATTTATCTATTTTAATTAAATTAGTAATTTTCAAGTTACTAAATAAATAAATAAATATTTAAAAGTTTGTTTATTTAGTAGTAGTTGATTATGTTTATTTTGCTAAAAGTTAGTAGAAAAATATTTTTACATAAATTATCTTCATAATCAAAAGTCTACTATGTTGTCACGAATTTGTTATTAATTAGAGTATTGATAACTTTATTTAAAGAAATAGTAAGTCTTATTATTTTATTTACTAAAACCGTAATTTTTTTATATTATTCACTTAGAGTTCTCTAAAATATTTTATAATTAAATAATTGCTTTATTAAAGCTATCAGTGATTTTAGAGCCTAAACGTTATTGTATCATTAATAAGTTAATTAGAATTGTAGCAACCGTAGATTGGCAACTAAGTTATATTTCGTTAATGTAGGTTTTCAGTTCCGGGACTTAGTCTGAATATTTTCTGTCGTCACCTACAGCATCGAAAAAATCAAGGCAAGTTCATATGTATTCAAACTTGTGTTTTAGTTAGCAATTAAAATCATTGCATCGTAGAATCATTGTATCGACACTTGATCCACGGGATCCTATTCGGACCCAACTGATTGCTCGACTGACTTATTGACTAATTGACTCGGAATTATGGAGTAGTGTTAACACCTGTGGTCAAAGCTCCCTACTACCTTATTGTGGATAATGGAAGCCCAATGTGATAGTCGTATCCATTCAATTTATTTTAATTATTTGTACATTTCTTAATATATATATTTTTCCTCTAATTAGTTATTAATGTTTTATTATAATGAAAATGAGTTAATAATTTAATTAGATGAATTTTTATTTTGGTATCAATGCATGTTTGCATAAAAGTCCATGACTTAGTTTTGCATTACAAAAGCCACATTGACACCTCAACCTACTAGGTGTCAAACCCTCACCAACCCAAGCAATGACTCATCAAACATCCATCTCTCTTTGAATCCCACCTGTACACATCATCTCTCTTTATTAAATAAAAATTAAAATATATATAAATATATAAGAAACAAAGAGAAGGGGAGAGAAGCAACACATCTCTCTCTCACTCGTTCTCTCCCTCTCCCTCTCAACCGAACCCCTCTCCCTCTCTCAACCCTCCTTTACTCTCTCCATCTCTCTCACTCTCTTTTCACTTTCTTGTTCATCTCTCTCCTCTCTCGGTCTCTTCCGGGACCTGGACCCGTGCCCTCCGGCCGCCTGCGACGGCTGCCACCTCCGGCAGGCCGGCCGACCGGCCCCTCGCCGCCGGCGGGCCCCCTCCTGGCCGCCGGCTCCGCCTACAGCCGCCGCCCCCTATCACCACCATCATCTTCACCTCTATCACCACCCCCAACATCTCCACCATCATCCTCTTCATCACTCATCATCATTTCCATCACCAAAGTCCTAACCCCTTTCTTCAAACAAAAGAAAAAAAGAAAAAATTGGAAAAGAAGATGATGATGATGAAGAAGAAGAAATTGGAAGATGATGAAGAAGAAGGAAGAAGAGATTGGACGAGTCTCAAGCCCTAATCCCCAAATTAATTTTCTCAAGGCAAGCCCTCCTTCCTTATTTCAATTTTGCTCATAAAATCTTTCTTCAAATTTTGGTTACCAATTTTTGTAAGCCATATGATCAATATCATATATATGGTTTCTAGTGTAGAATTAGTGTTGTAATTTTGAATAATATTGACTTAGTATAGAAGATTGGCTAGGATTATATACTTATATAAATATTATGACACATACATGTATGTCGAAAGTAAGTCGGACACATTGAAATGGAACTAGGACACGATACGGACACGTACATAAGGGGATATCTCTATGTGTCATGATTGAATTTTTTTTTTTAATGGATTATGTATGTACTACTTTTGTCAATAGTAGAAATGGCGTGTGTATACATATATGTGCATATATTTTTAGTGTATATATACATGAATATATGGATACAAGCCATGTCCGATAGGGAGTTGAAGGTATATTTAAGTATCAATTCTAGAGTTGTCCTAGATGGACTAATATATGTAGGACTTGATTTATATATATATATATATATATATATATATATATATATATATATATTTTATTTTTTTATTTTATATATATATATATATATATATATATATATATATATATATATATAATTGTTGAGAATCCTTATAATTTGAATAGAAATCATCAAAGATGTATAATTAAGTTATATAAGAAAGCTTAGATTGTACTCGATATAATATTGAGAGTAATATTGACCTTAATTTCTAATATTTGTCTTCCAGACTACATCCTAAGGCTATTTGATAAATCCATCTTGTATACAAATTGTAGGATCCTCCTTGTTATTTTATATAAATAAAAATCTAGTATAAATAGATTTTAATCTCATGATATAAGCTGGGCTTAAGTATAATTGTTCTAAATGTATATTCTAGTAATTTTAAAGTTACTTTAATTTTTCTTTTATTAGCTCATATTCTAATATGAGGTTTAAATTTAGTCTAGGCGATGTAAAATTATAAATCAAGTTGAACCTAATACTCTCAGACCTTGGAAATCTCCAAAAGACAACTCTAATTTCTAGCATGTATCTCGATAAGTTCGAAAATATTTACTAAAAGGGAAATTTTATTCTAATCCATAAGTGCAAATGAGATATTTTAATATGCAATTTATTAAGAGTAATTATTCTTATATGGTTTTGTGATCTAGTGTGTGTAACTTTATAATTTATGGATTATATTGAGTTTGTTGAACTTGTGTAGCTAACCCGAAATCAGTGCTAAATTTGCAAAATAGCTAATTGCTAAGGTAAAGTATAGATTGGTAAGAAGGTTCTTTGTCCGAAATTGATTTATCAACTTATATATATAACTGCATGTGTTTACCGGTGTTGAGAGTTGCTCCACCGAAGGGGTCGGCGTACCCGGTTTATATTTGCGTGTTGCCAGTGTTGAGGGTTGCTCCACCGAAGGGGTCGGCGTGCCCATTTACTATTTCTTTGTATTTATACGTTCTGGAATATTTCCGGGTCAGTAAATACAAAGGAGGCTCTGTCGAAATTTTTGAGAAATTTCAGAGTTAGCCATTTTAGAAACGTCGAAATGGTCGAAATGATTAAACCCTAGTTTCTGATTTTATCAAAGTTTCTAATACAAACATAACCCTGAAATCCTTGAAAGTGTTGCCTTAGGCGCACAAATTCTAGTTTGATATTTTATTTCCGCTAAGACGGAATCTCCTGCTTAACTTTATTCTCGTTTAATGTGTGTTCTCTATCACACGAAAAACGAGATACAAAATTGAAATGTACTTTAACTAAGTTACATTTTGGTAAGAATTGTATTTGGGATGGAAGAGAAAACTTTGGATCACACCTTCGAAATCTTCGTAATATTATATTTTACAAAACTGATCAGTTCCTATTACCGGCACTCGTATGGCCATACGGGTCTGTCGGGGTGAGGCTTAGCTCACTTCCTGTTGTTCCTGTTTCCTGTTTTTCATTGGATTCCGAATCCCAGAATTCGGCCCTGTAATATCCAATGTAGCATGCTCCGATATTCTTGAAAAATTTCAAGTCATACGACAATTGTTATAACACTTGATTCCGATAGCTCGGAAAACTATTCATGTGTTATCCTGATTTTATCACATCAATATGTGATCCTGATACTAATGGGACGGATAAATCTAAGCACTGCCCATTTAGTATAAACCTGATCCCGGGTAAATGGGATTATTGTTGAGAAAATAGAAGTTGTGTGATCCAGAAGTGTTTCTCTAAATATTGCATTTTTCATACAAGATTTGTTTGATTGCTTACATTATACCTGACACACTTACATTCTTTTAGGAAAAGATGTTAATACGATAAGAAATTTTATCAGTGAATATACCTTTTAAACTATCCTTTCCTTCAGTTCAATTTTGATAATTTTATCATCTTACCTTACCTACTTTACTCCTTTGACTGAGGGCTTGCTCGTCGTATTGACGACCTAGTTTTGTTCACTAGGTTTGATCAAGGTCAGGAGATAATGCAAATGCACACTGAAGAGAAGCTTTATGAATGAGACAAAGAGGAGGTTGACTTGGTATCGACTAGTAAAACTTTGTAGCTGGTAATGTAATATATGTATTGGGTTAATGGTTGTAATCGGATAGAATAATAAAATTTCTATTTATAGTTTAGAATATCCTTTAATCAAACTGTCATTTATATTTTTATGCATCATGTGACCTGTGATCAACCTATCCTAGAACCCTACGGACGACAATCGCGAATATGGGTACTGGAGTATTCATATGTCGCGTAGCCTGGGGATGTTGTTACGTACTCGGCTCGCCTTATTTTGGGAGCGGGACGTGACACCCAACCCACTTGGGCTGAAGCCGGACCGTGTTCACTAGAACACATACTGCCTCCATCCCTAGCCGGCCACAGGATGTTACGCTCTCACACACTATTGCTAGATATAGATTGCATCATTTTATTTTCAGAGATTTATTGCATCACTGTTTCTTTATTATTATTATTAGAAAATAAATTATGTTATAAAAATTGCTTCTTGTCTCTTTTAATTATTCATTAAGATGCTGGAAAGGATATGTATGTTCTTGTTCCCCTCTTGACTGGAGATCAATATTTTAGGTAATTGCGACGATGAGGAGCTGGCCTATAGTTCTTACCACGGATCCGACTTGGGTTCCGAGGAGTTAGCTGGACCTAGACAGGGCATCCAGGAGTTCTAGATGCACCTTTATATTAGTTTCTTTCCTTCTTTTGAACAAGTTGTAATAAATGAACCAGTTGTAATAACTGAATATTTCCTGCTTTGTGCTTATTCCAATTAGACTCTAGTTTTATTTCCAAATGTTTCAATAAAGTTTTATTCCGTATTTGGAATATTTGTGCCTGCGTTGCTACTGATTGATACAGCTTACTGCCGCCGTCTCACAACGGTGCAGGCTGGGCATAATTCGATTGGACTCGGTATCTTGGGATCGGGTCGTGCCACTCACTAAGCTCGCGACCACCCTCCTCCACCACAATCACCTTGTCGACGTGGCGCCATCATCGATGACTAACGAACTATCACACGAGCCACAGCCAGCAGCTCCCAACTAGCTCCCCTAGTCCAATTGACCTTCTTTACGAACCCAGCACCGTCGTCGACTATCTGTGGCGTCGCCCCGACCAATTCGAGCTCGAACATAGAGATACAGAGCACTGGTCAGCAGAACCAAGCTGGTTTCATGCCGACTTTGAGGTGGTCATGCTTCTTCGTCGATCGATCAAATTCTGAACCAGTCACTCTGGTGAAATATCCTATATCCCCTCTATAAACCTATAGATTTGTAGGAATTAAAATGATTGATTGCTAGGTTAATGAAGAACCCAAAAAACTAGTAAATGAAATAATTGTTTTACTAAAAAAAGTCTCGACCGAGTATCGTTCCGATGAATCGAACAATCCCGTCTAGGATTGATTACACCGATAGGTGCATAAAATGTGAGAATTGACAAAATTCGAATTCATCGATCGACGCAACAAATTTTGTACGTATCTGTCATTTTTTATTGTTTCAGTAATTATGGTTAAATTACAGTTACTCCCCACGTGCTCATCGGATTACGACGAGACTTCTCTCATTGGACTCGCATCATCTAACTTGTCCATATGGAGTAAGTTTTATCAAGTTTTATGATCGTCAATCGGATCATCGTATTGCAAGCCATGCCATTCAACACCGGCTGGTGCATTTTCAAAATGCTTACCAAAATTCAACTCTAAGAGCAAGGATGAGTATGCATCATCTTTCTAGCTTAGATTGATATATATAATTTGCCTTATCTGGACACATGTTGTTGTGACTTTATTTTTTGTACCATATGGGTCCACCTGCGTCGCTTTTGACCATGAAATGGCGATTTCCAGCACTTTGGCCAAACTGGATATATGGGCACATTTTCACATGATATCATCCGGAACTCATGCGCATATCTATTTCAATTTTGAAAGACAGTTATTAATTCCACTTTGATTCTCGTGTCATGTGTATCCGACACGATCATATCTTATATGTCGACCCTTCACCAACCGTTAACCAATCATGTAGCATTCGTTACCTTATAATTCAAATTAGGGATTAATTTTTTTTTTTATTGATTTTAAATATAAAAAGTGAAATCATTAGATAATGACGAAATAGGTTGAGGTATAATTGGATAGCTTGGGGTAGAATTGATCTTAAATTCCCTAAATAACTTAGAATAGTTTAAAACAATAATTATACTTTTTAAGATTTTTTTATTTTTAGAGATTAAACTAATTAAGAACTATTTAATAACAATTAAATCATAGCTTCTAGAATTTTTAGTTGGAAACAATTTTACTATTTTTATCCCAAAATTTATCCATAGTGTTATTATAGAACAATATAATTTTTCCCTAAATTTTTAGAATTTTCTTTAAGTGAATTACTATTTTTTGGCATTATTAAGTCTAAAATTTATTCATTAAAAGGATTTAGTAAACATTTAAACTGAAGAAAAGAACTTATCACCCATTCTCCTTCACACCCCCTCCCCCACCACCACCACTCCAGCAGCCAAGGGGGCGGTCCCGTCCCATCCGTCAGTCTCCAACATCGGGGGGAGGGCATGCCAACGAGGCACACATACATGTAGCGTTGCTGGCTGTTCACTATGTATGAATTGTGGCTAGTATAATCCAGTCGGAACTGGGAATTGGGGGAAAGCTTTAAGCATCTAATCAATTGGGACAAATGCATAGAGGACATTTTTATTCATGGATTGGCTTATGTCAGAATGAGTCCAAAATGCAGTAGATTGTGTCTTGGTTGAACGAACCCTCTACACGAGCCTCTTCCCATACCTTTTAATTTTAGTTTTCGTTTGACGTTTTCCTTGTTTGGTTTTGATGGATGTGCTTTCGTGTTATTTTCGATGAATGTTTTTATTGTTCACTTTCATCGATTTATGCATTCATTTTTGAGATTTCTGAAATAAATGAAATAAGAAGAAGCGTATTGATCCGTTGTTAATGCCATTGCATGAGGACGCTTAACTGAGACTTGATCATGCGAAGTGTTTCTCCTTCTTTCGGCTTTTATCTAAATTAGTAGATGATTTTTGTCATTCTTTTTCTATTCTTCATTTCAAAAGAATTCTCTTGTTTTCTTCAAACGTCTTAGATTGATGATGCCTTAGTTAAAGTAATAAATAAGAAATGTCACATATTTGATACTATTGTTAATGAATAAGACACTAGAAAGTTAAATTGTTAGTGTACGTTTACACAAGAATGTTATAGTGTAAGCTTCACATGAAAAATGATACGGAAATGATTTGATACAAAGAATATGGAAATATCTGGGACCAATGGGTCACTAAGGGAATGTTGGGATTAATGTATCACCAAGTGTTTAATTCGGAACAAAATGTGAGAATATGAGCATTGACTCGATGAATGTAATGTACAAGTAGAGATATATGTTTGCATTTACTTCCAGTACTACTTATTATCATGCAAATTATGCTTTATAGTTTTGTTGCATATATATTCGCATGGTCACGGACAACTTGTGTACAAGGTTTGGAATTCCTCGAACGACATCCGGGGTTCCGAGTCCATTCGACCTAGGTGAAAATAGTTTAGACTTGCTAATATGCACGAGTTATTACATGACCTTTTCATTGAGGTTAGCTACCTGCTTTGAAAGGGAACGTCGTAATACTACGTAAAAAGTCCATTTGCATGCTAAAATCATCAATGACCTCCATATAGACATGTTCCATGCTAACGAATATATTGTACATGTAGTGTTGGTAAGTGTTAATCTTTGTTTTATATAGGGACGAAAAATCAGATGTGGGTAAAAAATCACTATTAAGTGCTGTGGTTGTTTAATTTACACTTCTATATATTGCTCTATTAATTGACTCTAATCCTAAATAGAAAGATCACCTTAATAACTGTATGTTTCACATGATACCTAATGTATTAACCCCGTCTTCCACAGGTATTGGAGACAACGTGGGCGTACAAGGAAGATAAAAGTCCCATGCTGCATTTTTAAAGCTTCTTCATATTCAAGTATTTGAAGTTTTCTACTTGAAATATTTGAGTTTCATTGTAATAAAGAGACATAATGTATAGAACAGAGAGATTATTTCATGATAGCCTATTAGTTGTTTTATTTTTTTAAGCAATGTAAGCCGAAAAGGCAATTCAATTTGTAATGAAAAAATTATCTGCTACAAAAATTCAATAAAATGAGTTATTTCTTCCTATATTGTTCTCTTCATTTTTTGTTGTTGTATTGCTACAACCTTATTTTCAAATGATTATTATATAGCGTGCACATTCACTACCAAAATATGACATATTAGCGACGAAATTAGCGACGCCAACAAAAAACGTCGCCAATTTTTTGCATATTAGCGACGTCCTAGAAATTCGTCGATATACGACGGAATTAGCGACGCTTAGCGACATATTATTAAATATGTCGCCATATATTAAAAATTGGCGACGGTTAGCGACGTCTCCTCCATACGTCGCTAACTATTTTACTTAGGGTACGTTGTGTTCTTGTTTCCCCCTACTCGAAATTTTTTCCCCCCACTCGAAATTTTCTCCCCCTCCTCGAGCTCCTCCGGTGACTCCCTCCCCCCGGCGACCCCTACCCCCCTCGAGCTCCTCATTCTCTTCCTCAGGTAAACCCTAACCTAACTCCTCCTCCTCCTCTCCCACGGTCACACACACACACACGGACACACACACACACACACACACACACACACACACACACACACACACACACACACACACGGACACACGGACACACACAGACAGACAGACAGACACACACATGGACACATTATGTCATGTTGTGGTGGACACGAGACACTATGTTGGACACGTACACATAGCCTAGATCCTTTACCAACCATTTATTTTCCATTTTAACATGTTTTTATATATCAATTTCTAAATACCCTATGTTGACTGATACCTTGTTAATTTACTGTATTTTCCAGTTTTGAAAACCCAGTTTTGACAACCAATTTAACCTAGTTTAATGCTTTAATTTACATGTTTAAAACCCTAGTGTAGTGTATCTATATGTGTGCTGACTGAGTTTCAAGTTTGGGGTGATTTGGTTAGAGTTTGGGTTCTCGATTTGGGTTTGAGGTGAATGGGTCTGAAATATGTTATAGGAGTATGTAATGTTGTGTGAAATGAACTGATTTTCTTTCCTATTTGACTGAACACAGTAAATTCCCTCTGTCCAGATTGGACTGACCCATAGTTCATATCACTTACTCACTCACTCACTCACTCACTCACTCTTGCCTAGGTACACACACACATATAGCCTAATACAAGCATGTTAGCCTCCCTCATATACACATACATGTGACTGTCACATGTAACAGTCAACACACTCACCTCCCATTCATATGTGCATGTACACACACCACCCACTCTCTACTTCTCTCTATATATATAAGTTTGATAGATGGTATTGTATACATATATACATAACTATATCATGTAACTCATATGTGATATAGGCATATAGCCTATGTTAGAGTGTCTAAATATATGAATGCATGAAAGTTGCCTTGTCTTGTAATACAGGCATATAGTATATGCATGCCTATATATATATATATTGTATGCATATATCTATATAGATATTACTTGTGTGTATGAGATAGCTTGAGTTGACTTTGGTCATTATTAGTACTTGAATTATAGGTTAGGCTTGTATAGCCTTGAATGGTGTGTGCTAGCTAGTATGGGCTAGTTAGGGCCTAGAATGGTGGCATTGACTAGTTTGACCATAGTTGACCTAGTTTGACTACTAGAGTTGACCAAGAGTTGACTTTGGCCTAGTTTGACCAAGGAGTCCAAGATATTGACTTAGTCAACTCAACTTCACCCAGTTTGACTAGTTACTGCGATGAACATGTGTGTCCATCTTTACAAAATTATTTCCAAATGGATATGAATTACTACTTGTGAAATCGTTCATGGATGTACAATCGTCGTCCTGATGATATGTGTGTTGTGCGGGATAAATACATAGCGGGAGTAGAGCAGTTCCTATAATTTGCTAAGGCGTTCCCTCAGTACATGGACGACACCAAAATTAAGTGTCCTTGTGTGAAATATCATAACGTGAAATATTATCCAGAAGTGGAAGTGACATATCATTTGTACTCGAAGGGTTTCACGCCTAATTACTATCAGTGGACCGCACACGGAGAACTTATGTCTTTAGCATCAGAGCCAGAGCCTTATGTTGAGCCGTATATGCATGCGGGACCTAATTTTGTTTCAGATAATCATGTATACAACGATGGGTGCGTGAACATGGTTTTCGACGCTGCGGGGCCTAGTTTCGTTCATGATGCAGCTGAGGAGGCATCGAATGTCGATGCTGCAAAGTTCATGGAGTTGCTGGAGAATGCAAGGACTCCATTGTATCATGGTTGTGAGGATCATTCATCGTTGGAGGTGGTTACAAGACTGTTGAGCATTAAGTCAGATTTTAACATGTTACAAGAATGCTACAACCGAGTGTTGGAGTTGATTATAGAGATCTTGCCAGCGGGTGCTAAGTTACCTAAAGACTTCTATCGGTCTAAGAGGATGGTGAGATCGCTCTGGATGGGATACGAGAAAATCGATTCTTGTCGCAATGGGTGCATGCTGTACTACAAAGACGACAAGGACGCAGATGTCTGCAGATTTTGTGGTACTGATCGCTATAAGACAACTAGTACATGAAGGTCTACCGATGCAAGAAGATCGACCGATTTAATACACTACTTGCCTTTAACGCCGCGGTTGTAAAGATTATTTATGGTGAAAGAGACGGCCGAAAATATGAGTTGGCACATGCGAGAACAGATTGAAGGAGTGTTGGATCTCCCATCCGATGGAGAAGCGTGGAAGCACTTTGATCGAGTGTATCCTGATTTTGCTTCAGATCCGCATAATGTCAGGTTGGGGCTATCTTCTGACGGTTTTACTCCTTTTGGTTTTTCAGGATCCCAGTATTCGTGCTGGCCTGTGATTGTCACTCCGTATAACCTACCGTCTTGGATGTGCATGAAGACTCAGTACATGTTTCTAACCGTTATAATTTCTGGTCCGAACAATCCCAAGAGAAACATTGATGTGTACTTACAGCCTTTGATAGATGAGTTGAATCAGTTATGGGAAGTAGGCGCTAACACGTACGATATTTCTAGGAAGCAGAATTTTTAGATGAAGGCAACCCTTATGTGGACCATCAACGACTTTCCGGCCTATGGAATGTTATCTGGATGGAGCACTCATGGCTGTCTCTCATGTCCGTATTACATGGACAGTACTAAGGCTTTCCGCTTGAAACACGGAGGAAAACCGTGCTTCTTTGATTGTCATCGACAATTTCTACCAAAAGATCATCCGTTCAGAAGGAACAAGAATGCATTCCGTGCTGGCGTTGTAGAGAAGGGTGATCCACCGCCAAGGTGGTACAGAGCCACGATATGGGAGAAGGTTAGAGATTTTCCAAGTGCTATCGAAGATCCTACAACTGGGCACAAGTGCGATGGATTTGGTAGAGATCATAACTGGACAAAGAGGAGCATATTCTGGGATCTGCCATATTGGAGTACCAATCTGATCAGACATAATCTTGATGTCATGCATATTGAGAAGAATGTGTTTGATAACATAATTAATACTGTGATGGACGTAAAGAAAAAAAGCGAAAGACAATCCCAAGGCCAGGTTGGACTTAGAAGAAATATGTAAACGCCCTGCTTTGTATTTGATAGAGAAGAATGGAAAACAGTTCCTGCCGAAGTCAATTTTCTTACTGGACAAGGAGGATAAAGTAAGACTTTGTCGGTGGATCCAGGGCCTAAAATTTCCAGACGAATATGTGTCAAATCTGAGAAGATGTGTCGATCCGAAGGAAAACAAATTGACGGGTATGAAGAGCCACGATTGTCACGTATTCATGGAGAGGTTAATTCCAATTACATTTTGGGAATTCTTATCGCAGGCAGTTTGAGATCCATTGACAGAGCTTAGCATATTCTTCAGGGATCTTTGTTCTAAAAAATTGCTCGTTGATCGTCTAGAAAAGCAAGAGAAGGACATTGCGGTAACACTGTGCAAGCTAGAGAGGGTGTTTCCTCTTGGATTCTTCGACTCTATGGAGCATTTGTCGATTCATCTATCCTATGAGGCACGTGTTGGTGGACCCGTCGAATATCGATAGATGTACCCGTTCGAGCGACATTTGAATCACCTAAAAAGAAAGGTGAAAAATAAGGCACGGATCGAGGGTTCTATTTGTGAAGCCTATGTTCTCGAGGAGATTACAAACTTTTGTTCGATGTATTTCAAGCCTCATGTTGCAACTAATAGAACGAGAGCTTCCAAAAGCGACGACGGGCCTACGAAGTAAGTTAATTAGTTAATATATATTTCTCAAATGATTATATGTACATATATATTCATAAAATTTATTATTGTATAGATATCGGCCTCCTGCAGTATAGAGACAGCTGGGGTTATTTCTGAGGCAAAACTGTGGTGGGCCTTAGATTAACTACTCAGATGCTCCCGCAGATAGGAAGGCCTTTTGGTTGGCCCACTTCAAGGTAAATAATTTGTTTATTTTTAAATTTTAATAATCATTTGTGTATATTATATAACTTTTCTATTTTACTTCTTGTAGAGGACCTATTTCTATCCACCACACCGGGCGGCGAAGATCGAGGCCCAATTTTCTGCCGTCGCAGGCAAGCTCATCCGTGATGCGATCCACGACCAGAAGTCTCGTGATCGCTCCGGAAAGCCGATCCATGGTTGGATCACGCCAGAGCAGTGGACTGCGATGAAGGCTAGATTCGGCGAGGCCAGGTACCAGGAGCGGTCTGACAAGGCCAAGGTGGCGCGGTCGAGCGCCAGTAAGTTGTGTGGTGGCTCCATTCCGATGACGGAGCATTTTCGTCGTCTGGTACATTTCCTATGACGGACATCATTTTATATATAGTTGGATAGAATGTTTAATACTAATAATAGATAATATATTTTAACAGATAAAAAAGGGTGAGGACCCTAACATGGTGACCGTCTTCCTGGTCATCCATCAGAGGGCTGGGGAGTTCATTGACGAGAGGGCAACGCAGGCATATGTACGTTCTATTCTTTATATTATATAGACTTTAGCAAACACTTACACGTTAGCAAACATTGTTCTAGGCCGAGTTTGTTCGGCTATAAGAGGAGGCGGCTGCTGCTGCTAGTGTGCCAGAAGAGGGAGGGGCTTGTACTTCCTCCCAGCCGCCTACAGCTCTATCACCGGACAACCTCTAGATGACCGCCGTTGGCGGTCTTCAGAAGGGTACGTACTACGGTACGGGATCCTACGGCGCGTATTTGGCTTCGGAGTCATCCAGGGCCCCCTCTGTCAGTGCGTAGTCTCCGGCATCGCAGGCGTCGTCCCGAGCTCAGGATATTCGTCGTCAGATCGACGAGCTGCGTCGCGAGTTGCAGCAGCAGATTTCTGATCACCTTACCGCAGAGCGACGATTCGATCCTCCGATGATCACCGGACGATTTGATGTAGTCGAGCGCAGCATACAGGAGCTGATGAGTCTGCAGCAGGCTACAGCTGCCAGCTTGCACACGCTCACCGAGTCTACGCAGCGCACAGAGCGTAGACAGGTCGAGCTGGAGGGATCGCAGAGGACCATGTCTGCCTCACTCACTCAGGTATCGGCTTCGATTGAGGAGAGTACTCAGAGGATGGTGAGTACCCTTGCTGCGCATGGTGAGCGACTGCAAGAGCTGGAGCAGATACGTCCTCCCGGTCTATCGACGGCGCCGACTCCAGACATTATACTGCCTCCTACTGCCCCTACGGTGTAGCTCACACAGGAGCAGTATGAGTACATGCTATCTCAGATGCGCGGCAGGGGTCCTCAGTGATCCAGTAGATTTATTTTATCATCTTTGTATGTATTGGCCCTATGGGCCCATTGACCGTTCTGTACACTGATTTTCATTATTATTTGACTCTGTTGGATATGTATGTTTGTTGGACATATATGTTTGTGATATTTAATTTGTTGGTATTTTTATTGAGTACATGTATGATATTTAGTTGTAGAATGTTATGATGGAGACTGTTATTCATCTATTAGTTGTAGACTGTTATGATGGAAGACTGTTAATTATGAAAATATCTGCGATGGGGATGACACATATACCTACGCTGGGTTATAAGCGATGATCTGATATACAAAGAAGGTGTTGCCCAAATTTAAAAAAAAATAATGTGTATTTTTGTGATGATGTGTGTCTGTGTTTACAGTGTATGTGAAATGCAGTGTTCGGAACCATCGATAGTTTCGATTACTGTTGTATGTTTTATCTTGGACAGAAAGTGCAACTGTTCAGGGTGTACTTTTGAGAGCTTCATTTTCACATCCTTCACTCTCTCGGGACGTCGTACAGGATCCCGAGAAGGTGAAGGACGTGAAGAGGAAGCTCTGAGAAGTGCACCCTAAACTGTTGCTCTTTTTATCCAAGATAAAACATAGAACAATAAGCAAAACTGTCGATGGTTCGAACACTGCACTTCACACACACTGTAAACACAAACACACAGCATAACAAAAATACACATTATATTTTTTTAAATTTTTTTCAGTATTCTGCGACGTTTAGCGACGGATCTGCGACGTATAGCGACGTATGGGGATGTCGCTAATTAGCGGCGTTACGTCGCTAATTAGCGGTGTTACGTCGATGTACGTCGCTACGCTGCTGACGTGGCAGGCATGCCATGTCATCACATAAATAGAAATAAACGTCGCTAAGTAGTCGCACTACGTCGCTAATTTGGTGACGTAAAGTTTTCGTCGCTCTCCGTCGCTAACTTCGCGACGACCCAGCGACACGGCAGTGACGTCGCAAACAGCGACGGAGGGCGACGAATTTGTCATCTGCGACTAGCTTTTTTGCGACCTTCATTTTCCGTCGCTAAAGTCGTCGCTAATTACGATTAGCGACGTATTTTCCATAATTAGTGACGTATCATGACGTCGCTAATTTGCCTTATTTTAGTAGTGATTCATGCCTTGTACAAGTATAATTTAGACTTGTATGACATCATGCTTAGTTGCTACTTATCGATTCGGTAGAATTGGGGCTTGACAACACCTGCATGCACCCATGCCTTCACCCAGTATGGTTGTCAGACCCAGATGACAGTGGGTGCAGAGCGCAGGGGACTGACCCACTTATCAGCGAAGCACCCACTACTTCCTTGGTTGTAAGATCTAATGGCCAAGAGAAATTTTGTTCATCCAAATAATCCAACCTATATATAGACTAGATTTTATGGTTTTTATTTAGAAAATTTTAAGAGAGTCCTTGGGCGAACTTTCAACAATTATTGGTCGATTTGGAGAGGCGATTTCACCCAACTCCATAACTTATTTCAAACTAAGATTTCAGAGTAAGTTCCTTAACTATTATAGTATTTATTTATATTTTTAGTTGAATTTGAGGCCTTGTTTACTACTGTTTAAAATCCTATACTTAGATCTCTCTTGAACAAGAACAACATGTAGTAATTGATCATAACTCTTAGACACCTAATTATTTTTCAACTCTATACAATTTCTAGATTCTTAATTCATTAGTTTATGGCATACTTAAATTTGGTGATTTAAAGTGATGCTTTACTAGTTATTAAAAATTCATTACTGACCATAAATTTTGTTGAATTCGTACTCAAAGTTTAATCAAACTGAAATTGTTATACATGTTTACTAGAAATTGATTTTGTTATGAATTTTGTCAAAAGTTACATGTCATGAACCTAAATCTAAAAATTCAATAATTTAGAAATTTATTTCAAATTGTTATGATTTTAGCAACATGATTGGTCCAAAATAAATCATCTTTAAATTAAGGAATCATAAACCCTATAAACCTAATAAAAACCCTATTTTACGATTTTTCTTGGAGAACTTATCATGTGGGTTTACTGCTCACAAAAATCCAATTTTTTTGAGTTAGTATGGTAGTTATAGAAATTACTATAAGTAAATAAAATTTATAGGTGTCAACAATATCATTTTTGACCAAAATGGCTGTAACTTGAGCAAGTGACTCGAAAAGGCAAGTGAGGATATCTACATGTCTGTATGGTTGAAATACACATTAATAGGATTTAAAAATAAGTTTTAAGAACATTAAATTTTTACCTAATGCTAGGGCACGGAATTGTGTGTCGTATGATTTGAACCCTAAGAACTAGTATCTAGGGCTTTAGATAAGTAACTGATTTTATAATTTATTGTTGTTTGCTATATTTGCTTTGGATAGTGTCGGGATTGTCATACGTGTACTCAGGGCCGGTCCTAAGTAATTGAAGCCCCTGTGCGAATCTCATAATGTGGCCCTAAATTTATTTATTAGTATTTTAAATGTATTACTCTATGTCTTTATCAGAATCGTTGGAGATGTTCTTGATTGTATTTTATAATTGAATCTATATGCAGTTACTAATAAAATAACCAAAGCTCAAATAATCTATAGGCAAGCACATTACATAGTATAATAAAGATGTTTTAGATAGAAGACATACTGACTGTTAAATTGTCAAAATTTAGCCTCAGATTCTTCTGTTGATGAGAACATATAATAAAATAAATAATCATCAATATCCAAATGAGAAATAATATGTAATTACACAATTGAGGGCCTCCAAGACCTGAGTCACATGATGTAAGAGGCCTGCACATCCAAATTCCTAAATAATATATATAAAAGATCTGATCATTATTGTAGAAATTAAACTCACATCAGATTATTATTATAGAAAATAAATTCATCTAATAATTGAGGGATCTTTAGAAACAAAATAACAGTTGAACCTCTTAGAGATGATAGACAACACACCGGTTAGAGCAAGATCTTTGAGAAATCCTAAATTTTTGTATGATTATAAATATGAGTCTTAGAGTCGTTAGGGAATAGGGATTGAAGAATTGGAGGTCTTGGACGGACCATAGGGTAGGAATTGAGAAAGAAATGGGTTAACTTAAATTACAAAATTATAAAATTACAAAACTAACCCTAACATTTTTTTATGAGACCCCCAAAAATTGGAGGCCCTGTGCGGTCGCACTTCTGGCACGGCCCAGGGCTGGCCCTGCGTGTACTATCAAACTGTCATGACAAGTTCATCTAGAGGCTAAGGCAAGTACAACTATATATATATATATATATATATATATATATAAAGAGAGAGAGAGAGAGAGGAGAGAGAGAGAGAGAGAGAAGAGAGAGAGAGAGAGAGCGAGAGAGCAAGAGAGAGAGAGATAAGGAAGGTGAGATGGCACCTCACTCTCAAATGTGGGGTGGCGATGATGTGGCACCATCACATTCCTTTATCACAAATCAACACTTCAACATCATCTTTAAAAAAATGGTTGTTGATTTGTGATGAAGGGATGGGATGGTGTCATGTCATCGCCACCCCACATTTGGGAGTGAGATGCCATCTTACCTCCCTTCAACATCTCTTTTACATCCATTGGATCTTGTTTAAGTCATCCAATCTTAACCGTTGAAAAATCAACGGTTAAGATTAGATGACTTAAACAAAGATCCAATGGATGTTAACATGGGGATGCATGGGGGATGAAAAAGTAAGGGGATGTGGATCCTTCCTCATATATATGAGGAGGGATCTGCATCCCCTCACTTTTGCATCTCCCATGCATCCCCTCTTTTACATCCATTGGATCTTGTTTAAGTCATCCAATCTTAACCGTTGAAAAATCAACGGTTAAGATTAGATGACTTAAACAAAGATCCAATGGATGTTAACATGGGGATGCATGGGGGATGAAAAAGTAAGGGGATGTGGATCCTTCCTCATATATATGAGGAGGGATCCGCATCCCCTCACTTTTGCATCCCCCATGCATCCCCTCTTTTACATCCATTGGATCTTGTTTAAGTCATCCAATCTTAACCGTTGAAAAATCAACGGTTAAGATTAGATGACTTAAACAAAGATCCAATGGATGTTAACATGGGGATGCATGGGGGATGAAAAAGTAAGGGGATGTGGATCCTTCCTCATATATATGAGGAGGGATCCGCATCCCCTCACTTTTGCATCCCCCATGCATCCCCTCTTTTACATCCATTGGATCTTGTTTAAGTCATCCAATCTTAACCGTTAAAAAATCAACGGTTAAGATTAGATGACTTAAACAAAGATCCAATGGATGTTAACATGGGGATGCATGGGGGATGAAAAAGTAAGGGGATGTGAATCCTTCCTCATATATATGAGGAGGGATCCGCATCCCCTCACTTTTGCATCCCCCATGCATCCCCTCTTTTACATCCATTGGATCTTGTTTAAGTCATCCAATCTTAACCGTTGAAAAATCAACGGTTAAGATTAGATGACTTAAACAAAGATCCAATGGATGTTAACATGGGGATGCATGGAGGATGAAAAAGTAAGGGGATGTGGATCCTTCCTCTCTCTCTCTCTCTCTCTCTATATATATATATATATATATATATATATATATATATATATATATATATATATATATATATATATATATATATATATATATATATATATATATATATATATATTATTAATGTCGACTTACATTGTTAGTTATTTATATCATGATTATCCATTACTTGTATACGAGAGTATTTTTAATATTTCATGTTCATGTTTGTTCAATCTTATCTTTTGTGTTACTATGTTACGGTGTTCATCGTGTCGTGAGCATACTAGTTGTGAGAATTGGGAGAGGGAACATGGCCTGTCCAGAGTTTTTCGGTGCCTAGGACAAAATTTAAAATGGTGTCCCCTTTTCAAAAAATAAAATAAAAAATAAACTATTAAATAAACAAAATAGCTTCCACTAGGCTTTAAAACTCATGAGCATTTACATATAGATATAAGTGAAAACCAACTACACTAAGTAAATTACTACTTTACTTTTTAACATATTATAAATGTTATATATATACAAAAAATGTTTTCGAGGCCTTTCTAGTTTGTGGGCCATGTGCAGTCGCCCTGGGCCAAGGCTGGCCCTGAGAAGGAATACAATTAGTACACATGTTGTATGCAATGAATAAAGACACCCTTAATGCTGATTTAGTCACATATTCCATGTATGACTGTCTAACAATATTGATTCAGCCAATGAACCTCATGTATTGACTGTTTGAAAACCAAACATAGGCACATATTGAACCCCTTGTATTCTAAAACTTATTGTACATGTATTATTATTCTACTTATTATCTCTTGATTGTTTCCTTGTATCGGTAAAGTAGAATGCATGTCGTTAGTAATACCAGAATTATATTTCCTTTTGGCTTGCCATGGCATACTCCTAGAAAGATCTCTTTTCTACTTCTATATGCATGTATTATACTATGTTGCTTTTGAACTTTCGTTGTTCTTTGCTCCAATTCTAACTGGATATATAAACTAACTATAACATATTTAAACGAGGACTACCCTACACACTATGCATGGTTTACACGATGATGTGTTTCTTTTGGAGACCAATCCTATATTCATGAATTAGATGTAAGCTTTAGTTGGTGTCTTTAGAAAATTTTAATTCAGTCTTTATTATTTAGCAGGTTTGTTCTCGAGATTAGACCTCCTTTGTAGTGGATATTTAGTTTCAATAATTACTTTGGACTTTTAGTTATATCTCTTGGTTTCTTTCTATATCCTTTCATATTTACACTACTAAAATAAGGCAAATTAGCGACGTCATTATACGTCGCTAATAATGGAAAACACGTCGCTAATCGTAATTAGCGATGTCTTTAGCGACGGAAAATGAAGGTCGCTTTTAAGCTGGTCGCAGATGGCACATTCGTCGCCCTACGTCGCTGTTTGCGATGTGACAGCTGTGTCGCTGGGTCGTCACCAATTTAGCGACGGCGAGCGACGACAACATGACGTCGCAAAAGTAGCGACGTAGGGCGACTACCTAGCGACGTTGAGTTCTATTTACGTGATGACGTGGCATCCCTGCCACGTCAGCAAGGTAGCGACATACAGCGACGTACCGACGCTAATTAGCGACGTATAGCGACGTCCCTATACGTCGCTAAGACGTCGCTATCCGTCACAGAATGCTGAAAAAAATTTAAAAAAATATAATGTATATTTTTGTTATGCTGTGTGTCTGTGTTTACAGTGTGTGTGAAGTGCAGTGTTCGAACCATCGACAGTTTCGCTTACTGTTCTATGTTTTATCTTGGATAGAAAGAGCAACAGTTTAGGGTGCACTTCTCAGAGCTTCCTCTTCACGTCCTTCACCTTCTCGGGATCCTATACGACGTCCCGATAGAGTGAAGGATGTGAAAATGAAGCTCTCAGAAGTACACCCTGAACAGTTGCTCTTTCTGTCCAAGATAAAACATACAACAATAATCGATGGTTTCGAACACTACATTTCACATACACTGTAAACACAGACGCACATCATCACAAAAATACACATTATATTTTTTTTAAATTTGGGCAGCACCTTTTTTGTATATCAAATCATCGCTTATAACCCAGCGTAGGTATATTTGTCATCCCCGTCACAGATATCATCATAATTAACAGTCTACCATCATAACAGTCTACAACTAATAGATGAATAACAGTCTCCCATCATAACAGTCTACAACTAAATATCATACATGTACTCAATAAAAATACCAACAAATTAAATATCACAAACATACATGTCCAACAGAGTCAAATAATAATGAAAATCAGTGTACAGAACGGTCAATGGGCCCATAGGGCCAATACATACAAAGATGATAAAAAAATCTACTGGATCACTGAGGACCCCTGCCGCGCATCTGGGATAGCATGTACTCATACTGCTCCTGGGTGAGCTGCACCGTAGGGGCAGTAGGAGGCAGTGCAATGTCTGAAGTCGGCACCGTCGATGGACCGGGAGGACGTATCTGCTCCAGCTCTCACAGTCGCTCACCATGCGCATCAAGGGTACTCACCATCCTCTGAGTACTCTCCTCAATCGAAGCCGATACCTGAGTGAGTGAGGCAGACATGGTCCTCTGCGATCCCTCCAGCTCGACCTGTCTACGCTCTGTGCGCTGCATAGACTCGGTGAGCGTGTGCAAGCTGGCAGCTGTAGCCTGCTACAGGCTCATCAGCTCCTGTATACTGCGCTCGACTGCATCAAATCGTCCGGTGATCATCGGAGGGTCGGATCGTCGCTCTGCGGTAAGGTGATCAGAAATCTGTTGCTGCAACTCGCGACGCAGCTCGTCGATCTGACGACGAATATTCTGAGCTCAGGACGACGCCTACGAAGTCGGAGACTACGCACTGACAGAGGGGGCCCTGGATGACTCCGAAGCCAAATACACGCCGTAGGATCCCGTATCGTAGTACGTACCCTTCTGAAGATCGCCAATGGCGGTCATCCAGAGGTCGTCCGGCGATAGAGCCGTAGGCGGCTGGGAGGAAGTACCAGCCCCTCCCTCTGCTGGCACACTAGCAGCAGCAGCCGCCTCCTCTTGTAGCCGAACAAACTCGGCCTAGAACAATGTTTGCTAACGTGTAAGTGTTTGCTAAAATCTATATTGATATCTATTTTCCTGTTTTCTAAATTATAGTAAATTAATATAAAGAATAGAACGTACATATGCCTGCGTCGCCCTCTCGTCAATGAACTCCCCAGCCCTCCGATGGGTGACCAGGAAGACGGTCACCATGTTCGGGTCCTCACCCTTTTTTACCTGTTAAAATATATTATCTATTATTAGTATTAAATATTCTATCGAACTATATATAAATTAATGTCCGTACGTCATAGAAAACGTACCAGATGACGAAAATGCTTCGTCATCGGAATGGAGCCACCACACCACTTACTGGCGCTCGACCGCGCCACCTTGGCCTTGTCAGACCGCTCCTAGTACCTTGTCTCGGCGAATCTAGCCTTCATCGCAGTCCACTGCTCTGGCGTGATCCAACCATGGATCGACTTTCCGGAGCGATTAAGAGACTTCTGGTCGTGGATCGCATCACGGATGAGCTTGCCTGCGACGGCAGAAAATTGGGCCTCGATCTTCGCCGTCCGGTGTGGTGGATAGAAATAGGTCCTCTATAAGAAGTAAAATAGAAAAGTTATATAATATACAAAAATGATTATTAAAATTTAAAAATAAATAAATTTTTTACCTTGAAGTGGGCCAACCAAAAGGCCTTCCTATCTGCGGGAGCATCTGAGTAGTTAATCCAAGGCCCACCATAGTTCTGCCTCAGAAATAACCCCAGCTGTCTCTGTACTACAGGAGGTCGATATCTATACAATAATAATTTTCATGAATATATATGTACATATAATCATTTGAGAAATATATATTAACTAATTAACTTACTTCGTAGGCCCGTCCGTCCAAATCTCCATACACGTCTCGCCCGGGGGAGCGCATGGAGTGGCAGGATCAGTCTGATCGCCGTCCTCCATATGCTCGGCGTCGGCTCCCCCTATGGAGCCGTCGGCAGGAGGAATGCTGGACGCGGGATCATGAACGCTGGACGACGAGGGAGGAGTCGCCAACCTGCTGGAACTGCCCTGTCCCATTGCGACAAGAATCAATTTTCTCATATCCCATCCAGAGCGATCTCACCATCCTCTTAGACCGATAGAAGTCTTTAGGTAACTTAGCACCCGCCGACAAGATCTCTATAATCAACTCCAACACTCGGTTGTAGCATTCTTGCGACATGTTAAAATCTGACTTAATGCTCAACAGTCTTGTAACCACCTCCAATGGTGAATGATCCTCACAACCAGGATACAATGGAGTCCTTACATTCTCCAGCAACTCCATGAACTTTGCAGCATCGACATTCGGTACCTCCTCAGCTGCATCATGAACGAAACTAGGCCCCGCAGCATCGAAAACCATGTTCATGCACCCGTCGTCGTATGCATGATTATCTGAAACAAAATTAGGTCCCGTATGCATATACGGCTCAACATAAGGCTCCGGCTCTGATGCTAAAGACACAAGTTCTCCGTGTGCGGTCCACTGATAGTAATTAGGCGTGAAACCCCTCGAGTACAAATGATATGTCACTTCCACTTCTGGATAATATTTCACGTTATGACATTTCACACACGGATACTTAATTTTGGTGCCGTCCATGTACTGAGGGAACGCCTTAGCAAACTGCAGGAACTGCTCTACTCCCGCTATGTATTCATCCCGCACACCACACATATCATCAGGACGACGATTGTACATCCATGAACGATTTCGCAAGTAGTAATTCATATCCATTTGGAAATAATTCTGCAAATATGGACACACATGTTCAGCACAGTAACTAGTCAAACTGGGTGAAGTTGAGTTGACTAAGTCGAACTTCCTAGTGTATATTATAGTAGAGAGACATGGTCGTGTGTAGGGGTACAACTCGGGCGGGGCATGGCTCTACCTACCTGAGCTCACTGCCTACAGGGTACTTCCCCTAGCCTGCCTTACACTTGACCCTTTCCTCCCCTTCATCACTTGCACATCAGTGCATACCAGTGCACATGTGTGTACATGACCTATTAGCCTATGCCCCAAGCCAATTCCTCTACTCGACTTGATATCATATCCTCTTCATATCAGATATTTCATACCAAGATAGGAAAGGTCGACTGATACTTGATTCTAAACATGCCAATTTAACTCTCCAATTTAACCCACACACACATTGAATCTAAACAAAACCCAAGGGGCTAAACCCTTAGCCTCTAAGAGAACAAACAAAAGGAGGGAGGGGGGAAGGGTCTGTTGCTTGCTGAGTATATATACATCATCTCAAATCCACACACACACATTGAATCTAAACAAAACCCAAGGGGCTAAACCCTTGGCCTCTAAGAGAACAAACAAACTCCAAACAACCCAAAGTCATCTATATGTATCAAAGTATATATATACATATCTACTCAGAAACTGAGATTGCAACATAGAGATATATATATCATCTCAAATCCAAATATAGCAAGCCCCTATATATCATAACCTTACCCCACATGAATCTCATGCATATATAATCTCAGCTATATATCACTATTCTACATATATGAACTAAATATACCAAGCCAACATTTCTATTCCACATACATATATCTCAGAAAACTGAGTATACAACCAACAACTCTCCAATTTAACTCTCCAATTTAACCCACACACACATTGAATCTAAACAAAACCCAAGGGGCTAAACCCTTGGCCTCTAAGAGAACAGACAAAGGGAGGGGGGGGGGAGGGTCTGTTGCTTGCTGAGTATATATACATCATCTCAAATCCACACACACATTGAATCTAAACAAAACCCAAGGGGCTAAACCCTTGGCCTCTAAGAGAACAAACAAACTCCAAACAACCCAAAGTCATCTATATGTATCAAAGTATATATATATATATATATATATATATATATATATATATATATATATATATATATATATATATATATACATATCTACTCAGAAACTGAGATTGCAACATAGAGATATATATATTATCTCAAATCCAAATATAGCAAGCCCCTATATATCATAACCTTACCCCACATGAATCTCATGCATATATAATCTCAGCTATATATCACTACTCTACATATATAAACTAAATATACCAAGCCAACATTTCTATTCCACATACATATATCTCAGGAAACTGAGTATACAACCAACAACTTCTAAACATTCAATTTAACTCAAACCCCCAACTCAACTCACAGTCAACAAACTAAACCCAACCTTGTATCTCAGAAATTCCAAACTCAATCTCAGGAAAACCTGAGATTACATTTCAACTGCCAAACCCCACAACCTAAATAAAACCCAAAACATGTCAAGAGGGATCGTATGTGTTTGTGTGCATACAAATGTGTCCAAGGGTCGTGTCAGTGTCCAAACAACTGTCCCGGGTTGAAGTATCAGACAGAGGAGTTAATTAGGTTAGGGTTTACCTGAGCTCGAGGAGGAGGAGCTCGACGGGGGGGGGGGGGGGGGGGTAGGAGTCGCCGGCGGGGGAGGGAGTCGCCGGGGGGGGGGGAAGGGATCGAGTGAAAATTAGAATTTTCGAGTGAGGGGGAAAAAATGAAACGCTGTGCCCTAAGTAAAAATGTTAGCGACGTCAAGAAAGGCCGTCGCTAAACGTCGCAAAATTTTAATATATGGCGACATATTTTAATAATATGTCGCTGAACGTCGCTATTCAGCGACGTAATTTAACACCTGTCGCTGAACGTCGTAATTCAGCGACGTTTTGCGATGTGTATATAAAGGAGTCGCTGAATTCCATATATAGCGACGTAATTTTACGCCGTCGCTAAATTACGTCGCTAATAGATCATATTTTAGTAGTGTTACTTTGTCTTATGAATGAGTTATAAATAGTCAATTGTGTTGACTATTATAGTATATAGACTTTCATATGGTACTTGAGACATAGACATAGACATAGTATTACTGTTGATATCGTGGCGTAGGATGACTCGTACCCAATTGTTTGGAAGTGGTATGTGAAAGCAAGTATACATTGCCATTTGTTCTACAGTTTAAGTCTGCATTTATTTTTACTATGTGTGTTTATATCATATTCTGTGATCATCCTTTGGTTCAATTCTGTGTTTCTGTGATTAACTCGGACGCGATCGACCACAGAGTCGATCAGGATCAATTGTGACCTATATAGTGTTATGTACTAACCAATGCATGTCGATTATGATCTATATAGTGTTATGGACTAATTAATGCATGTCGAGATACCTTGTTATCTTACTGAGACTGTTTCATGTGTATTAGACCTCAAGACACGTCTTATGCATTCATGGTAGATTACTATTATGTATGTAACTCATCTCGATACGATACAAATTAACTTATTATGGTATTCTGTTAGTTGCTCATTATAGACAATCTTCTAGGTTATTATGTTACTAGACTTGTGGATTACAAGTGTACACTTGATTGATAGTGGATTCTGACTAGACTTATTGACTTGACCGTATAGTATAATTTGTGCTTGGAGGATAGTCACTAGGCATTTGGGTTATTTGCACACTTTACCTATTATTTATTGAGAGATGTCTCAAGATGAGCATCCCTGATTATTATATTATTATTGAGAGGTGTCTTGTGATGGTCAGTCCCGGATATTAAACATTGAGAGATGTCTCATAATGAGCAGTCCCGACTTCTTCGATAGTGATTTATGAGCGTACAAGAGTACCCCTTAGCATGTCAGCCTAAGTGTCGAACGTTGTCCTCGATGGCATTCACGTAGATAATGTAGACCCCTAATACTTTTGTGTTTTATTACTGTTTTAGGATACATCATGTTATTATGTATCTTGTTATGTGCCTTTGAGGACATGGTTTTCTTCTAGTTTAGTTGCGCATGATTATCCAGATCTTACCCTGAGGAATATTGATGGTTATCTTCTCGGATTCATGTATTGTTGAATATACTTGCATCATGTATCTTTCATAGTTTATATCTCATTTTTTTATTTTACTATGCTATTATAGCCTAGTGGTAGGTCTATAACATTCTCTTGGCTTACTCGAGCAAGTATGTTCTTAGGCTGCATACCTTGATATATATTGTTTAAGATTCATGTTTTTTGTGTATTGAGATATAGTACTGCTAAATTAGTCATAGTGAATTATATATAGCTTACTTAACCTTGGACAACTTATATGTATCGAGTTGAATTGGAGTCCGCTTGATATGTGGTTGACCATAGTCACGTATCTTGGTCCTCTGTATTTTTGGAATGTGATGTGACGGAGGGGATTGCCCTAGCGTCGACCTAGTGACGAAAATTTTCATCGATAGGTTGTCACCGAGTTTCATAGACTCAATGACAACTTGTGACAAAATTTTTGTCGCTATTATATACATCAACGATAATTTGTAATCATCTTTCCGCGTGTTACTCGTGTTAACGAGTGACGAACATAGTGACACCTTAGTGGCATATTAATTTTTCCATATAAAGGGTGACACAATTCCATTACCATTCGTCGCCACATAACGACAAATTACTTTAGTCACTACCAACGCGGCTATTTTGCAATATTTTTGTAGTAAAAACAGACCAATATATGCTCATGTAAGGAGGAGTGGTAATATACTTGTTAATGGAACGATAGGACTAGAGGTATACCTAGACTGACATAGTTTGAAGTGTTAAAGAAGAATATGAAAAAAATTGAATCGAAGAAGATGATTCAAATAGCCGACCTCAAAAATTTGGATAAACACTTTTTTTTGTTGATGTTGTTATTTAGTACTTGCTAACCGCAAAATAGTCATGATATTTAGTTGCTACGGCCTTCTCCAATGGGGGGTTCTTCTTTAAAAAAAAAAAATCTATAATGGAGCTCCGGGTTTCTATCCATGGCTCTATTCTAAGTGAAAAATATTAAAACTAAAGGGGTTTTTTTACGAGGGACTTTACATTTAGAGCCCATGATAGAGTTTTTCTATGTCTATGTGGTATATGAAAAATGGTCTCACAATATTTTATGTGTAGCATAGGAACAAATATATAGGCCAATCATTGGAGACATTTTTTTTATAGTTGGGTCTCTATATGGAAAAATAGGGAAACTCTATTTTGCCCGCCCGCAGGGCTGGCCCGCGCTCGCGTGGCGGACAGCCATTGCCCCCCCCCCCCCCCCCGCTAACCTGGGCTCACCCTAGGTGGGGGGAGCCAATTGCCGTTTGCCACGCGGGCCAGCCCCGCTGACGGACAACCTAGCAGCGCCGAAAAAAAAATAATGCCACATAGACATATATAGAAGACTCACATAGGATAGAAACCAAAATATATGGATAGCCATTCGAGAATGCCTGATAGAAAAAGAGAGAGAGAGAGGATATTTCAATTTCAACTTAGCCTTAAATATAGTCGTACATGAGGGCAAACAGAGTTAAAAGTTTTTTTTTTTTTTTTCTCATCAGAAAAAAAAAAAAAAACTTGCCACCTGAAGACTAGATGAAATAAAAATCAATTAGTACTCAATACATGATTCTATACCCAGTAGATGTACTGGTTTACCCAAACTAGATATACATGTTATCCAAAGCCAAATATTACTATCGATCAAGAACAGGATTGTTATTCTTCCATTGATTGTGCAGTTGAAACCTCCATCAGGTTTGGATAGTGCACCATGCCAACGTACCAGTTATTCTACAGTTACATGTCTCTTATCTAAACCCGCCAGTGGAATTAATTATAAATTCATCTGGCTAGTCCATTTCCAATTACTATCTGGCTCTACTTGTTACTCTAGGGATCTTATTTTGGGTTCCTCTTTCAAAACTTCAACCAGCAATGAGGAGGAGGACATTGGTGTTGATTCTTCTCTTCTCTTCCATTTTTCTCTACAGGTCTCCTTTTTGTCTCATATCTGATGCTATAGTTGCTTCATGATGAACTAGTTTCATTTTCCGTTGCCTCGGTTATTTGCATATGATATCATAATTTCATGATTGTCTTGCGTTTATATTAGTTGTTCTTGGACTTCTGCATTGTGTCAGTTCTTACATTTCTTATGACACGTACGTTGAGACACGATAAGGACCCAAATCATATGGGTATGACATGGTTATATATGCAAATGGACTTTACTTGTATGTGTATCTATGTTTCTGATAGCTATTTGTATTTTGTTTTTGTTGGGTAAATCAGTGTTTGATGGGTAATTTGACAGTTATTGAATCTACATTTTCCATTACTCTTCTTGCAGTGGAGTATCCGATGCAAGAGAGGAGCTTGCTGTATTGCCACCTCGTGGATGGAATTCGTATGACTCCTTCTCTTGGATGGTCGATGAAGACGCCTTTCTTCACAACGCAGCACTTGTGGCAGAGAAGTTGCTACCTTACGGATATGAGGTCAGAGCTCGAAACACACTGAAAACAAATCTGATGCTTAGAATAAGTCTAACTTGCTTTCATTCGGGTTTATGTGTAGTACGTTGTGGTGGACTTCTTGTGGTATCGGAAGAATGCGACAGGATCAAAGGATCAGAATGCTATAGGGTTCGATCACATCGATCAATGGGGTCGACCTTACCCTGACCCCAAGAAGTGGCCGTCGTCTAGAGATGGAAAAGGATTCAGAGAAGTTGCGCGAAAGGTTCACAAGATGGGTCTGAAGTTTGGGATCCATGTCATGAGAGGGATTAGTGCACAGGCAGTGAATGCCAGCACACCCATCCTAGATGTGTTCAAGGTACTATTTTCTTCCCCTTGATTTTGTAACTTTTCATCTTCTGATTGATAATCAAATTTTTATGCAACCATACAATGGTGCTGCATCTCGAGTTATTGTCATTTCTGTTAGTATTCTAAAATTTCAGACTAGTAACCAGACCTGATATTGACTATTTGTTTGAATTGTAGGGAGGTGCCTTTGTGAAGGATGATCGGAAATGGCAGGCTAGAGATATAGGGATGAGAGAGCTTACTTGCGGCTGGTTGAAAGGTTTTATGAGTGTTGATACAGATACGGAAGCAGGAAGAGCTTTCTTGAGATCTCTTTATCGTCAGTATGCTTCATGGGGTGTTGATTTTGGTAAATGACATTATGATCCCATCTATGTTGCACGGACACGAATGTGACACTATTAGGACACGAGAGTCTTTCATCTCATTGGTGTTTATTTTCTTGTCAGTGAAATTGGACTGTGTCTTTGGTGAAGATCTGAGCTCGAAAGAGATAATCACAGTCTCAGAGGTTTGGAATTAACAAGGATGATATCCCCATACTACATCTTGCTTCACTTGAAATAAGCTAAACGCGATAATTGTGTTTGCAGCTTTTGGAGGAACTGGACCGCCCCGTGATTTTGTCGATCTCTCCTGGAGCACATGTGACTCCATCTATGGCCGAAGGCATCCGCAAACATGTAAATATGTATAGAATAACTGGTGATGATTGGGACAAATGGAAAGATGTTGCTGCTCATTTTAATGTATCGCGGTAAGATCTTTAGTTGCTTAATCCATGATGCTCTCTCTGTGTCCGTATCTGTGTCTGATAATTGTGTTCCTATTCAGTGACTTTGCTGCAGCTAAGAGGATTGGAGCAAAGGGATTGAATGGAAGGTCTTGGCCTGACCTAGATATGCTGCCATTTGGCTGGTTGACTGATCCAGGTAATAGCTGACTACCTAATGATGCATGTACTCAGCCAAATTGTCATTCTAGCTGAATCACCATTATATCACAGAAAATATTTATTGAACTCCCAACATCTCATAGATGTATCAAAATCTACTGGGATTTTCGTATCCGAAAATATCAGCAACCAAAGCAATAGGTACCCAAAAGGCTAGTAGGATTGAAATCATATTGAAACACTAGATAAGTTTAGTTTTATTACAAGTAAGATAAAGATAGATTGGTCTACCAAAAAAGGGAGTCTTTTTAATTGTAAAAATTTCCTTCTACATATGTATACTCGGGTTGCTTTATGTCATTAACACTCATAGGTTATAGTTGTATATTTCAACAAAATTGAATACTAAAGAATTTTCCAGTAAAAAAAAAATAAAGAACTACCCTTTCATTTTCAGAAATAGTATTGATTCCTTAATAATTTCAGAAAATATATTCGTAATGATAAATGTTGTCTAATGGATGAATCTCTAGATTGTATGATACTATTACTAGAGATCATAATAATTTCAGAATGAATAATCAATCATGGCTTCAGAACTAATTTAATACGTCAATAATTTCAGAAAAAAATAATCACTTTCTTGGCAGGTAGGCACATTTTGACTCTCTCCAGACTCCTTGTAACATGGTGGTGTTTAACAATTAGCCACACTAGAATCTTATTCCCATCCCCACCCAAAAAAAAAAAAAAAGAAAAAAAAGAAAAAAAAGAACGAGTATTATTCACATTAGAATCTTATATTCTTCTCAATTTTGCACACTAATAGATACCTTAACAAATAGAACTATTAACTAGTAGATTCAGCTTCTTGTAAATGTACTCATAATCTAATAAGCTTTTAGGTGATCTTGGTATAACTTTTTATGTTTTCCTAATGATAGGAGTCCCACTAGGTCCACACAGAAAATGTAACCTCACGAGTGATGAGCAGAAAACACAGGTGAGTCAAAATGCTTCTTAATTATCCATCTAACTAGACTGATTGTACTAGTTCTGATTATATTGTTCAAGCAGATTACATTGTGGTCTATGGCCAAGTCTCCCCTCATGTTTGGAGGAGATGTAAGGAACCTCGACACGGATACTTACAATCTCATCACTAATCCTGTAATATTGGAGATCAATTCTTACAGTAGTAACAATATGGAGGTATGTTTTTCTATCAGGTGCCTAACTTTTGTGTGCTTGTTAGCAAGCGACGAGTTGATTATTTATGGTTGCTATATATCAACCTAAGCTTTATCTCTCTCTCTAGCTCCCTTCTGTTACCGGAAAGAAAACATATCACAATGTTGCCCAGAAATCTTCCATAGTTGATGCAGTCCAACCCACTGTTCGCGGAGTCCGGTCCTGGATTGCAACCGGAAGGGAAGGTAAATGAACCTCTGGATCACATGACCTCATATGTTCATCTTAATTTTCATCTTAATATTAATTTGTGACATCAATGATGCATTGTACACAATGTAGGCGAAGTATATGTTTCCTTCTTCAACCTCGAAGCAGAGACGATGCTGATATCTGTGGGCATAGAGGACCAGGCCAAAGTCCTCGGCCTTAACTATGTGAGCAATGGGTGGTGCGAAGGTTTTGAAGTTTGGAGTCGAAGCCAGTACACGTTTGAGAAGAGTATAGATAAGATGGTCCAACCGCACGGATGTGCTCTCTTTGTCTTCAAATGCTAATACCAAGATTTTACAAATTTTTACAACTAGTAGTACTAGGTGAAATAGTGTGAGTAGTGAGTAGAGTATCTTCAGACATGAATAATGTAGCTAGTTTAGCTGAAGAAAATTTTGAGATTAAGGGAAGTAATGTATCACCTTTTTTGTTTATTTGTTTGTTCTTAATTAGTTAGGTTTTGCCTCACATGTGCCGACGAAGATTTTTTTTTTTTTTTTAAATGTCCGACGTAATGTTCGAGATTTTGTACATGTTGCATTGGATGTCTTTTGGGTTCACTATCTACAACTCCCACAATTTACTCCCACCCTGGTTCGAATCCGGATAGATATGACGAATGCGTCTTACCTCAACCTTTTGGACTAGAAGTGATTGGCTTCATGTATTGGGGTTAAGACTTTTAGCAAAGTCGAGCAATTTTATTTTTTGAATCTCGACTAACAAAAAAAAAAATTGTTAAGTGCATGCATATGGGTTTTTAGTTTCGACAGTTAACGTGGTGAAGGGAACGGATTTGCTTCTTAATAATCAACGAAATGTATTTTAAATTTATTTTGTTTTCAAATCATTAGAGTTATAGAGTTAGTTTGGGATGAAGTTACTTTTCTATCTCCTTTGCTAGGAGCTGAAACGTATAATTTTGTAATACTCGGCTAATATTTCAGAAACGCCTATTTCACTATTCAGAAACTTCCATTAAAGCATGCACCAAATTTCATCTTGAGGTCCAAAATTTTGAAATAAAGGTAAATGTAGAATGGGCTGGATTTCTATGGTAGAAAATGATAAAATGAACTTTGGTTCCAAAGATTGCGTAGTCAAAAATTAATGTAAAAAATAATAATATAAATCTAGAATTGAGCTCCAAATTGGAACTTATGATTCTACAAAATAATTTTATACATTCTAAATCTAGAATTCATGCCCAACCTATAGCTCCTATGGGTAGGATGAGTTTTATTATTCTAAAAAAAATGAGCTCCTACATTCTAAATCTAGGAATCTAGAAATTGGGATGGGCCTTATTAACGATGGCCTTATAGAAATCGTTGGATCGCGTCTTATGTTTGACGCCAAATGGAATCCCAATAAAACATATAATTATAATCACCGTCCCTTAGGGATAATATGGTTTTTGGTACTCTCTATACTGGACATGTTTGGTAGATATGAACTGGTCATGGATTTGAAGATTCTATAGATTTAACGTCAAATTTGTAGTGCCCCGTCCCTACATCCACTACAAAAATAAGCCAAATTAGCGACGTCCAGATACGTCGCTAATTAAGGCATATACGTCGCTAAAGTTATTTAGCGACGTATTTAGCGACGGAAAATGAAGGTCGCGAAAAACCTAGTCGCAGATGACACATTCGTCGTCCTACGTCGCTGTTTGCGACGTCATCACAATGTCGCTGTGTCGTCGCAAAAGTAGCGACAAAGGGCGATGAAATTTGACGTCGCAAAATTAGCGACGTAGTACGACGTATTAGCGACATCCAGATATATTTATGTGATGACATGGCATGCCTGCCACGTCAGCATCTTAGCGACGTACAACGACGTATTAGCGACGTCAGTATTCTACAGTGAAGCGATGGATTGCGATGGTTAGCGACACAACGCCGCTATTTAGCGACGTACCTATACGTCGCTATCCGTCGCTATACGTCGCAGAATAATAATAAAAATATTTAAAAAAATATAATATGTATTTTTGTTATGCTGTGTGTCTGTGTTTACAGTGTGTGTGAAGGACAGTGTTCGAACCATCGACAGTTTTGTTTACTGTTCTATGTTTTATCTTGGATAAAAAGAGCAACAGTTCAGGGTGCACTTCTCAGAGCTTCCTCTTCACGTCCTTCACCTTCTCGGGATCCTGTACGACGTCCCGAGAGAGTAAAGGATGTGAAAATGAAGCTCTCAGAAATACACCCTGAATAGTTGCTCTTTCTGTCCAAGATAAAACATACAACAGTAATCAAAACTATCGATGGTTCCGAACACTGTATTTCACATACACTGTAAACACAGACACACATCATCACAAAAATACACATTATATTTTTTAAATTTGGGCAGCACCTCCTTTGTATATCAGATCATCGCTTATAACCCAACGTAGGTATATTTGTCATCCCCGTCGCAGATATCACAAAGTAAATATCATAATGAAAATACCAACAAAGTAAATATCACAAAGTAAATATCCAACAAACATACATGTCCACAATGGAGGGCAGATAAGAATGAAAATCAGTGTACAGAACGGTCAATGGGCCCAAAGGGCCAATACATACAAAGATGATAAAAAATCTACTGGATCACTGAGGACCCCTGCCGCGCATATGGGATAACATGTACTCATACTGCTCCTGTGTGAGCTGCACCGTAGGGGCAGTAGGAGGCAGCGCAACGTCTGGAGTCGACGCCGTCAATGGACCGGGAGGACGTATATATCTGCTCCAGCTCTCGCAGTCGGTCACCATGCGCAGCAAGGGTACTCACCATTCTCTGAGTACTCTCCTCAAGAGAAGTATGCAGCTGGGTGAGTGAGGTAGCCACGGTCCTCTGCGATCCCTCCAGCTCGACCTGTCTACGCTTTGTGCGCTGCGTAGACTCGGTGAGCGTGTGCAAGCTGGCAGCTGTAGCCTGCTGCAGACTCATCAACTCCTATATACTGCGATCGACCGCATCAAATCGTCTGGTGATCATCGGATCGTCGCTCTGCCCCAGCTGCCTCAGAAATCTGCTGCTGTAATTCGCGACGCAGCTCGTGGAGTTGTCTGCACACATCCTGCGCTCGTGATGACGCCTGCGAAGCTGGAGACTGCGTACTGACAGAGGGGGCCCGGGATGACTCCGAAGCCAAATAGGCGTCGTAGGATCCCGTACCGTAGTACGTACCCTTCTGAAGACCACCAACGACGGTCATCCAGAGCTCGTCCGGCGATGGAGCTGTAGGCGGCTGAGAGAAAGTACCAGCCCCTTCCTCTGCTGGCGCACTAGCAGCAGCAGCCGCCTCCTCTTGTAGCCGAACGAACTCGGCCTAGAACAATGTTTGCTAACGTATAAGTGTTTGCTAAAGTCTATATTGGTATCTATTTTCCTGTTTTCTAAATTATAGTAAATTAATATAAAGAATAGAACGTACATATGCATGCGTCACCCTCTCGTCAAAGAACTCTCCAGCCCTCCGATGGGTGACCAGGAAGACGGTCACCATGTTCGGGTCCTCACCCTTTTTACCTATTAAAATATATTATATATTATTAGTATTAAATATTTTATCGAACTATATATAAAATAATGTCCGTCATAGGAAACGTACCAGACGACGAAAATGCTCCTTCATTGGAATGGAGCCACCACACCACTTACCGGCGCTCGACCGCGCTACCTTGGCCTTGTCAGACCGCTCCTGGTACCTGGCCTCGACGAATCTAGCTTTTATCGCAGTCCACTGCTCTGGCGTGGTCCAACCGTGGATCGACTTTCCGGAGCGATCACGAGACTTCTGGTCGTGGATCGCATCACGGATGAGCTTGCCTGCGACGGCAGAAAATTAGGCCTCAATCTTCGCCGCCCGGTGTGGTGGATAGAAATAGGTCCTCTACAAGAAGTAAAATATAAAAGTTGTATAATATACACAAATGATTATTAAAATTTAAAAATAAATAAATTTTTTACCTTGAAGTGGGCGAACCAAAAGGCCTTCCTATCTGCGGGAGCGTCTGAGTAGTTAATCCAAGGCCCACCATAGTTCTGCCTCAGAAATACCCCCATCTGTCCCTGTACTGCAGGAGGCCGATATCTATACAATAATAACTTTCATGAATATATATATACATATAATCATTTGAAAAATATATATTAACTAATTAACTTACTTCGTAGGCCCGTCTGTCCAAATCTCCATACGCGTCTCGCCCGGGGGAGCGCATGGAGGGTCGCTCTCACCTCCTGCCTGGGCATGATCAGTCTGATCTCCGTCCTCCATGTGCTTGGCGTCAGCTCCCCCCATGGAGCCGTCGGCAGGAGGAATGCTGGACACGGGATCAGAAATGCTGGATACGGGATCAGGAACGCTGGACGACGAGGGAGGAGTCGCCAACCTGCTGGAACTGTCCTGTCCTGGTAATGGACCGGGAACAGAACGGTACAATGGCGTACTCGGAGATGAGGATAAGGGTACAAAATCTCCATCCCCAGCCCGAGGCAGACGGGACTGCCTAATATAAAATCCTCTGCGTCGTCCAGATGGTCTAGTCATATCTGATAATAACATATGACAATAAAACAAAAATATATATTTATATGATAGACATCACAGATTTTTGAAAAATATCATAGTCACAGATAAAAGTGTCACTAAAGTGTCACAGATTTATATAATAAAAGTGTCACTAAAGTGTCAAATATGATGATAAAACAAACGTACATATTTAATCCTCTTATGAAAATTCATCTAGTTCGTTTAGCCCATCTTCTTCTTCTTCTTCTTCACTTTCATCTGCATCTTCCTCTTCATATAATTCTACTTCTTCTACACAATTAGATGTGTAATGAGGAACTTTCGTCGTGTCTACTTCTATAATATTTGTTACAAGAGGTAGTTCATTCTCTTGATATAAGCTATATCGTCAACCTCAAAAGTATTTCTAGCTTTGGTCTTGCATACTGCCCACCATTCCGACCTTGTTGTTCCCCGTTTAGGATAACTTGTGAAGTACACGAGCTGAGCCTGACTTGATAGGACAAATGGTTCATAGGCTTGATATCGACGCCGATAGTTTATATCCACAAGACCGTGCTTGTCTACTTTCCAACCTTGACCTTCAATCGGATCGAACCAATCACACCTGAATAACACAATCTTAGCAGGCTCTATTCCATAACTATATGTCAGCTCCATGATCTCCCGTAGCACGCCATAGAAATCGTTGCCCGCATCAACATCTTTGTAGTTCGAAGATCTGATACACAAACAGCTATTTTTTGTGGAGTCAAGATCCACAAAGTTGTCTCTGATCGGGCAAGTTGTTGACTTGAACCTAAACACATTAACACAGTAGCTTGGCCATATTTTTGCAACATAAATTGGTCCCTTGGCTAGCGTTCTAATAGACTCATTCTCAAGTCTTGCTTATGGACGATCGACCTAAATACCACGAAAAAAAATTAAGCTCATTCTCAATCAAGTGCATATACAGAAAGATAATTACAGAGTTCTCAAGTCTTACATATGCACTCAACCATGATGGAAAATATACGTAGATCTGAAGTAAAATCAGGATATACTCGATCAAAGTGCTTCCATGCTTCTCCATCGGATGGGTGATCCAACACTCCTTCAATCTGTTCTCGTAAGTGCCAACTCATATTTTCGACCGTCTTTTTTACCATAAATAATCTTTGCAACCGCGGCGTTAAAGGCAAGTAGTGCATTGAATCGGTCGATCTTCTTGCACCGGTAGACCTTCCTGTACTAGTTGTCTTATAGCGATCATCACCACAAAATCTGCACACATCTGCGTCCTTGTCGTCTTTGTAGTACAGCATGCACCCATTGCGACAATAATCAATTTTCTCGTATCCCATCCAGAGCGATCTCACCATCCTCTTAGACCGATAGAAGTCTTTCGATAACTTAGCACCCGCCGGCAAGATCTCTATAATTAACTCCAACACTCGGTTGTAGCATTCTTGCGACATGTTAAAATCTGACTTAATGCTCAACAGTCTTGTAACCACCTCCAACGGTGAATGATCCTCACAACCAGGATACAATAGAGTCCTTGCATTCTCCAGCAACTCCATGAACTTTGCAGCATCGACATTCGGTGCCTCCTCAGCTGCATCATGAACGAAACTAGGCCCCGCAACGTCGAAAACCATGTTCACGCACCCGTCGTCGTATGCATGATTATCTGAAATAAAATTAGGTCCCGCATGCATATACGGCTCAACATAAGGCTCCGGCTCTGATGCTAAAGACACAAGTTCTCCGTGTGCAGTCCACTGATAGTAATTAGGCGTGAAACCCCTCGAGTACAAATGATATGTCACTTCCACTTCTGGATAATATTTCACGTTATGACATTTCACACATGGACACTTAATTTTGGTACCGTCCATGTACTGAGGGAACGCCTTAGCAAACTGCAGGAACTGCTCTACTCCCGCTATGTATTCATCCCGTACACCACACATATCATCAGGATGACGATTGTACATCCATGAACGATTCAACAAGTAGTAATTCATATCCATTTGGAAATAATTCTGCAAAGATGGACACACATGTTCAGCACAGTAACTAGTCAAACTGGGTGAAGTTGAGTTGACTAAGTCAATATCTTGGACAAACTAGTCAAACTGGATGAAGTTGACTAAGTCTAGGCAATTATCCTTCACTAGACATAGACATGGAAGAAATACCGATATTTACATTGTCCGAACTTCCTACTGTATATTACAGTAGAGAGACATGGTAACCGTGTATAGGGGTGCAACTCGGGCGGGGCATGGCTCTGCCTACCTGAGCTCACTGCCTACATGGTAGTGTACATGAGTAGTGTACATGACCTATTAGCCTATGCTCCAAGCCAATTCCTCTACTCGACTTGATATCATATCCTCTTCATATAAGATATTTGATACCAAGATAGGAACGGTTGACAGATACTTGATTCTAAAATCCCCCCCTTTACCTATCAACTGATACCAACTGATATCAGTTTCCATTGGTCGAATACCCATGTACTTCCACACCATTTTACTCATCAAGTTAACCATTTCTAACCCTATGCACAGTCAGTCACCTGTTTTAGAAACCTATACACAGTTAAAGACCCATTTCTAACCCTATGCACAGTCAGTCAGTCACCTGTTTTAGAAACCTATGCACAGTCAGTCACCTGTTTTAGAAACCTATACATAGTTAGAAACCTATACATAGTTAAAAACCCTATGCAAACAAAAAGACTATGGTTCGCATCAATCTCCTCTCTTTTTGGGTTAGGATCTTAAGTGGCCTAGTCATGCTGCATATTATTTGGTCACGATGGGTTCGCAAAATCAAAGTAAAAGTCATTCATATTTTAGAATTTGAATATCAAACGAGACTTTTATGGAAATAGCAATCATAACAAAATATTTATGCTTTGTTTTGAGATTGATGTAACATTTTTTTTCTTTTTAAACTCTCTCCCGGGCCTCGTTTGGTTCGCGTAATGGAAAAGGAAGAAAATTAATTCCTCGACATTTTATTTCTTTTAAAAAATTACAATTGTCATTGATTTTTTTTATATTTAAAAATGTCAATGAATTTGAAAAGAAAAGTGTGCTTCAATTTGGAAAAGTGATTCCTTACTTGAATGGTTGTAATTACTTTCCTCCCTAATTTTTTTCCATTGAAAATTATTTTTCTTTACTCCTCAATTCTTTTGACACCCAAATATAGAAAAGTAATTATTTTTCTTTCCTAATCCGATAATTCGACAAACCAAACGAGAAAAGTAAACCTAACTCAATATTGTTGTTAATTTTTCCTACAAGTCTACACTCAACATGCTGTCAAACATCGCTGGTGGACGTGTGTGTGTGTCCGTGTGTGTCTGTGTATGTGTATGTGTCCGTGTGTGTGTGTGTGTATGTGTCTCTGTGTGTGTGTGTGTGTGTGTGTGTTCGTGTGCGTGTGTGTGTCCGTGGGAGGAGGAGGAGGAGGGAGAGGAGTTAGGTTAGGGTTTATACCTGAGGAAGAGGAGGAGTAGCTCGGATTGGGGGAGGAGGAGCTCGAGGAGGAGGAGCTCGACGGGGGGGAGGGAGGGTAGGGGTCGTCGGAGGTGGAGGGAGTCGCCGGGGGGGGGGGGATGGAGTCGCCGGAGAGGGGGCGAATTTGAGATCGAAATTTCTAATTTTCGAGTGAAGGGAAAAAGGAAGCAGTGTGTCCTAAGTAAAAAAAGTTAGCGAAGTCAATAGTAGACGTCGCTAAACGTCGCAAATATTATGGCAAAATATTTTAATATATGGTGACATATTTTAATAATATGTCGCTGAACGTCGCTATTCAGCGACGTAATATACCTAATATGTCGCTGGACATCGCTATTCAACGACGTTTTGCGATGTCTGTATATAGGAGTCGCTATATTACATATCTAGTGACGTAATTTCATTCCGTCGCTAAAATGCATCGCTAATATAGCATATTTTAGTAGTTATCGTGCCCCGTTTTCGTTAACGGGGTGCGCAACAAAGGAACAATGTCGCTACCGATTCAGACAGAACCGATAGATCGGAATCGATTGAATCGGTCGAACGGGAACGATTGAATTAAGATCATTTTCTCGTTATGGAAAGGCTTCTTCGAAATCAAGTCCCATATTCAGCGGATTGCGCCTCGAGGATAGACTCTGCGGCTGAGTCAGAAAAGACCTCCCGTTGCTCTGCTTTTCATGGGGCATTTGCTTTGGCTTTGGCTTTGGTTTACGTGAATGCGTTTTCGTGAATGTTTTTTTATGGTTTTCATGGCTTGCGTTTTTGAACTTCGCATTCGTATCGAACTCCTTGAATGGCATAGTATTCTAATCAGTTGCTTATGCGATTTCAGGTGATCGCATAGCCGATGTCTAAGCGCGACCAACCAGTCCTTCGCCTCAAGCAAAGACTAAGGTGAGTGACTGACCTCCTTCCCCTCGACCCTCTGGTTTCAAATCAAACATGAAATACAAAATGCATGCTTGCATTTATAGTGTAGAAGTAATAAATTCTGGCACGATTCTTCACGAAACACTTGTTATCGAACTGCTATAACATGAAACTGATGCATGCTTTCTTATGACATATTTACTATAGATCTGTGCAAAATAGAAATGAATCGATTAACGAATGTTGTAACAATAAGGCGACACACGTTGAAAACTGGCTAACTCTTAAAGATTTCGTGACCATGCTTGAAAAATTAATTTTAGACTAGCACGGTCATGGACAACTTGTGCACAATGTTTCGCTTCCTCGAACGGTAACCTGGGGCCACGTGACTGTTTCGGCCTAGGAGGAATGTAAGGTAGTTGTGATGGATGCTAGCATGGGTCATTCGGAACTTTCAGCGGGGTTAGCTACCCACGCTAAAAGGGTTGCTCGACCATGTTATATGTCTAGGATGGCTTGAATTGCCAGTGACCCACAATTGCACATAAATTATAAGCTTCGATATAAATCTGACATAGAAGAACATGGTAAGTTACGCTGTAACAGGAAGCTCGACCGGGGTAAGATTTATCGTAGTATGCTATTTACCTATCGATTGCTTGCCTCTTAACATGTTAACATGCAATCAATCAAGATGGCTAGAAAGATCACCAAATAGCTAACATGTGTTTATAAAATTGCTTGAACAAATGAGAGCTTGGGTTTAATTAGCCACTCGTCAGTACATGTGTTCGTACTGACCCTCGCTCTTTGCAGGTGCTACGACTCAGGAAGAACGTGCCAACTAGCAAGGCGACGTTCGTGCTTTTGAAGCTTTGACCGAGCGTCGAAGACTCCCACCGTACAACTTTTGAAGACTCTCTGCAGCAGTTCAAGAAGCATGTCTCGACTTTCCTCCATTCCAGGTAGCTGGAATACTTTTGATGTAAAATTGAGGGATGTATGTATGGATCGGTTATCTCTTCGGCGCTCCTTTTGTAATCGAGTCATATTGTAAGTCCGTGTGGCAAGATTGTAATGAAGTCTTGTAAATTGTCACGACCCCCGCACCCACCGTGAGGGTACGAGTACGTAACAACGCCCAGCCTACGCCGCAGTGTCGGCGGTAGAACGCTGTTCTAGGTCATGAACTATAACTAGCATAATATGAATACTCTCCATAAGGAGGCCAACACAGAGGTACAACTCAATCACAATCTAAGGTAGAATGATAAAGATAGATAAACATGAAATCCAAAAGAGATACAGGAGATAGAAGTCTAAGTGTCTAAGATACATAATCCTAGAAATATATCTCAAAACTCAAATACAGTAATCCACAAGTAAATACAACTCAAGACAACCAAAATAACTATCTATACAATCTCTACTGTGTCTCCTCTAGGCTAGCAGGCAACCTCCAAGCTATCTGTAAAATTTATCAACAGGTCCAGTCAGAACAGGAACGAGCACATCTCATCTAGAAAACCCAAGTAAATGACAGAGAACTATAAAGCAGTTATAGACAGTTGTATTGATGAATATGGCAGTTTATATTCAGGTGATGGTATGGAGAGACAGATAAAGTACAAAGAAAGTAAGTAACTAAACAAGAGAAGAAATCATAGCAATAAAGACTGTAAAATAAAATCTAGCTGAACTAGAGTAACATAAAGAGTTCAGATGGTACAATATAAGTCGAGTGTAATCCCAATGTGAGTCTAATATAAGATGAGTCGAATGTAATTCTAATCATTATTCTAATAAGGTGAATCGAATAAGGTGATACGAATAAGGTGATACAAATAGTGATTCACATGATGTTCTAATAATGATTCGAATAAATTCTTCAAGTGTGTTTTAAAATACTTAGTTAGACATATAAACGGCTATGGGTAAATCCGGCACATCACACACCTGGCCGGGTGTGGAATGGCTATCGTTCGAATATATTCACAGGGGGTGGTTCGAATAGTGGAAATGTTCATATGTCTAATCAAGTATTTCCCCGCCCATCTAATACAAATGAATCCAAAATTTGACACATCAATCGAAATAAAGTCCAACCAACATATGAAGATACGAATAGGGTGATTCGAATAGTGATTCGTATGGTGATTCGTATGGTGATTCAAATAATAGAGGTAAGACAAGTAAGTATCTGTGTCGCATACATGGATTCAGAAATAAAAATACGTGTTTGTAACAGAAAATCACATACAGCTAACTAGAACTGAAGTACAGTAATTGATAAATAAATGAGAGAACTATCAGAGAATGTACTCGCCTGATGTCTGAATGTCCAAAGTAAATATACTGTCCGAGGAGAGGTGTCTGGCTCCTAATTAGAACAGCACAAGTCACAACATGTCCAGAAGGGTAATATAAAGCACTACAATGCATTCTACATGAATCAAGATCAAACTAGGCCAAAGTCAACCCTTGGTCAACTCTGGTCAACTGCACTAGTCAAACTAGGTCATGTCCTAACCCAGTAAGTCTTACTAGGCCTAACCAAGACTATCCTAGCAAGCACACATCAATACAAGGCTATACAAGCCAACATACACCCAACTCTATATAGCATGCAATTATTCAATACTCAAATAGGCAAGAATTCACATTGGATATACACTAGGTAATCTATTACTTTAAGCTATATATGTCTACACATATATAAACATGCATATATTAGTATTCAACGTTAGGTCTATAATCATGGCATTTCAAATGGTTATATAAACTTATATATTACAACACAATATGCTAACATATATATAATATACATACATAGCTAAGTTAACTATATTCATAAATACTTATTTAAGAGGCTATGTGTGTGTATGTGAACATGGCAAGGGGCAAGTGAGGGTTAAATGGGCATACATAGTGTATACATATCAAAGAGTGTCAAAGTGTAAGTGAACAATGTGTCAAGTGTGATAGTGTCAACATAGTGTAAGGGGGTACATGAGGTAATATAGGATTTGTGTTAACATAGAACATTACATCTCATTAACTTGTATATTACATACATTATATCTATTATTAAATTATATTCATGCTTACATTCATTCATCATTCATTTATTCTCTTGCACTACTATATGCACCATACATTACATACTATGGAACTTACATATTCATTACAAGTCATACTTATACATGCTTACATTAGATAGGATACTTACACCTCATATATCATTTATTTAAATATTTACTCATGCTTGCATTCTCTATTTAGTTACATAATGTATATACATTAACATGGGTTAAAATCAAATAGAACATTATATTACACACAAGGGTGCACAAAATGCATATGCCGAATAGTAACTCCTACTAATAATGAATACTGTACCATCTCAGCATGAATTAAACTCTATGATTAAAGTATGTTATAGATCTATGTGTTAGCTTTCCGAAACTTTAAACGGATCGCGTTTTCGTTTCCGGAAACTCCCGGAATCGTGAAAACACCGAGAACGCGTTTGTTTTTCGTACAGCTGACACTCAAATAATTCTCCAGAAAGTTACAGAAAGAATTAGGCCTGTTAATACATGTTTTTGGAAAGCTAACTTCAATACGCTTCTTTAAAAAAACGGGAGATTAAACCGAGCTTTGAGCTAGAAGTTATGACATTTCAAAGTTAGGGCTGAAATTAAAAGCGTGGATAAAAATTATGACGGATTTGGGTAGTTTGAGCCAAAAGAATACACAATATATATCCTAATTATCCACAACAATAATAGCAATAATAATATGAGGAACCACACTCACAAACTTGATTATATAATCATCATGAACCATTTATTACATATATAAATATAGATACACTCTCATTACAATATATATATATAAATCTATATATGTAACATGAACACATCTACAACACAAAGGACACTCCTATGACCTCCAAATGGACACAAAATAGACACAAATGGAGATACAACCATGGGGGTCATTCCTATGGGTTCAAAATAGACCTATATGCATGAGGAAATGAAAACGAGAAGGGATTTATACCTCCCGGTAGATCGAATCGAAGAAAAACCTTCCCGGAGCGACACCGACACGTAGAGATTCCAAAAGGACACGAACGAGCTCCGAATCCTCCCAAACTTGGGTAGCTTCCTCCTTGACTAGAATGGAGAAGGAAAGAAGAAGATTTGGTGGTGAAATGGAAGGATTTGGTGGAAAAATTGCTAGGAATTGCTCTCTAGAAATTTGGGGAAGAACAAGAGAGAGAAAAATAGATGGATAATGACAAATGGGAGGCTCAACCCTATCCTTATTGTGGCTGGCCATAAAGGTGGTTTTGTCCTATTAGGAAAAGTCCAAAAGCCCCTACTAACCTATTCTATGAGTATTAGGAAAGGGCTAATTGGTTGGGACTAAATTAGTCATTCTAAAGTCTCTAATCACACTAACCTTATCCATAATAATTAGTCTAACCTCTAACTAAAATATTTCTATCATGTGGACTAAAATTAATATCATGTGGGCCACGCCTAACTAGTGTGTGGGTCCCACTAGAGTCAAACTACCCCCGGGTCCCCGTTTCAAGTCGGATTGAGTTGAAATTCGAACCCGACTCAAATAACCCCAAAACAATATCATAAATAATAAAATAATATCAAAATAATTCAAAGAGGTCAAATACAAAAATATCCTTAGGCCAAAAATGACATTAAAATATCATAATCACATGGTTAGGCTCTAGGTCAAACAATCTCTAGGATTTCACTAGCAAAACGTCAAAACCACAAGTCATTGATTTAAATAATTTTAAAATGATTTAAAATCACCTAAAATTATATCATGAATTAAATATCATTATTAAAATAATTATAAACACGAAATTTCAAAATTACCCTCAATCAGAAAATTAAAATAAAATGAAAAAAAATCAACCCAAAATTTAGGGTGCTCACATCCTACCCACCTTATAAAAATTTCGTCCTCGAAATTAAAATGTTCGTAATCCTTCTAAGTCAAACCCCCACAATTAAATCCCAGAACTTAAAAAAATCATACCATCAAAAGGACGACATACAGGGTCATGGCATACGGTGGTAGTGAAAGCCTTATCTAGGTATTCTAGTCATGCTAAACCAAAACGGTCATAGGGTATCAAAACATACATGCAATCTAGGGTGCTAAACAAAAGTTACAAAAACAACAAACCATCAAAACTGTAAGACAGTCTACCATCCTATATGAAAACTGATACTTATCATAAAAATAAAGAAAAGTAACTACCCATTATCTTTAAAGGATTCAGAAAAAAAAAAGAAAATCAAAATCAAAGTTAAGGAATGAAAGCCAATTCCATGAAAAATTTCCAATCACAATACGTATTAAGAATATTTAGTCTTGATACGATCTAAGTTGATCAAATTGGAGGAAATCAAGATTTAGGCAATATGGAGGACAGGTTCAACAAAGTCTGAGATCGAGCATACAAGGATAGAGATTCATGTCACAATCAAATTTAATTCAATTAAGTACAACCCAAGATATAAATATGATAAGAAAAGATAATCGAAGTCGATTTGGTCGGATTAAGGAAACTAGGATTCAATGATATTGAAAAACCCCTTTTAGATAAAACAGGAAAAGATTTCATACGAAGTCAGCAAATCATCCCTCTCTAATATTATCAGTTTATCATTTGCTAAACCATATTCTTTTTTTTTCTCACAAGTCCCAATATGAAAATCAACCTCTATATAACTATCATCGAAATTTTATAACCTCAGTCATCTAAACCTTTACCACAATCACCATAGACAAAATCTTTAAGTTCCAAAACATTTTCCACGAAACATACCCCTCTTTTTAAAAGTCAACACTTATTCATTTAATCAAAATTTTAAATTCCTTCACCTCGTTTTAAATTAGATCCGAAACCTCTAAATCCAGTTTATGGAATCCTTGGACTTATTTAAATCGAGTCTCGTATTCACTAAACTCCAATACCACTATGTCACAAAAAATTTATTCTTTTTTTTTATAAATCAACCTTCATTTTTTCTTCAACGTTCACCTTCAAATTTTTTTTTTGAATTCTACAATTTTCTTCCAATCTTCTAAAATAATTTCTATAACGTAAAATCCTTGTGTTCTCTCTGTCTCTAGTCACCATCTTACAATATCTAGTTCAATTTCGCATAATCATTTTATTCGATTAAATTCTCCTTTCCATCTCTAAATTTTTACATAGCCTTGTAATAGTTCCCAAGAATCAATAACAAAGATTTTTAAGTTCTCAAAACTAGGTTGACCTTAAACATCCTCATTAGTTTTGAAATACATCCATGAATTATTCATAACCCACTTTCTGTGATTGTTTCTAAATTGATAACATTTATCCCTCGATTTCATTTTAAACCTTTACCACATCTCCATTTCAAAATTTTCATATTTGACATCCAACACTCTGATTCCTACAAAATCATCATATGATAACCAATTACATCATTTCCGAACTAGATGATTTATATCACTTCCTCAACATTTCTCAGATAAAAAATGATATAAAGATTCAAGAGTTTTCAAGGTATAGCTGACAGAATTATATATGAGACAGGGAATTGATATAATCAGGACAGGTATATAAGACAAGGAATGATGGTAGTAAAAATATTGGCAGGAAAAGAATGATAATAGAATCTGTTCTGCTTATCTATTTAAAAGAGGGACCCATTTTTTTTTGAAACAAGAATTATAATACCAAATCCAAAATAAGGCCTAGCAAAATCATTGGTTTATTGTATTAAGAAGAAATAAATTTTTGTAAGAAGTTACACAAGGTTTATAAAACTAGCTAAAGCTACATCCTAAGTAAACAATGAGAAACAAAACAAACAAAACAACAATAATTCCTTCCCTTTTTTTTTGAATGACTGAAACAAAAGTAGCAAAAACATGTTCGAAAATATTTAAGGTACAATCTGATAATCATATGCGTCTATCCAAAATTATGGTACTCTAAATTCTCGTCATACTAGTGAGCAAGGCTACGATAATCACAGAGTCCTTGACTTATGCACATACCTCTAGAATCATGGTATTTAACATTTTCGCGATGCCGCTAGCTTGGCTGCGAAAACCTTAAATTTTCACACCCGAGAAATATATCCAAAATCAGACTATATGTCCTCACCATGCTGGCTAATGTGACTATATAAGACAAGATTTCCATAACTTAGATGACCTAGCCCATATAATTTTATCTTGCCAAAAATTAAATTAAATCAACAATGAATACAAAAAAAAAATCAAATTTATCAACGAACATCAAAATTCAAAAATGAACAAAATCCTTCAAATCATATAACTACAAACTCGGATGCTACAGCTAACATCAAGATTCAAAATTTTACAACCTTCATCAAATTCAATAAATACAAACTCAAATTCAATAATAATACATCAAAATCAAATTCAACAACAGAAAGTAAAGATAAATCAAATCAAGGAAAAAAGAGTTTTCAAATCGGAGTTAAACAAGATTCTCAAGGGTCGTCCCAGGAATCTCTCAAGGGATCCTAATTGTGATTGAGTATCTTCAAGATATATCCTATTCCTACTGCAGGCTGTAGTGGTACTCAAGTTCGAATACCACTACATAAACTCGACCTGCATGGGCCACCACTAAAAACGTGTCACGACCCGCACCCACCGTGAGGGTACGAGTACGTAACAACGTCCAGCCTACGCCGCAGTGTCGGCGGTAGAACGCTGTTCTAGGTCATGAACTATAACTAGCATAATATGAATACTCTCCATAAGGAGGCCAACACAGAGGTACAACTCAATCACAATCTAAGGTAGAATGATAAAGATAGATAAACATGAAATCCAAAAAAGATACAGGAGATAGAAGTCTAAGTGTCTAAGATACATAATCCTAGAAATACATCTCAAAACTCAAATACAGTAATCCACAAGTAAATACAACTCAAGACAACTAAAATAACTATCTATACAATCTCTACTGTGTCTCCTCTAAGCTAGCAGGCAACCTCCAAGCTATCTGTAAAATTTATCAACAGGTCCAGTCAGGACAGGAACGAGCACATCTCATCTAGAAAATCCAAGTAAATGACAGAGAACTATAAACAATTATAGACAGTTGTATTGATGAATATGGCAGTTTATATTCAGGTGATGGTATGGAGAGACAGATAAAGTACAAAGAAAGTAAGTAACTAAACAAGAGAAGAAATCATAGCAATAAAGACTGTAAAATAAAATCTAGCTGAACTAGAGTAACATAATGAGTTAAGATGGTACAATATAAGTCGAGTGTAATCCCGATGTGAGTCTAATATAAGATGAGTCGAATGTAATTCTAATCATTATTCTAATAAGGTGAATCGAATAAGGTGATACGAATAAGGTGATACGAATAGTGATTCACATGATGTTCTAATAATGATTCGAATAAATTCTTCAAGTGTGTTTTAAAATACTTAGTTAGACATGTAAACGGCTATGGGTAAATCCGGCACATCACACACCTGGCCGGGTGTGGAATGGCTATCGTTCGAATATATTCACAGGGGGTGGTTCGAATAGTGGGAATGTTCACATGTCTAATCAAGTATTTCCCTGCCCATCTAATACAAATGAATCCAAAATTTGACACATCAATCGAAATAAAGTCCAACCAACATATGAAGATACGAATAGGGTGATTCGAATAGTGATTCGTATGGTGATTCGTATGGTGATTCGAATAATAGAGGTAAGACAAGTAAGTATGTGTGTCGCATACATGGATTCAGAAATAAAAATACGTTTTTGTAACAGAGAATCACATACAGCTAACTAGAACTGAAGTACAGTAATTGACAAATAAATGAGAGAACTATCAGAGAATGTACTCGCCTGATGTCTGAATGTCCAAAGTAAATATACTGTCCGAGGAGAGGTGTCTGGCTCCTAATTAGAACAGCACAAGTCACAACATATCCAGAAGGGTAATATAAAGCACTACAATGCATTCTACATGAATCTAGGTCAAACTAGGCCAAAGTCAACCCTTGGTCAACTCTGGTCAACTGTACTAGTCAAACTAGGTCAAACTAGGTCATGTCCTAACCCAGTAAGTCTTACTAGGCCTAACCAAGACTATCCTAGCAAGCACACATCAATACAAGGCTATACAAGCCAACATACACCCAACTCTATATAGCATGCAATTATTCAATACTCAAATAGGCAAGAATTCATATTGGATATACACTAGGTAATCTATTACTTTAAGCTATATATGTCTACACATATATAAACATGCATATATTAGTATTCAACGTTAGGTCTATAATCATGGCATTTCAAATGGTTATATAAACTTATATATTACAACATAATATGCTAACATATATATAATATACATACATAGCTAAGTTAACTATATTCATAAATACTTATTTAAGAGGCTATGTGTGTGTATGTGAACATGGCAAGGGGCAAGTGAGGGTTAAATGGGCATACATAGTGTATACATATCAAAGAGTGTCAAAGTGTAAGTGAACAATGTGTCAAGTGTGATAGTGTCAACATAGTGTAAGGGGGTACATGAGGTAATATAGGATTTGTGTTAACATAGAACATTACATCTCATTAACTTGTATATTACATACATTACATCTATTATTACATTACATTCATGCTTGCATTCATTCATCATTCATTTATTCTCTTGCACTACTATATGCACCATACATTACATACTATGGAACCTACATATTCATTACAAGCCATACTTATACATGCTTACATTAGATAGGATACTTACACCTCATATATCATTTATTTAAATATTTACTCATGCTTGTATTCTCTATTTAGTTACATAATGTATATACATTAACATGGGTTAAAATCAAATAGAACATTATATTACACACAAGGGTGCACAAAATACATATGTCGAATAGTAACTCATACTAATAATGAATACTGTACCTTCTCAGCATGAATTAAACTCTATGATTAAAGTATGTTATAGATCTATGTGTTAGCTTTCCGAAACTTTAAACGGATTGCGTTTTCGTTTCCAGAAACCCCCGGAATCGCGAAAACACCGAGAACGCATTTGTTTTTAGTACAGCTGACACTCAAATAATTCTCCAGAAAGTTACAGAAAAATTAGGCCTATTAATACATGTTTTTGAAAAGCTAACTTCAATACGCTTCTTTTAAAAAAAACGGAAGATTAAACCGAGCTTTGAGCTAGAAGTTATGACATTTCTAAGTTAGGGCTGAAATTAAAAACGTGGATAAAAATCATGACGGATTTGGGTAGTTTGAGCCAAAAGAATACACAATATATATCCTAATTATCCACAACAATAATAGCAATAATAATATGAGGAACCACACTCACAAACTTGATTATATAATCATCATGAACCATTTATTACATATATAAATATAGATACACTCTCATTACAATATATATATATAAATATATATATGTAACATGAACACATCCACAACACAAAGGACACTCCTATGACCTCCAAATGGACACAAAATAGACACAAATGGAGATACAACCATGGGGGTCATTCCTATGGGTTCAAAATAGACCTATATGCATGAGAAAATGAAAAGGAGAAGGGATTTATACCTCCCGGTAGATCGAATCGAAGAAAAACCTTCCCGGAGCGACACCGACACGTAGAGATTCCAAAAGGACACGAACGAGCTCCGAATCCTCCCAAACTTGGGTAGCTTCCTCTTTGACTAGAATGGAGAAGGAAAGAAGAAGATTTGGTGGTGAAATGGAAGGATTTGGTGGAAAAATTGCTAGGAATTGCTCTCTAGGAATTTGGGGAAGAACAAGAGAGAGAAAAATAGATGGATAATGACAAATGGGAGGCTCAACCCTATCCTTATTGTGGCTGGCCATAAAGGTGGTTTTGTCCTATTAGGAAAAGTCCAAAAGCCCCTACTAACCTATTCTATGAGTATTAGGAAAGGGCTAATTGGTTGGGGCTAAATTAGTTATTCTAAAGTCTCTAATCACACTAACCTTATCCATAATAATTAGTCTAACCTCTAACTAAAATATTTCTATCATGTGAACTAAAATTAATATCATGTGGGCCATGCCTAACTAGTGTGTGGGTCCCACTAGAGTCAAACTACCCCCAGGTCCCTGTTTCAAGTCGGATTGAGTTGAAATTCGAACCCGACTCAAATAACCCCAAAACAATATCATAAATAATAAAATAATATCAAAATAATTCAAAGAGGTCAAATGCAAAAATATTCTTAGACCAAAAATGACATTAAAATATCATAATCACATGGTTAGGCTCTAGGTCAAACAATCTCTAGGATTTCACTAGCAAAACGTCAAAACCACAAGTCATTGATTTAAATAATTTTAAAATAATTTAAAATCACCTAAAATCATATCATGAATTAAATATCATTATTAAAATAATTATAAACACGAAATTTCAAAATTACCCTCAATCAGAAAATTAAAATAAAATGAAAAAAAAATCAACCCAAAATTTAGGGTGCTCACATAAATGATGTCTATTATCAATAGAAAGCAAAGTCTTTCTGTCTCAATGTGTTGTTCAATTTCTCCGCGTACTCTCTTAGATGTTGTGTTTCGGATAATGTTATGACTATGCCTTGTGCAATCGCAATTTAGATTCGCACGACATTACGTCCGGAGGACGACTATCGATTCTTCGGATTCGGGGCGTGACAAAATTCATGGGATCCTGTATTTGGTTGGATTTGGAAAGTGGGTAATGATTACTTTTCAAATGCTCAACTAAAATTTGGAGGTTATTCCACATCCTCCTATCCTGAATTCGCGAAAGAAAAAGTTGTATTTGATTTTTTTAATAATTTTATTGTTCTATTAAGTATTTAATTGCACTTCTTCAATAATTATTTAACTAATAACTTAATTAACAATTAACTAATATTTAGTTAATATTTTATATATGAAAATTTTATTTTTAAATTATATAAATAATTAATATAAATAAGTTGTTAGAAAAATTTAGTTAATATAAATAACAATATTTAAGTATATAATACTAATAGGTAATTATAACTAGATAATGAACTAATACGTATTATAATAAAAATAATTTATTAATATTAAATTAATTAATTAAATTGAGGTTATACTGTACTAATAAAATAATTTTGTCCAACTTAAACATCGTTTGGCCCAAACCCCTAAAACTATAAATTCAGGATTTGGACCAAAATCCAAATCTGGATTTCTAAAATCCAAATACAAATACACTTCCTGTTACCAAGCTGATCAGATTTAGATTTGGATTTGGATTTGAACTCCTCCTAGAATAGAGATTCTTTTCCTAGATAAACTTCCTGTTTAAAGAAATCCAAATTCTTTACCAAAAGGAATTTATCTTAATTTAACCGCTATATAGATTCAAGAACACATGAAAAAAGAAAGGGGGAGAATAGAACAGTTTGTGTTAACTATACATTTGTATATGCTTAGAACCATGACTAATTTCTAACACAAGGAAACCCCTAACAGAAATCCTAACTCTCTGTTATGATTTGACCTAAAATAGGACCAAACCGCTAAAACCAAAAATAGCCTACGTGCGTTACCAATTATGAGGATCTCTCTTTCTACATAACCAATAAGAACATGTATGCGATTATGATCAGTAATCTCCCTCTGGGATTTTTGAAATTAGGAGTTTTTAAATATTAGAAAATGCGGCCATATGTCATCACCAATATGAAGTTCCTATTTGAGTTTCTATTCGAGTTTAATAAAGCGATCAATATTTGGTACATATATAAAGCTCAATATATTCCAACTTTTTTTATTGTGCTACTCTTTACCGACTTATATTAGGATTCCATTGGGAGTTGAGAATGTATACATATTGTTCCTATTTATATGAGCAATACCTTCCTTCATTGATAGGAAACTGAAGTAAAGAGCAAGAAAGAAAGCAATGGTTGGAACAAGGAAGAGTCCTCCTCGATCGTTCCCACCATCCTCCCCTCCGTGCAAACGCTGCAAGACGACGCAATGGCACCATGCTGGTAGTGCAGTTCCCAATGTACATCCTCCTCATCATCATCATCATCATCATCGTCATCATCCTTGCCGCCATCGCGATCATGAACATCCGACACGGCAGGCTCGAGAGAGCAACTATGATCCTCCGACACGGCGTAGCAGCCATTATCAGCCAAGATTCCACGTTCCTCCTGTAGATGCCACTGGTACTGGTGCTGTGACTCATGTAATTCCTTCTTCTCATGCTCGAGACAGCAATCTACCTCCCGCTCCACACGACCACCGTTACCAGCAAACCGTGGCCAGTATCGAGAGCAGCTTGAGAAGGTTCGCCGCCGGAGACGTCCAAGTCTCCTTGGAATCCTTTCCTTACCATCTGTGTCCGAGCACACGGGACATGCTCCACTTAATCTCACACGCAACCATGGTTTCCAAGGAGGCGGCTTCCGAGTTGCTCATGTCAGGTCCACCAGGAAGCCAAATCTACCAGGAGACTCTAGCGATGGCACTGGCCAAGGAGTATGATGCTGCATTGCTCATATACGATCCTCTTCCGCTGCTGCGTCGTGATGACGGTACTAAAGATGGCGGCGACGAAAACCCACCGCCGGCTGCAGAAACTCCTCAAGAAGGAGTACTCTCTACCATTAGTCGCTTGGTTCAGCGTCTATACGAAGAGAGCAAGCATGGCCCCGTAGTACTACTTCTTTCGGACATATTTGTCAATGATATGCTGAAATCCATCGAAAGAGGCATAACTTCGCCGTCCGATTTGAAAGGAGTTCTTCACCGGATTCCGAGAGGGGTCGTCCTCCTCGGCTCCCATGTTCTTGCCAAGGAGGACTCAGCTGCCGAACCTTCCGTTGTTTCTTTCGAACGGTCGGTTCATGAATTTTTCAAGGGAGATCAACTGAGCGAGGTTTTCTACTACAAGATTGTCATAAGAGCACCGGAGGATGAAGCCCAAGCTTTGAGCTGGAAACAAAAATTGGACAAGGATGTCGAAACATTAACGGCCAGAAGGAACAGAGCGATGATACGCTACATCCTCGGCACCAGTAGATGGAGTTGCAGTGATCTCCACGCGGTCTGCATGAAAGATCGAATGCTCCCGCCGGAGTTCGCTTGTAAAATGCTTGCCTATGCTGCGCTGCATCATCTCAAGAACAACAAAACTGGATCCGTTCTATACAGCGAGAGCATCGAGTACGGCTTCAGGCTCCTAGAAACCATCATCGGTGATGCCGCCGCTGCCACGAGTTCGAAGAAATCGTCGATGGATGACGTCGCCGAGAACAAATACGAGATGAGGCTACTGGACGATGTCATCCCGCCTGACGAAATCGGAGTTACCTTCGAGGACGTCGGCGCTCTGGACAACGTGAAGAGCGCGCTTAGGGAATCGGTGATGCTCCCGCTGCAAAGGCCGGAGCTCTTCTCTAGAGGGCAGTTGGCGAAGCCGTGCAGGGGGATACTGCTTTATGGGCCTCCCGGCACCGGCAAAACAATGCTTGCGAAAGCTGTCGCCAAAGAAGCAGACGCGAACTTCATCAACGTATCGATGTCGAGCCTCACCTCGAAGTGGTACGGGGAAGTGGAGAAGTACGCCAAGGCGGTGTTCACGCTAGCAAGTAAACTAGCCCCCTGCGTGGTCTTCGTCGATGAGGTCGATAGCATGCTGAGCGCGAGGGACAGCAATATGGAGCACGGAGCCTCCCGCAGACTGAAGAACGAGTTTATGATGAGCTGGGACGGGCTCTGTACGAAGGACGACGAGCGAGTGTTGGTCCTCGGCGCGACCAATAGGCCCTTCGACCTCGACGAGGCCGTCGTAAGGAGGTTCCAGCGGAGGCTGATGGTCGGCTTGCCCGATGCAGCAAACAGAGAGAAGATCCTGAGGGTGATACTGTCTAAAGAGGAGCTGGCGCCGGACGTGGATTTGGCGGCTGTCGCAAGCATGACCGGTGGGTACTCGGGGAGCGACATGAAGCACCTCTGCATCGTTGCTGCGCACTGTCCGATTAGAGAAATATTGGAGAAGGAGAAGAAGGAGAAGAGTTTGGCATTGGACAACGACGGACCGCCGCCTGCATTGTGCTCCGGTGGTGCCGCCAATGTTGTTCGTCCCCTGAGAATGGATGACTTCAAGTATGCTCACGAGCAGGTGGGGGCTAGTACCTCATCTGAAACTGCAAATATGAGCAGGCTTATCGATTGGAACAATCAGTATGGAGAAGGTGGGTCGAGGAAGAAGAGAGCTCTTACATATTTCTTGTAGGGAGGGAGGGGTCACACAGAGCAGTTATTTTTGTAGGTGATAGTAGAACTGGAATTGATTTGTTCATGAACAATTAAAAATGTTAGCTCCAGATATTTGACACAAATTTATGTTTTTATTTGCATTGTTAAGATTTATTCAAATTATTCTCCAGAAAATGTCTTATATCCATCTGACAAATTCTTCTTTTATTGATTTATACATGAAAAATGGTAGTTTATGTTGTTGGTACTGTGTGATGTTTTGCTAGAGAGCAATATTGATATCCTCAAAGAAATAGTTATTTTTGTAATCTATTTTTTTAGGAATTTTTCTTTGGAGCTAGATCCCGAAGTATGTAAAGTGACATTTTGATGGCACAATTTGTACTTCACACGCACGCACTACACGAGTTCCTACGAGGAGCAACGAGTCACGCGGGGCACAACAGAAGTACGCATTGCACTAGTTCCCATGTGAGTTCCCGCGAGAGTTTTCGCATCGTTATGCCCTCATTTCCGTGGGGGTTCAGCATGACGCAAAGGGTCGCGTGGGGAGCAGCAGGGCACAACAGGGAACGGGGGTCGTGCGGATTGCGGTAGAGCGCATGGGTCGTCCGAGGAGTCAGCTCGCTGGACTAGGTTCCAGCGGGGAGTCAGCTCCCGCTGGACCTATGCTCTAGCGGGACTGATGCTTCCCGTGTGGTTGTGCTCTCCCGCAGGACTGGTGCTCCAGCGTGGCTATTTGTGTGCTTCAACGTAGGGGTTTTTGTTTTTATAACTACCCACTTAGTGAGAGTTACTACTGTAATTTTTTACTTAATTGGAAGTTACTTTCCAGATTAAATGTCCATTATGGATAGTATTAACTGCAAGGGGGTTGACTTTCCTATATATTTTATTGACTTTCTCTTTTGGAGTTCATCTTAAAAATATATATATGCTGCAAGAGGTGATTTAGCAGCAGCCAGAAACCATGAAGTGATGTTCGAAGTTTTGTCCGTGCACCGGCTGTGCAGCAACGCTGCCGTGCTCGACTGTGCACGTGCACCGGCTGTGCTCATGCTGTTCTTTCGTTTCAAAAACTTGTAATCTTTTATTTACTTAATTAGTTTTGCAATCTTTATTTTATCCGTACAACTGTGGAATAACAAGGATTGCTTGTTTTCTTTTGTTAAGTGCACTATGAACTACTTGTGAATTTGATTCAGATATTATTATATATCGATACATCTTTTTCATATATATAAAGGGAATTTATATAGAATAGCATGAAAACTTGTGGCATCACAAGTTTAATTTGTAGAAACATTTGAAGAAACATCTTGTTTCTGATCAATAATTCTCGTATTTACTTTGATAGGTTTATTTATTTTGTAGATGATTAGTGAAGTAGTCTTTATTTGTTGGACCTTACTATTTGATTTAGGGGGCGTTTGGTACGCGGTATTTTTTTTTATTCCCGGAAAAATTTAAGGTGGGAATCTATTACCACGTTTGTTTAGCTTATAAAAAATTTATTCCCGGGAATTATAAATACGCGGGTAAATAGTTTTCCCACAAAACATGGGAATTCTATCCCTTGAGAATAGGTGGGTATTTTTTTTTTGCCCGGGCAAAAAAAAAATTGTTTAAATTTTTTCTTCTTTTTTGATCAATTTTGATTAGTTTTGAACATTTTTTTTCTTTTTTTTGTCGTTTTTACCCTTTTTTTGTCATTTTTTGTCGTTTTTACCAATTTTTTGTCGTTTTAAGCAATTTTTTGTCGTTTTTACCCATTTTTTTGTCTTTTTTGTCACTTTTTGATTATTTTTTGTCGTTTTTATCGCTTTTTTTGTCATTTTTTGTCGTTTTTACCCTTTTTTTTTGTCGTTTTAAGCAATTTTTTGTCGTTTTTACCCATTTTTTGTCTTTTTGTCACTTTTTGATTATTTTTTGTCGTTTTTATCAGTTTTTTGTCATTTTTTTTTCGTTTTTACCAATTTTTTGTCATTTTTAAACAATTTTTTGTCGTTTTTGTCACTTTTTGATTATTTTTTTTCGTTTTTTACCAATTTTTTGTCGTTTTAAGCAATTTTTTTGTCGTTTTTACCCAATTTTTGTCTTTTTTGTCACTTTTTGATTTTTTTTTGTCGCTTTTATTCATTTTTTGTCGTTTTTACCATTTTTTGTCGTTTTAAGCAATTTTTTGTCGTTTTTACCCATTTTTTGTCTTTTTGTCACTTTTTGATTATTTTGTCGTTTTTATCGGTTTTTTTGTCATTTTTTGTCGTTTTAACCGATTTTGTGTCCTTTTTAAGCAATTTTTTGTCGTTTTAAGCCATTTTTTTCTCTTTTTGTCACTTTTTGATTATTTTTTGTCGTTTTTATCGTTTTTTTTTGTCATTTTTTGTTGTTTTTACCAATTTTTTGTCGTTTTAAGCGATTTTTTTGTCGTTTTTACCCTTTTTGTCTTTTTTGTCACTTTTTGATTATTTTTTGTTGTTTTTATCCAACTTTTGTCCTTTTTGTTGCTTTTTTGTCAATTTTTGTCGTTTTAAGCGATTTTTTTGTCGTTTTTGTAGTTTTTTTTTGCTGTTTTTACCGATTTTTAGTCGTTTTTGTCATTTTTTTCGCTTTTTGGTCATTTTTACTTATTTTATGTCGTTTTTATCATTTTTGTCGCTTTTACCGTTTTTTGTCGTTTTTGTTGTTTTTTTGGTTATTTTTTGTCGTTTTAACCGATTTTTTTTCGTTTTAACCGATTTTGTGTTCTTTTTTGTCGTTTTTATCGATTATTTGTTTTAACCGATTTTTTGTCGTTTTAACCGATTTTTTTGTCGTTTTTGCCGCATTTTGATTTTTTTGTCGTTTTTACCGATTTTATGTCGTTTTTGTCATGTTTTGGTTATTTTTGTCCTTTTTACCCTTTTTTTGTTATTTTTTGTCGTTTATACTTTTTTGTCGCTTTTTGGTCATTTTTGTCGTTTTAACCGATTTTTCGTCGTTTTTCATCGTTTTTGTCGTTTTTTGTTATTTTGTCGTTTTTACAATTTTTTTCGTTTTTACCGGTTTTTTGTCCTTTTATCGGTTTTTTTATATTTGTTCATTTTTTTTCGTTATTGTTATTTTTTATTTTTTTCCCGGGAATATTTATATTGTCACCAAACATGGGAATATAATTTTCCCGGGAATTCTATATTGTCACCAAACTCTTTCCTGCTATGTAGTAATACAAGATTACTACATAGGAGGAAAGATTGGGAGGATTATGTCAAAACACACGGCTTAAAAAATTATGACATGTTAGTCTTCCGACACCGCGGTAACATGATATTCACATTAAGGGTCTTTGACAAGGTGACATGTTGTGAAAAAATATATCCTTATAGTTCTCCTACGGATTTGAAGAAAACATCTGTACTTCCTCTGGGTCATGCCGCCGGCTGTGCTGCTTCCCCCTCCTCTTCCTGCCCACTTCTTCTCCCCCGACTCTATACTTGAGGTGGATATCATATGTAGCTGAGAGAGTCAAATAAGAAGAAGAGAAGTAGGGAGGAGCATATGGGTCCAGAGCCATGGTGGAGGAAAGGAGAAGGAAGATGCTTGACCAGCATTGTCTTCTGGATCGTCCTCATCAAGGCATAACGGGCTGCTCAGCGTGCCCAGCTTCTTCAACTTCTCGCTGGCTGCAGAGTCGAAATGGGAACGGATCCTCTTTGCTGGCCCGGAGCTATGACTCGCACTCGTCGCCTCGCTACCAGTTTTCTCTCCTCCTCTGACGTGGGTCATAAGAAAAGAAATTTCGTACCTCTTCTTCACATAAACATCATTGCCGCCTTGTACTCGAGCCTCCTCGTCTGTGACGCTATCCAACTTTTTGGTGCCTACATTGTCACTCGAATCTTCCCTTCGACTCGTATCGTCCTCTTCTTCGCCTCTCTTTTCGCTCCCTGTCTTGCAATCATCTGCTATCACCGCCGACTCATTCGACTCCTTCTCCGATGACTTCGAGGAGGAGGAGGAGGAGGAGGAGGAGGAGGAAGACTCGGAGAAGGAGTCGAATGAGTCGGCGGTGATAGCAGATGATTGCAAGACAGGGAGCGAAAAGACAGGCGAAGAAGAGGACGATACGAGTCGAAGGAGAGATTCAAGTGACAATGTAGGCACCGAGAAGATCGATATTCACAAATAATATAATTGTAACATAAGCAAGCTAACTAAAGGAACCATCATGTAATTTGAGTACATTTTCGAAAGCAGATAAAGTACAAAAAATTTAATTTTTTGCCAAGTGTGAGAACAGATGGCTCAGAACACAACCCAAGATTCATTCTAGCATACATTAGTGTGAATCATCTATGTTCTGTACATATGGTGTAGTATATGTTCTTATCGTATCTAGTATCTGAAGAATGTAACAGAATCAAGATGAACTCACATAATGTAAAACTAAGACATCATCTACTACTATATAAAATATAGTGATAGGTTGTCGTATCATCATTGCCGAGGGATGAGGGTCGGAGGACAGTCAACTTTATCTACGGCTACATAGTTTCTGCCTCGCCAGTCGAATGGCTGCAGGGACTATGTCATGATCACGATGTCGTACCGTAGATTAATGTAAAGTCCTTATAGCAAATGTCGTACATAGATTTCTACCTCGCCAGTCGAATGGCTGTAGGGACAGTGTCTGACTTGGTGTATCTCACCATTTTTCCAAAATGTCGGACATTCTACCTCGCTAGTCGAATGGCTGTAGGTGTATTTCTACCTAGGTATCTAGTCTCTCATACAGGACCTACTGTAGTGCCCCGACCCGCAAAGTCTATCGGAGGAATCAAAATGCCGACGGCGTCGGAACTTAGCCTTGCAACGGCTGCTCGAAGGCTCGCTCGTCCGAGGCGACTCCTCGCACAGGTGGGGGAGTTTCGGTGAACTTGCTTCATCTTAGCCTTCACTTAATAATGCGCATGTTTTCAACTTGCACTGGTAGGCTAATCTAAAAGCTATGCACCAACCTAGCTAAGGGAATAATTCCGTCGGGTCGGAATGTCTTAGAACATGGAATATGGTCCCATGGTCAACATAGAAGTCGGCTCAGCGTGCTTTCAAATGACACTCGATCCTTCGTTCCCGTGGCTTGGGGGAAGGACGTTGGCTTAAGTTGTTAAGTTGTCCCGACACTTGAAATAGCCTAAGTAATAGGCGTCGCCTGCGTGAATGTTTGAAAAGCATGCACGGTCCCATCGTTTTATCCCGACACTGGAAATTAGCCTAAGTTATAGGCGTCGCCCCGCATGAATACTTGATAAAGCATGCACGTTCTTGTCCTGCAAGGCTTGGCATAGCCTTCGCACGTCCCGCAAGTTAAGTCGTCTCGCACGGCTCGTTGGCTTAAGTCTAGGCACCCGAAAAGTTGGTTGTCCAAGTCGACCCCGTGCCTAAGCACGTTCCCTCGACACGGAGCTCGGCGTAGCCCTCGCTCGTCGAGTCGTTGCCCGAATAAGTTAGACAAGAGTTGTGCTGGGCTATCAAAGCCATTTCTAGCACTATTCCGCTCTATCTGCGGTTGTCAAGTCGCGTAGTCCCTTGAGAAGAAGGCTCATCGTGTAAAGTTTATGACTTGAGCGTTAGCGTCGCCTAGAGAACTAGGTCTGTCTAAGGCACGAGCTACGGTCGATTTAGTGAAATGCTTGCCACGAACAAAGGAAGTCCACGCGACTTGTTGTCGTCGAGATCGATCCCGCTACTTGGGAGTCTCGTTAAGTCATGATATGTCCCGCACACGAGATCGTTCCCCCGGCTTGGGAGTCTCGCTAAGTCTTGATAGAAAGAATGAATGCATGGTCATGTTGAGAAAGGACTGGATAGACTGGATAGATCGAGTATGCATGGTCATTGGGCAACTTGTCGACAAGGTGTAATCTTCTCGAATGATCATCGGGGCGCTGGGATCATTCGGCCCGGGAGAAGCGAGTGTGGCTCAAAGTAGGATGCTGGATAACCGCATGGAAGACTTCGGCACCTCCGGGCTAGCTACCCGTGTAGGGACGTGACCGATATCCCACGAGCCAGTCCAAGATAGCTTGAAATTGCTAGTGACCACTCATGTAGATGTGTCGGCAATAGCGGCACACCGTGTGTATGCCTTTGGATTGAGTCTAGAGCTTGAATACAGGTCTAGTCGGTAACACAAGGTCTGGGCCTAAGACTGGGCTGCAGCATAGGCACCGTGCTTGGCACGATAGATTGGCGTCGAGATGTCCATGAGATCGATGCTAGGTTTGGCAAGTCTTGTCTAAGTTGGTTCATGAATCGAATAGAAGGGCCGCAAGGTGGCAGCATGTTAAGTCTTGATAACTTGCGAGGCACGCCCTCAATCTTGAAGCATGTACATGTCTAAGCAGATCTTAAGGCACGAATCAAGTCTAGCGGCACGGCCTGCACGAGTCGTCCCATTGCCGTCCTTGGCACTTGAATCGCTGGTACGAGAATTGGTCTAGAGGCGCTTGAGTTTAAACAAAGGTCTTGGCACGGCCGAGTTCGCGTAAGTTGCTCCTCGGCATAGCATTGTCTTGAATATGTCTAAGTTGCGAATAGAATCTGGCACGACCCTGCCGTCCCGAGTTGAAGTTTGGTCAAGTACCTAGGCGATGAGGCACTGCCTCGATCGGAACACACGTCGGTATCGTAGCACGACCCTGTCATTGCACGTCGAGTTGGTTAGACGTCAAGTCTTAAAACTGATCCTAAGGCAAGATAGAAAGACAATTGAAAGGGTTTAAGCTGCACAAAGTAAATAAAACGTGTCGGTTCTGTATGGTTGGGCGAGAAGCTCACTCCACCAGTACAGTGGTACTGACACCCACACAGTGTTTCATGTGCAGGCACAGGTAGAAGCTCGTGGCGCGGAGCTCGTTTGGATGCGTCGAGGTACGGAGTTCCTTGGCAAGTCGAAGCATGCGGCCGCATGATCTGAAGACTTATACAGGACATAATGTATGGACATCGCCTTCTGAAGCTTCCGCTGACTCAAGCATTGTAATCAAGAGAGAGAGAGAGCAGAGAGTGACTTTGTAAACGAGAGAAAAGTGAGCACGAGAGAGATGTAATTTGGCCTTGCGCCCACAAATGTAATCTTGTGTTCAATATCAATAAAAAGAGCTTCTTTTGAATGACTTGTATTCATGTGTTCTTCTTTAAATTTTGTTGCAATATATTCAATGTTTCTGCTTGGGACTTCTGTGCGACGACCCCGTCGCCGCCGATGTAATCGGCCGTTATGGAACTGTCTTGCACGAGCGCAATCTAGGCTCGTGCGGAATCACGCCTTAGCGAGGACGATCGCTCCTACGGGAGCGGGGCGTGACATAATGGTATCAAAGTACGGCTTTACGTCCTTGGACTTCATGTCGAAATTCTCAGTTTGGAAAGCTCGTCGTTGGAAAAAGTAGTGCGTGCTCTCTCTCAAATGTCCCTCGGCATGTCCATACAATAAGTCTAAATATTTTTAAAAGCTCGTACAAGCGTTCAAACAAAACACATCGGTAGGCTATCGCCGGATGCATCGGTAGGCCTTTGTGTCGAACGATATTAAACTTGACTCGATAGAGAACACATGTTAAGTTAACATGCCGCGTGCGTGCCTAACTAGTCTTGCGTTGACCCTAGCAATTGAGCGCGCAAACTCGAATAAAAGTCCGTACGGGATATCTATGCACACGGCCTTTTGGCTAAGTTGTGTTTCGCGTCGCGCACCTCGACCCTTGGTACAAACGAATTGCGAGCGATATTAGGTATCGTTCGGTCGGGAACGGAGATGCACTTAGAGTGTGTATCGATAGGAACGCTATCGAGTTAACGCTTAGGCGTACGCGGAGGATTGCCTTGAATTTCGAGGAAATAGTGCGAACAACTTAGTACGTCGATACGACGTGAGCGATTATGCTAGGGATTCGTCGAACGAATCTGAAAGATGTCTTAGCAAATGACCCGAACGTGATTATAGGCTAGATCGGATGGCTCGAATCCGAGTGGTGTATGGTTTTGTCTTGGAAATCGTTCGAGCAAATATTGAGGATAACGAGTATGTCGACGAGGCGATGCGATCGCGCAAAGCCTTAGAACGCGTCACGCTTAGTTGATCGTGACTTCGAATGTCCCGAACGAGCATCTCGTTCGGACAACTTGAGAATAGGCAACACGAGTTAGAAAACAATATCGAAGTGATTCGGAACGATGAATGAAAATGAATGGTCGTGATCGAAAAAACTTAGAGGATCGCGCATACGATGTCGGATTGATGCAAATGAAATGTGACTTGAGTTTCGAACAACGATCTTGAAACGAGCTTGGGGAATAGCGATCGAACTTGATCTTGAATATCGAGGAAAATTATGGAATATCCAACTCGGGCAATAGTATCAGTCGCACGACTCGAAATTGGTTGCAAAGAAAGATCGTCAGGTTACGCATATCGTCGATGGTATTGAGGCGTATCAAAGATCGATATGCGATAACTCGGGGGTACTCTGACTCAGCGAATGACGATCGTGCAAATTTTATTGTTCCAATGGATGTTATACTTGGGATATTGAAATGTGTCGAGGAAAAGAGAAACTTGGCTCGGGGATTTTTTAGTTGAATGAATGACGGTCGGACTATCGAACTTGGATTGGATGAAAAAATAAAAATGGTTGGATTTGCTTCGTCGATAACCACAACTTCGACATTCTTGTCTTATGCGAGCGCAACCCCAGCCTCGCACATGCGTCACGCTGATTAGGGCGATCACTCCGCGTGAGCGCTGGTATGGTGATTCATATAGCGGGAGTGATTGAACTTGGATGGCGTGGCAATCTGATTGCTTCGACTTGTGGTTTGACGCGGAGGTGACTCGAGAATAACTTTGGGTGCTTGAAGGATTGATCTTGAGGATTGAGTAGGTCCAATCCGCGTATCGAAAATGAGTTAGTCTAAACTCAAACAAGAGTTACGCCCCGATGAGAATGATTATTCTGCGGGTACGTTGCATGGTGATTCATGAACCACCGGGGATAATCGAACTCGCGTGAGATTGGGGCACAAAGTATTGTCGAGCTAGACGATCTCGGGATCGAATACATGAATTGGTTAGAAGTGGTGAATTGAAGGGATTCGAATATGCACAACGAATGCATTGATACAAATAGGCGATCGTGCTCGATGTTTAGAAATCTGAGTGACGCGAGCTTGGGTAGAAAACCCCGTACTACCGACTATGGTTTGACCCTAGGATTGGGGTCAGTATTTGCATTATTGTTGGGGAACTATGATTCCAATCCTGACATTGACTTAGCCTCGCAAGGATTGGCCTAACGGTTAGGCGAAACGCCCCTGTTGCAGAGTTATCAATCGAAGAATTGATCTTGAGGATTGGTTTGAATGAATAGCATGAATCACGAACGTAGGAAACCCTGCTCATGAGACTCGGCTGACATGCATATATTTCAGGGACGCCTGGGTATGTGCACGAGGCGACTCGAGTGAGAATGACAAATTCTCTATCATGCGGCTTGGCTGAATGCATGTATTTTGGGGACGCTTGGAATGCGTGCACGATCCAGCCAAGTGATACAATGAGTTCAAGCAAGACTTGAAAGATGGGAGTGTGTCGAGATCTTGAAATCATGTTAATGAAAGGATTGATAATAGTGCGAGCGTGACTCGGAATTGAGGAAACGCATAGGCGGAGTGTGCTCGATTAAGTCTTGGCCATAGAAATGGTAGGTTGGCTTGCCTCCAGGAAAGTCTCAAGGACGAGACTTATTCTGAGTGGTGTATGTTATAGTGCCCCGACCCGCAAAGTCTATCGGAGGAATCAAAACGCCGACGGCGTCGGAACTTAGCCTTTCAACGGCTGCTCGAAGGCTCGCTCGTCCGAGGCGACTCCTCGCACAGGTGGGGGAGTTTCGGTGAACTTGCTTCATCTTAGCCTTCACTTAATAATGCGCATGTTTTCAACTTGCACTGGTAGGCTAATCTAAAAGCTACGTACCAACCTAGCTAAGGGAATAATCCCGTCGGGTCGGAATGTCTTAGAACTTGGAATATGGTCCCACGGTCAATATAGAAGTCGGCTCAGCGTGCTTTCAAATGACACTCGATCCTTCGTTCCCGTGGCTTGGGGGAAGGATGTTGGCTTAAGTTGTTAAGTTGCCCCGACACTTGAAATAGCCTAAGTAATAGGCGTCGCCTGCGTGAATGCTTGAAAAGCATGCACGGTCCCGTCGTTTTATCCCGACACTGGAAATTAGCCTAAGTTATAGGCGTCGCCCCGCATGAATTCTTGATAAAGCATGCACGTTCTTGTCCCGCAAGGCTTGGCATAGCCTTCGCACGTCCCGCAAGTTAAGTCGTCTCGCACGGCTCGTTGGCTTAAGTCTAGGCACCCGAAAAGTTGGTTGTCCAAGTCGACCCCATGCCTAAGCACGTTCCCTCGACGCGGAGCTCGACGTAGCCCTCGCTCATCGAGTCGTTGCCCGAATAAGTTAGACAAGAGTTGTGCTGGGCTATCAAAGCCATTTCTAGCACTATTCCGCTCTATCTGCGGTTGTCAAGTCGCGTAGTCCCTTGAGAAGAAGGCTCATCGTGTAAAGTTTATGACTTGAGCGTTAGCATCGCCTAGAGAACCAGGTCTGTCTAAGGCACGAGCTACGGTCGATTTAGTGAAATGCTTGCCACGAACAAAGGAAGTCCACGCGACTTGTTGTCGCCGAGATCGATCCCGCTACTTGGGAGTCTCGTTAAGTCATGATATGTCCCGCACACGAGATCGTTCCTCCAGCTTGGGAGTCTCGCTAAGTCTTGATAGAAAGAATGAATGCATGGTCATGTTGAGAAAGGACTAGATAGACTGGATAGATCGAGTATGCATGGTCATTGGGCAACTTGTCGACAAGGTGTAGTCTTCTCGAATGATCACCGGGGCACTGGGATCATTCGGCCCGGAAGAAGCGAGTGTGGCTCAAAGTAGGATGCTGGATAACCGCATGGGAGACTTCGGCGCCTCCGGGCTAGCTACCCGTGTAGGGACGTGACCGATATCCCACGAGCCAGTCCAAGATAGCTTGAAATTGCTAGTGACCACTCATGTAGATGTGTCGGCAATAGCGGCACACCGCGTGTATGCCTTTGGATTGAGTCTAGAGCTTGAATGCAGGTCTAGTCGGTAACACAAGGTCTGGGCCTAAGACTGGGCTGCAGCATAGGCACCGTGCTTGGCACGATAGATTGGCGTCGGGATGTCCATGAGATCGATGCTAGGTTTGGCAAGTCTTGTCTAAGTTGGTTCATGAGTCGAATAGAAGGGCCGCAAGGCTGCAGCATGATAAGTCTTGATAACTTGCGAGGCACGCCCTCTGTCACGCCCCGACCCGGAATCACCCGAATCATCGTCCTCGCAGGGGGCGTGATGCCGCACGAGCTTGGAGTTGCGCTCGTGCAAGGCAAGATGACAAGTTCTCAAATGGTTATCTTTTGATTCGATATTAACAACGAAAGGAAGACAGAGTATACGAAATAATTCTCTTTATTGATATTCAAAACTGAGATTACAATGGCTTTCGATAGCCTAACAATATATGCCAGATTGGCTACAACACTCAGGTTCTCTCTTGCCCACAAAGGATTTTACCGTTCCATACATCATGCCTTCTATATCTCGGCCGCATCAATCCAGCTGTGTAGTCCGAGCGTCAATGCGATAGCACGCTTCAATGCGCTTCGGCATTCCAAGCCTTAACACGTTCAAGCAACGCTTCATCGCGAGCAATCCATTCCCTGTACCCTGCATGAAGCTGGTGGGGGATCAGTACGTTCGTCCTCGCATGTACTGAAGCAAAGATCATCTTTCCAAACCGATATTTTAATATTTATGTTGAATCATGCAACTTAGCTTATAATCTTGCTATGTTCTCCTTAGGGTCAATTTCATGGCATCTTCGAAAAGTAAAACATGTTATCACAGCAGCAGGTTATCGAATTGAATATGCAAGCAAACAAGCAATCTCGTGTTTGATTCGTGGCTTACCAAGTCGACGCACTCGCCCTTGCGTCCCTTGCACTGACGCAAGGTGAATATGCCTCGTTCAATCCCTGTCATGTTATAGTGCATCTCTAAGTAGGATCTATATGCGGGACGCACACGCGCCTACACTTTCAACCCATCGTTCCTTAGCTATATGCGGGTCGTTGGCGTATCCGCGCCGGAATGGACTAAAGGAGTTCCTTTCTTTTCTCTCCTTCTTTTCTCACTATTTGGTTGGGCTGCCGGCGTTTTACGGGTTGGGTCACTCTCCCAAACAACCGAAATGTTTTCGGTACATGCCATCATTTGCGGCTTCTCCCATCTTGTTTAAGGATGTGCGCCTACAAAGATTATCATCCCTCCGCGGCCAAATCAGTTCCGGGGACCTCCGGCATTTACCCGTTTGGGGGGGATACTCGTGCACGAGTTAATATCACATTAATCTCGAGCCTATTCCAATCGACCATGCAACGCCCTATCATTCAACAGTTAAATTCAAACAACCAAACATAGTCTTGAGTCCGAGATCGTCTCGCATTTCTTCCATTTAGCTTTCTATGTTCTTTCGTTTTGCACTTCGTTTCGATGATTCCATGGCATCGTGCCTCAACTCAATGCTCGTCAACCGAACGACCCGAAGGTCTCGAACACCTTTCGAGGCAACATGTCATATCCGACAGTTCTGCCACATTCATACTGCAACTGTATTCTCTCGCAACGAAGCCATCTTTTATTATCCCGTGCACGTAGGCACGTTCCGACCATATTCCCATGTTCTATAACTTAGCATTCAATGTTCGGGGCTTGCACGCTAGGGCGCTCGCCTATTGTCTTTCAATGTTCTAGCCGTCTAACTCGTGCATCAAAGGCACGGTATGGTTCGTACACTAAGGCACTCGCCGATTACAGTTATCCTATGTTCTTACGGCTTGCGCACCGAGGCGCTCGCCTTAGCGATATCCAATATCCCATAGCGACTCGTGCATATTGATGCACATTTCATTTCAATTGTTCTAACTTAGTGTTCGACTCACACTATGATTTTATCTCCGATCGGCCACGCCCGTGACGTCGATAGGTTAACTTAGCATACAATGATATATTTGACTTATCGAATGAAAGAGTAAAAAAGAAGTCAATCCTCCCACCTTGAGTCGATATGCCTTCGTCGTTTCGCCGAGCCGATGCGGCTCGATTTCCCAACTTCGTTGCACGGCCACTCTCCTGACTTAGCCATTCGAGCACTTCGTGCTTCGTTGAGTTATACGTCAAATTTGCCTTAGCGTGCCCAAGTCTTAGCCCGTCGCAAGGCGACGATTTGATTTTGCGGACCCCTTACTAAATATTGCAAACGATCGACCTCTAATATTTTCCCGTCAAAGTATAACCTGCACACAAAACCAACTAAAGTCAAGACTTGCTTCGATTCGGACTTGCGCCTTGGTCGATTCGATTTCTTAGAATCTTCGAGCCGATTCAATGCACTCATCCTTCGGGACAACGCGGCGCTTCGCATCGATTCACTCGATGCATTCTTAGGGACAAGGCAACTCTTCGCATCGACATAGTCCGATGCATTACTCGGGTCGACGTAACTCTTCGCATCGACTTAGTTCGATGCGTTGCTCGGGACAACTTAACTCTCGTATCGTTTTGCATCGATACATTCCTTTGGGTCAACGCGACTCGCTGAGTCAACGTTTCAGCGTAATGCACCGTACGGAGCGGGGTATTACAGAATATACCACTCAAAACAAGGTTCGTCCTCGAACCAAAACCAACACTCCGACTAAGTGTTTTATAGATCGTTTCACGATCTTGCCCTACAAATGATGTTCGATTTCATAATATCTCGCAAGCTTTTCACTAGCATTTCAAAGTCATCCCTGCAGCTCGATTTGAATTTGGATACGACTCGATTCGGATTCGTACCTATATTCAAGGCGTCCCGAAGATATATGTATTTCGACCGAGTCCAGTTGTAGCAAATTGGAACAAAGCTGACAGGTAAATTTTAATCCTATGCTTGCCATCTCGTACTCTCGATCGGACTTATCTTTAGCAACAGTTCTCAAAATTTCATCGCATACGTATATTCGATACATACGCGATTCATTCGACAAAGTCACTGCACGCGACGCGATTCAAAATCACATTTCTTATTTCGTATGTTTTATCGGGACTATCAATTCTACGCATTGCGTCAAGCCGTCGCGCATCCAATCACAACGAGTCTCCGCAACGCCTTGCGTTCGAAGTCGCTATCCAACTATTTTCGAAGTCTTGCTTATACAACTTATCTCGACACAATTTTCTTTGTTGACTTGCAAATGCATCAACATTCAGGGCTACGCCCGCTGGGTTACTTACATAGTCCCCGTGCTTAGATTTTCCCGACGCAAGTTTAAATTGACATTGCACAAAGGCCACAATCTATCCGACATAAAAGTTTACAGCAAGGCGACAGTACTCAAGGCAACGATCGCCTTAGCACGAAATTCTTTACGACGCGTCTTACATTCAATTTCCTAACGAGTAGGAATTCACTAGCCAAATTCCCAACTTATCCATCTCGCAACATCGAATACACGTTTCGATTCACGCAAGCTCAATTGCAAGGTGAATTCGAATCTATCATAGGTCATTCCCTTATCATTCCCTCTCGTGCATAGCACGATTCTCGCACTCGCCTATCCGAATCACCAAGTTCGTTGATGAATTTCAAGTTTGACCGTCGACCAACATAACCATTGAAGTATTCATCCGACGAATACTCAAAATCTAATTATATCATTCTCAATCGAGAGCTGTTCCAACATTTCTCGATCGCCTAGACTTATCGTCAATACGCACCGTGTTATATTTGTTATCGGTGCAATCTCATATGCGATATCGCATGGGTCATCTTACGGTCTGCAACATTCAATTTGATTTGGCGGTCAAGTCTTCTAGGGTCAGCTGCCCCGAAGCTACGCTCGATAATTGTGGATCATCACCGAAGGACAGTTTTACTACGAACTATGCTATATCTTATTTTGGAGCCAAATCACGTTTCGATAATTCTACGCGACCACCCAATTTCGGACAAAACCATTTCTATCGGCGCAACTGATGCGCAACTATCCTCCGAGTCAAGTCATGTACCGCCGTCGATGATTCCGCAATTTACGAAACATCTACTCGCATCAAGTTCGAGTCTATCTTATTCACGGGTCGACACACGAGATGCTATACGCATCAAACAATCGTCGATGAATTATAGTTTCGTCTTGATTAATAACAAAATTTACGATCAACCAAGTTCGTTCATTCTCGTATTCTTACTTACAAAATTTTGATAGCGCAAGGCACACTCCATTTTGTATTCTCACATCGCCTACGTTTCCTTACGTATCGATCTCGATACGCCGTATCCATTTCGATAACGTAAGGGTCAACTTTGAATCTGTTTCAACGTCAACTTAACTCGCCTCGCATACATCCAAGTTCGCAACAAACTTTTCCATACGCATCGAATCATTTTCCGATTCACCGCATCCCGCTATACTTTGATCGCGTAACCGAGTTACCGATTATCCAACATCGTGCCCTCGGGTTATGCGATCTCGCCCTCTAAGTTTCGCATGTTTTCAGTCGTACTCAAATGAGTGTCGCCGTAACTTAACCAACTATTTCATAGGCACGGTTTCTCGCGTCAACCAACTTTCTTACCGAAGTCGCACATCGTGCAATTCAATTTCAATGTTTGCATCGCCTAACATTTCTATCGAGATCGCAAGTCGTACGATTCGATTCGTCTCGCCCAACGTTTCTACTGAGATCGCAAGTCGTGCGACTCATTTATAAGTTCAAGTTTTCTCTTCCCGTCGATCCGATTATTGCATCAAGGCAAAATTAATTCGCTAGTCTCGGTCGTTCGACCAACTTATAACTTTCGTCCAACGTATCGTTCATCGATACGAGTCTCGCCTTATCGTCCCAACCGAATTTCGAAGAACACTTGCATCAACATACCGTCATACAAATTTTCAATCGAGTCTCGGTACTCCCCCGTCCGTTGCGGACAAACTTTCTGCAATCCTCACAACGCGTCGATGAATTTTATCGTACAAGTGCTATACCATATACCACTCGGAATCGAGTCATTCATCGCCTACGTGGTATGGCATATACCACTCGGAACTCAAGTCATTTCCCTCGCATTATACTTAGTATAGGCCAACGTTCTCTTCCGACTTACGGTTTCTGCAGTGATCATGCTTGATCACAACCGTAACTTTGATTCTATCAAATCCGACGCAACTCGATCAATGTTCTCGTTTGCCAACATAAGTTTGGTGTGCAACCGAACGATTCGTTCTATCGATTTACAATTTCAATTCTTTCCTTACGTTGCATCTCGTGCAACAATTTATTTAGACACGCGTTGCACCCCGTGCAACAAATTTCACTTCCGATACGCGTTGCACATCGTGCTACGATTTTATTTCCGACACTTTTATTTCACTTTGTACAACGATTTATTCCCAATTTCCTTTGCACTTCGTACAACGATTAATTTGATATGCGTTGCACCACGTGCAATGATTTTACTTTCCAACATGCGTTGCACATCGGGCAACGATTATTTTCGATATTTACTGTACCTCGTGCAACGAATTACTCTCGACTTTCCAAGTCAATGCACAATCCGTTTAACACATTCGGTATTGGCTTATCACTTCTCACTTTCATCTTAACGCATATTCACCATTACTCGTTGCACTTCGTGCATCATTTTATTTCTCTTTCAATATGTTACATTGCGACAACATCTCAAATCGTATTTCACAATTTGTTGCGCTTGCAGCAACTAACATTTTTACGGCTCGTTTGTATTCAATGCAATATACCCTTCGCGACTTTCTTAGCAAACATCGTGTAATTTCCAAAACACATACGGCAAATTACACGATTTGTATTAGACTTATTGTATGGAACATCCAGTGCGGCATCGAGTAGAGTCAAGAGTGATATCAAGTGGTGGTGGGCAACTTTTTGAATTATAGTGAAGCGAGCGTCCAGAGGAAATTGAGCCTAGAGCTCTGATACCAATTTGTCACGCCCCGACCCGGAATCACCCAAATCATCATCCTCGCAGGGGGCGTGATGCCGCACGAGCCTGGAGTTGCGCTCGTGCAAGGCAAGATGACAAGTTCTCAAATGGTTATCTTTTGATTCGATATTAACAACGAAAGGAAGACAGAGTATACGAAACAATTCTCTTTATTGATATTCGAAACTGAGATTACAATGGCTTTCGATAGCCTAACAATATATGCCAGATTGACTACAACACTCAGGTTCTCTCTTGCCCACAAAGGATTTTACCGTTCCATACATCATGCCTTCTATATCTCGGCCGCATCAATCCAGCTGCGTAGTCCGAGCGTCAATACGATAGCACGCTTCAATGCGCTTCGACATTCCAAGCCTTAACACGTTCAAGCAACGCTTCGTCACGAGCAATCCATTCCCTGCACCCTGCATGAAGCTGATAGGGGATCAGTACGTTCGTCCTCGCATGTACTGAAGCAAAGATCATCTTTCCAAACCGACATTTTAATATTTATGTTGAATCATGCAACTTAGCTTATGATCTTGCTATGTTCTCCTTAGGGTCAATTTCATGGCATCTTCGAAAAGTAAAACATGTTATCACAGCAGCAGGTTATCGAATTGAATATGCAAGCAAACAAGCAATCTTGTGTTTGATTCATGGCTTACCAAGTCGACGCACTCGCCCTTGCATCCCTTGCACTGACGCAAGGTGAATACGCCTCGTTCAATCCCTGTCATGTTATAGTGCATCTCTAAGTAGGATCTATATGCGGGACGCACATGCGCCTACACTTTCAACCCATCGTTCCTTAGCTATATGCGGGTCGTTAGCGTATCTGCGCCGGAATGGACTAAAGGAGTTCCTTTCTTTTCTCTCATTCTTTTCTCACTATTTGGTTGGGCTGCCGGCGTTTCACGGGTTGGGTCACTCTCCCAAACAACCGAAACGTTCCCGGTACATGCCATCATTTGTGGCTTCTCCCATCTTATTTAAGGATGTGCGCCTACAAAGATTATCATCCCTCCGTGGCCAAATCGGTTCCGGGGACCTCCGGCATTTACCCGTTTGGGGGGATACTCGTGCACGAGTTAATATCACATTAATCTCGAGCCCATTCCAATCGACCATGCAACGCCCTATCATTCAACAGTTAAATTCAAACAACCAAACATAGTCTTGAGTCCGAGATCGTCTCGCATTTCTTCCATTTAGCTTTCTATGTTCTTTCGTTTCATACTTCGTTTCGATGATTCCATGGCATCGTGCCTCAACTCAATGCTCGTCAACCGAACGACCCGAAGGTCTCGAACACCTTTCGAGGCAACTTGTCATATCCGACAGTTTTGCCACATTCATACTGCAACTGTATTCTCTCGCAACGAAGCCATCTTTTATTATCCCGTGCACGTAGGCACGTTCCGACCATATTCCCATGTTCTATAACTTAGCATTCAATGTTCGGGGCTTGCGCGCAAGGGCGCTCGCCTATTGTCTTTCAATATTCTAGCCGTCTAACTCGTGCATCAAAGTCACGGTATGGTTCGTGCACTAAGGCACTCGCCGATTACAGTTATCCCATATTCTTACGGCTTGCGCACCGAGGCGCTCGCCTTAGCGATATCCAATATCCCATAGCGACTCGTGCATATTGATGCACGTTTTATTTCAATTGTTCTAACTTAGTGTTCGACTCACACTATGATTTTATCTCTGATCGGCCACGCCCGTGGCGTCGATAGGTTAACTTAGCATATAATGATATATTTGACTTATCGAATGAAGGAGTAAAAAGAAGTCAATCCTCCTACCTTGAGTCGATATGCCTTCGTCGTTTCGCCGAGCCGATGCGGCTCGATTTCCCAACTTCGTTGCACGACCACTCTCCTGACTTAGCCATTCGAGCACTTCGTGCTTCGTTGAGTTATACGTCAAATTTGCCTTAGCGTGCCCAAGTCTTAGCCCGTCGCAAGGCGACGATTTGATTTCGCGGACCCCTTACTAAATATTGCAAAAGATCGACCTCTAATATTTTTCCGTCAAATTATAACCTGCACACGAAACCAACTAAAGTCAAGACTTGCTTCGATTCGGACTTGCGCCTTGGTCGATTCGATTTTTTAGAATCTTCGAGCCGATTCAATGCACTCATCCTTCGGGACAACGCGGCGCTTCGCATCGATTCACTCGATGCATTCTTAGGGACAAGGCAACTCTTCGCATCGACATAGTCCGATGCATTACTCGAGTCGACGTAACTCTTCGCATCGACTTAGTTCGATGCGTTGCTCGGGACAACTTAACTCTCGTATCGTTTTGCATCGATACATTCCTTTGGGTCAACGCGACTCGCTGAGTCAACGTTTCAGCGTAATGCGCCGTACGGAGCGGGGCATTACACCCTCAATCTTGAAGCATGTACATGTCTAAGCAGATCTTAAGGCACGAATCAAGTCTAGCAGCACGGCCTGCATGAGTCGTCCCATTGTCGTCCTTGGCACTTGAATCGCTGGTACGAGAATTGGTCTAGAAGCGCTTGAGTTTAAACAAAGGTCTTGGCACGGCCGAGTTCGCGTAAGTTGCTCCTCGGCATAGCATTGTCTTGAATATATCTAAGTTGCGAATAGAATCTGGCACGACCCTGCCGTCCCGAGTTGAAGTTTGGTCAAGTACCTAGGCGATGAGGCACTGCCTCGATCGGAACACACGTCGATATCGTAGCACGACCCTGTCGTTGCACGTCGAGTTGGTTAGACGTCAAGTCTTAAAACTGATCCTAAGGCAAGACTAGAAAGACAATTGAAAGGGTTTAAGCTGCACAAAGTAAATGAAACGTGTCGGTTCTGTATGGGTGGGCGAGAAGCTCACTCCACCAGTACAGTGGTACTGACACCCACACAGTGTTTCATGTACAGGCACAGGTAGAAGCTCGTGGCGCGGAGCTCGTTTGGATGCGTCGAGGCACGGAGTTCCTTGGCGAGTCGAAGCGTGCGACCGCGTGATCTGAAGACTTATACAGGACATAATGTATGGACATCGCCTTCCGAAGCTTCCGCTGACTCAAGCATTGTAATCAAGAGAGAGAGAGAGCAGAGAGTGACTTTGTAAACGAGAGAAAAGTGAGCACGAGAGAGATGTAATTTGGCCTTGCGCCCACAAATGTAATCTTGTGTTCAATATCAATAAAAAGAGCTTCTTTTGAATGACTTGTATTCATGTGTTCTTCTTTAAATTCTGCTGCAATGTATTCAATGTTTCTGCTTGGGACTTCTGTGCGACGACCCCGTCGCCGCCGATGTAATCGGCCGTTATGGAACTGCCTTGCACGAGCGCAATCTAGGCTCGTGCGGCATCACGCCTTAGAGAGGACGATCGCTCCTACGGGAGCGGGGCATGACACCTACCTATCTGCCTTTAACATTAAATTATACAAATCAAACTAGTCTTAAATACTGGTACCAACTGCCTGAACATGACAGTCCCTAATTTGTACTGGATTTATCCTACCTCTGAGTTTCACACATATTAAAAAGGAAGGCATTTACTGTTAACAAGATAACCTGTCATGAATTGAACAGCAGGCAGACTTAGATTTAGGATTTAAAATATGGTATTCAGGTCAACTTAATTCAGTCAAAGGGTACTGAACAGAAAGTATAATTAAGACTTTCAACTAAGCAGGCAGCTTGGACTACTGTTCAGAACTTGGCAGACAAAATTCCATACCATCTGATGACAAACCTATACACACCCTTGCCCAAACCATTTGTTTCAGTAGGTAAAACATTCCAGGTTACTCAAGTAACCTGTCGTGCAACATTTGGTGTCAACAGCTTTCCTTGTTAATTGTAACATGCATACTATCATATCCCAACTCTGCCAAAACCTGACCAACATACCCTACACTAATCATTCTATATTTTAGTAATGTCAGTGAGCTAAATCATACTCAACTGTCGAGAATACTTACGAGAAAACTAATTCACAGGATTAGTATCCATCCTTCGTGACATAGCTGAAATTTTATAGAGCTCGATAATAATTATTAGTCAATTTATTCATCATTTTAAAACCCTGAAAATGCCCAAAAAACTTCCAGTATCAGTAAATAGGGCTCGAACCCTAAATTAGAATTCGAATCCAAGCAAAACATCAAATTGACAGTTGATATGCCCAAAAAACTCCCAGTATCAGTATATAGGTGTCACACTGTGAGTCTCGTGTCCACACAGTGGGACACGACGTGTACAAACCAATAAAATAGGTGTCACACGAACTAGAAGCGAGTCCACGCTCTCGTGTCCCCCGCAGCGAGTCCACGCTCTCGTGGACACGAACTAGAAGCGAGAGAGAGAGCTAGAAGACGAGGAGAAACTGGAAAGCGGGGACAGGGGAGAGTTACCTGAGGAGGAGCTACCTGATGAAGGAGGAGGAGGAGAAGGAGGAGGCCGGAGGAGGGAGATCGCCGGAGGAGCGCCGCGGAGGAGGAGGCTGGAGGAGGGAAATCGCCGGAGGAGCGTCGCGGAGGAGGAGTGCACAAAAAATTGGGAGAAAATTTGTGAATGATCGAAAAGAAAACCCTCGCCGTCTATATGAAACATTTAGCGACGTCCTTCTCGGCCGTCGCTACACGTCGCTGATATTTAATAAACGGTGACGTTGCTTAAAATGCGTTGCTACACGTCGTTATATCAGCGACGTGTACCGACGAACTTGCGACGCAGATTCCCATTTAACAAATTGTAGCCGCTAGACGTCGCTATTAGTCGCTATTGGCGACATACAACGACGTCTTAGATAAACGTCGCTAAACCCCCAAAAATTAGCGACGTTCTTTCTTGGAGTCGCTAAATACGTCGCTGATATGACTTATTTTGGTAGTGCCCCGCCCCCCTCCTCCCACGCTGCCGCGCCCTAGGGGGAGAGGCGGGGGCGGGCGGCCGGAGCGGGGGAGGGGGGGTTTGTAGACGGAAGCGGGAGACGGCCGGAAGCGGGAGACGGCCGGAAGCGGGAGGGGGGTGGCCGAAAGCGGGAGAGGGAGTGGCCGGAGGAGGGGCGGGGCGGGAGGGAGGGGGTGGTCGGAGTGGGGGGGGTAATTTTCAAGTTTGAGCATGGGTATTTTCGTCCAAAAAAATATTCGGGTATCAAATTGTTACAAAAAAAGTTTAGGGTATTAAGTTGAAAAACATGAATAGTTGAGGGTATCAAGTTGCAATTAAGCCTTATTTTAAAAATAAATAATAAATAATAAAGGGTAAATTGCAAAAAAAACTCTCGTTAGATTCTCGCTTTTTGCACTAAAAGACCACATGCTCTTAAAATTTTCAAAAGTATGAAATATGCTAATTTTGCCCCCAAATGACAATTTTATCCCTCCCCCCTCCTTCTTCGGCTGTGTTTGCCGACGAGGAGGAGGAGGGGGGTGCGCTCGCCGGCGAGGGAGACGGAGGGGGGCGGTGGGCGGTCGGGCGAGGGGGGGTGTCGGGGCCGGCGAGGGAGCAGGGGGGTCGGGGCCGGCGAGGGAGCAGGGGGGTCGGGGCCGGCGAGGGAGGAGGGGGGGGGGGGTCGGGGCCGACGAGGGAGGAGGAGGGGGGTGGATCGGGGGGACGCTCGCCGGCGAGGAGGGTGGGGCTGGGGGCTCGCCGACGAGGGGGGATCGGGGGGGCTGGGGGATCGCCGACGAGGGGGGGAGGGGTTAGAGGGGGAAAGGGGTATTTTAGGTATAATTTTTTTTTAAAATTTGACTGGAGGGACCTAATCGAGCGGATTTGTAATTTAAGGAGGGATAAACTGCCAAAAAATTCTAAAAGGTCTTTCTACGCAAAAGGTGTACATTTAACGAGGGTTTTTTTTTACAATTTACCCAATAATAAATAAAGTAAAAGAATTGAGAAATTAAATAAATTTAAAATAAAAAGGTAAAAGACTACAAATTTAAAGATTTTAAAAATTAATTTTAAATGTAAAATCAAAATATATAGATAGGAAATCAAAATTAAATGAAAAAAAATAATAAAAAATATAACACACAAAAAAGAAGTAATTGTACAAGCTATAAGTTGTAATGTGATTATGATTGCATGGTTTATGACGTAATTTATTTTAAAGAAGAAGATATATAAAAAATTCTTAATAATTTTTTTTTCAGAAATTAAATTATCCATACTTATGATCAAGTAGAAAAATCATTCAACTAGAATTTGTTTTAATTGAAATAGTATTCGACTAAAAGAGATAAAATAAAGCAAAACAACAAGCATCTTTTGCCATATTCACATTAAGAACAATTACCTAGCATTCCTAGCTACAAATTATCAATTAACCGTTCATAATCAACATCTTTAAAGAACTCGTTTTCAATGGAAATTATAGAGCTAGCTCATTTAATCTTTTTTGTGACATGACTTATTGAATGTACGATTTCAATAACTTCAACTTGGAAAAACTCTTTTTTGCAGATGCAAGTCACTGGAATTGTTAATAGAATTTTATAGGAAGAGAATTAAATTTCTTTTTTAAAATTTAATATCTCAAGTTTTTTGATGTATTTTGGTAGATCTCGTGAAGTTTCTAGGTCCTCAAACAATTCATCTACATAAATATCAGAGCAGTCATCATGTCTCAGTGTTTTTTAGAAGACTGCAACAAGCTTTTAAACCATCTCTTTCTAATGAATTCAATTTCTCTGAAATGAACAAAAAATTAAATATATTCTCATAGTTTTGATATTGTTCGAACCTTCTTTGCAATAGCATGATTTACTATATATATACAAGAAAGGGTCAAGAGACAGGATGTCGATAGAGTCAGAGATACATAAGATTTTATTTGAATCCTATAAGTCGTAGGATTTCTTATTCAGTGTTAGGATTTCCTATTGATTTATGAATTGAATGGAATTGAGAGAATATGTGACTTGTTTCTTTAATTGGAAATAGTCCAAGTCTTAGTTAATTGATTCGTTAATTGAAAACATATATAGCCTTAGTTAATTAATAGAATCTCCACATTGATTACCTTAGTATACATAAGGGAGACCAGAGAATTTATAAATTATCTATTCATAAGTTAGTTTAGTATTATAGTATACATAATAAATATACATATACTTTTTTTAAATTATTTATCCATTATTTAGTGTAGTATACATAATACATAAACATATTAAAAAAATTGGAGGCCTACGAATTCAAGAGGCCTACGTGAATTGTCTTGGAAGTTGGAAAAAATATTTTTTATTGTCTTCTCAATACTTTTGCATTGGAGAACACTTTTTTATCTCATTGTCTTGTGTGAATATCATCTTGCCACATAGGAAAGATATTGTCTTGTGTCTCATGCCACACACAAAACAAGACAATAGGGTTGGAGATGCTCTAATTATGATTGCATAGGTGGTATCAAAGTTTTGATACCCACTATGTATGACAAGTGAGCCCTTTTCAAAGTTTATGTATATATTTGGAGAAAACTTTGATACAGAAGATTGTATCAAAACTTTGATACAGTCCATGTATGACAAGTGTACCCTCTCTCTCTTTGTAAAACATGTAAACATAAATATACAAGAGTGGCCCACTTGTCATACAGAGACTGTATCAAAGTTTTGATACAATCTTGTATCAAAGTTTTACGAAAAATAGAGGAGGCCCACTTGTCAGATACAGGAGTATCAAAACTTTTGATATCCCGTTCTGTGTCAAATTTTTTTTTTTGCCGAGTTTCCCTATACAACAATGCATGTCACGTGCTAACAAGTAACGAGAGGAGCAACCGGATCTGGTGACTGACCGACCCCCACGTCGCGGGAACCAATGAGGACACGCACACTGCCTCATCCGGCCAATAATCTACCGCCACGTGTAAAGAATGACGCGGGCTCTCTCTCTAGTCCTAGACTAACTAACTAACGCGTCTTCGTTGCTACTCGATTCGCTCTCTCGACTATTCGCTTCGCTTCGCTTCAACTACTGAATAAATCCATTTAAAAGCAAAGCATCACCCTCCATTTTCTTTCCTCGATCCCTCTTCTTCTCCTTCTTCTTCTCCGAGCCAGCGAACTCTCCGGCGGAGTCCGATGGAGGCTCGCGGCGGCGGCGGATCCGGCCGAGTGGTGGTGCTGGCGTTCTGCATCGCCGGCATCTGGTGCTCCTACATCACCCAGGGCGTCCTCCAAGAGACTCTGTAAGAATTCGCATGGATTAATTAGGGTTATCTTGAGCTACGTGATACGACACGGCAATGATCTTATGCGTCCTGGTGATTCAATTTTTAGCGTGTCCGACATTGGTTTTGTTATGCCACCGTATTTTCCGAGCTTCTGTGTCGTATCCGACACGGACACGGCATCGATTCTTCGTGTCCTGTGTCCGACACGAAATGAACATGTCCGCACGTGCACGGCTGGTTTTTTAAAGTATCCCTGCCGTGTCCGATCCGAGGCGAGACGACCTTTCTTTCCTAGGGTTAGAGTTTCGTCTAGTGCTAAAAATGCCTCCTTTTCCCCAGGTCGACGAAGCGGTTTGGGCCAGACAAAAGGCGGTTCGAGCACCTGGCCTTCCTCAACCTTGCCCAGAACGTCGTCTGCTTCCTCTGGTCATTGATCAGTAAGTCCGAAACTATCCGTTCAGCATTGATTTTGACCTTTTCTTGATATTGATATAGTACCAAATTTTGGAACAGTGTTGATGATTTGGCCGAGGAGCTCTTCCGGTGGGGCTCCCTGGTGGAGCTACTGGAGTGCGAGTATAACGAACACGATCGGACCGGCGATGGGGATCGAGGCGCTCAAGTACATCAGCTATCCTGCCCAGGTAGGTTATTAGTTCTGATCAACAGTAATAACTCGTTAACTAAATTGGAATTATTGCCCGGATTAGTACTCAAATCTTCGTCCACTCCTCCCCTTCTTTACTAGTGTTACCACTGGACCACCCCCTTGGTGGTGACAATTATACTTTTTAGAATTAAAAGAAAGGAAAGAGGAAAACTTCTCATTATGCTTTTTTTATGTAACACAGGTTTTAGCTAAATCCTCAAAGATGATTCCAGGTGAGTCAATAACTCTTTTTTCTGATGTGAAAAACAAGTTTTTTCCAGATATAAACGTACAAAGTGGAGCTCAATGCTGTTAATTGCAACCCACAAGTGACTTCCACTAGCATCTACGAATAAATTATGATTTTGGATAATCTTCACCAAATTTATGGCATATATTCATTGTATGTTGGATACAAGTGGATGTTGATTATGATTGTTTGGATATGTTTTACCAAATTTATGGCATATATGTTAGCTAGGAATTTGGCACGAGGGTTGACGTCTGGTTGACAACGGTCATAAAACTTTGTCAAATATTGTATGAAGCTTTCTTATGCTCCATAGCCTACCCCATGATGGGAGAAGGCTTGGATGATGATGATTCTTTGTATGTTGGATGCAAGTGGAGACTGCAAGGTGCTGTTTTTTTTGTAGTAGAACGGTATTTCTTGCATTAAGACTGATAAATGACGATCATATACTATATTAGTTTATTTTCTTGTTTAATTTCTTATTCAGCATAATGACATTTAATTGAATCAGGACGAACTCATCTCTTTATGTGTCAGGCACACAAATACAATACGACATGGATACTGCATTGATTTTGGCTATCCTAATGTATTTGGGAGTGATTGTTTTGTGTCAAATACCTGTCCTACACAACATGAACACTTTACCAGTTTTTGTGTGTGTGTTCTTCCTAGGAGCCATGTTATTATCTTCACTTTTTAGGCTCCTGGCATAAGGATATACTGCAATTTCTTACATGATATGCAAATGCAATTTCCGAAGGTAGCTAGTCCAAGTCCAAACATGTGCATGGATGACTAGAATCAGTAGTGGTTTGGTTCATATTGTTGGCCTCCAATGCATTAAGGCAGTATCACTTGAACAATTATTGATACGGTAGTTGGTTGCCATAAACCTAATGCTTCTCTAGCATAAGCTTTGGTACAGGAAGTGGCATGCAATGGCACATATACCTTAAAACTCAATGCTTATTAGTTTCAAATGCATTCTTGTTGGTTTTACTAGTGTTGTTCAAACTTCCCAGCAGTTTCTTAGGCGATCTATATTTTTTGGGCAATATAGATGCAACATATGTTATATCGTTTATTTAAGATGTACACATGCAAACGATGTTGCGCATGTAGAGATTGTAGCATTTCAATATAAATGCTCATTATTGAGTGTTATGTAAAGTGTAATCATCAAGAATGCTTATGCATTTTTAATATTCATCTCGCTCTAGGGAGGAAGGATTGAAAGATAGCTCTCTCTCTCTCCCTCTCTCTCTCTCTCTCTCTCTCTCTCTCTCTCTCTCTGGCAGGAACAAACGATCCCCGCCTGACCCTTAGAATTTTGTTATTACCAAATCGAAAGTAGTTATTACATCAAGAGGGGGGCATGAACCTTCCCTTCAGAAGACTAAATAATAGAAGAATGCATACAAACTTGAAAATTGCAGACAAGACTTCTTTTCAGTGTGATGAAAATTTATCTTCCAATTTTCATTCTTCTTATTTATCCTGGTGATCCTTCTATTGTTGGCCTACACAAATAATCCAGTGATGCTCCTGAGCCTCTTCACTATCGTTTCACAACACATTACTAGCATTGTCTTAATGTGCTGCCGAAACCAACTAGAACAGTAGAGTTTCATAGAAATAGAAAAGTAGCTAGCTTCCTAGCACCTGTTAATCGATTACTTTGTCACCTGCGCATAGGTTCTTACATTTATATTGAGCAATCTCCTTGACATACGACTAAAATATTCACTCGAGGGGTTAAGACCTGAATTGACTAACAGAATGAGGGAATCGAACCTGGTGCAAAGGATGGTTTAGACCTGAATTGAATTCATGGCTGAAGCTGGTGTGAAATGGTTCTCTTTGAAATTGGCATGATGTTGAATAAGACTTGGCTTTGATCTGGGAAACATGATGGACAAAGGACACACAGAATCATTGGATCTGAAAATCTGGAGAGGACGGCCATCCTGGGTGCCTGATTTTTTTTTTCCTTCAATTTTTTTATTTATTTATTTTTCCACGTGCCTGAATATAAGTAATAAAGGATTCCTTATTAAGGGACGGCTTCCTGCCATCATGAAGTTAGTTGGACCTTTATAAATTGAATCCTTACAAGATACACGTGACTACATTAGAACAGAGAGGATTAGTGTTCAAGGATACATGGAAAATCATCTGGTGCCCTCGTGCCCTCAACGACATCTCAGACACGGCTTTGTTCTTGATATCTAGGACTGACTTTCCACATTGAAAAGTAGATAAGTTGAACAACATTACCAGTCGGCTGCAGGAGCCTTAATTTTCTGAACATCCTTAACTCTAGCAACTTGCAATTCATTGCTTAGTTATTTAAGACTCAACCCAATCAACTGAAATCCTGGTTGGGTACTTGTTTTAGTTTTATCAGGTAAGCACTTCATGATTATATCTAGTTAGATGCTAAGATTCAAATTCTGTCGTTCATTCTTAGGTGATGGTGCGATTCACTAGTTGATAATTCCAATCCTTAACCTTGTTAGGTAACCCCAGCTCGAACTATCATCAGCTGAGATTTCTTCAATTCTGGGTTTTAGTTTTAACTCAGACCATTGCATCATCTCTTATATCAGAACATAGCAGTTGAGATGACAATCCTTTGATGTTTATTGCAAAAATTTCCATGAACTTGACTTGATTCCACGGTTTTAGTTGGCATGTCCAAATTATCTCAACATTAACATATAGTCTCAGAATGCAGCTTTGGGAACAATAACAAGCCAAACAAAGGAAACCAATGCCCTCTGTTATTTTCATCTGATAGAAGATCGACAATTGGAATAAATTTATTATATGCAGCAGTATAGTAGTTCTATGAAACTGTTTTCTAACAAAAGAGAAGAAAAGAATAAATGCTGATCATGCAAACTAAACAGTTAACTTGTCTAGTCTGGCACTAACAGTTTTTGTCTAGTGTGGCATGGAAATCCCTTTGTCTCAGTACTTCGTTATGATTTGTTATTTTTATGATTTTTTTTTTACATTCTCATATGTACTAAAATACAAAAATATTTGTATTTTTCTTTTAATAGCATATTTCTATATCTTTTTTCCCCAAGAACTACAACATTATTTATCTTAAAAAAAATACATTGTCGGCGTATTTGCAGTTATGCTAATGGGGACTCTTGTATATGGTATTAAATACACCATCCCCGAATACATATGCACCTTCCTTGTTGCTGGAGGCGTATCTGCATTTGCATTGGCCAAGGTTTGGTGTTTCTCTTTTCCCTAGTATTTTGATAAACATAGACTGTTTACTTCAATACCAGAATATTTATGATACCAGAATATTTATGACCAACATGTTAAGCTGGTCCACTATAATTGAGCCCACATGAAATCGTTCTATATTGAGTTCTTTTTAATAAGCACACAATCCTATATGTAGGTTTAATTGCACAGTTGAACAGTTAGAAAATTTTCGGCCCAAAAAAAAAAAAAAAAAAAGGAAAATTTTCGGCCCAACTGTTTCTTCGTCTTGGAAAGATGTGCTCGTTTTGAAGTTATTCTGCAAATACTGAGAGAGTTATCTTTTTTTGGTTCATTGCAGACTAGCTCAAAGACTGTGAGCAAGCTCGCACACCCAAATGCCCCTCTGGGCTATGGCCTGTGTTTCCTTAACTTAGCATTTGATGGTTTCACAAATTCCACTCAGGATTCTATAACTGCAAGGTAATTAATTCCAGTTCTTCTAATCTGGGATCCTTAACTGATAACAGGAACTCTATATGGATGAGATCAAATCATTTCCATTCATTCAAAGGGTTTAGTTCTAAGACCTGCATTTTCACAGGTATCCCAAGACGAGTGCTTGGGAAATAATGCTAGGAATGAATCTGTGGGGAACCATCTATAACGTCGTCTACATGTTTGGTTGGCCTAACGCAAGCGGTTTCGAAGCGGTGAGGTTCTGCCAGGAGCACCCAGAGGCAGCATGGGACATTCTCATGTACTGCCTCTGCGGGGCAGTTGGACAAAACTTCATTTTCCTAACGATAAGCCGTTTTGGCTCCCTTGCGAACACCACCATCACCACTACCCGCAAGTTTGTCAGCATCGTGGTTTCTTCTCTGCTGAGTGGCAATCCGCTGTCTGCAAAGCAATGGGGGTGTGTGGTTATGGTCTTCTCTGGCCTTTCCTACCAGATATACCTCAAGTGGAGGAAGGTGCGGAGTAAGCAAAAGAAGGCAACATGAAGGGAACAGTTCTGTTCTAGCTGCAGTCTTCGTTTGACTGCCCATTGAATATTTTTAGGTATGTGACCACACAACCGCATCGACAAATGCAGTGAAAATTTATGTTATACAAATGTAATTTAGCCACATTGTAATAGATATTAGCTTACTATTTCCCGGTTTAAATTTTGGTAGATAAATGAGGTCTACTGAGTTTTGTGATGAAGGGCTTGTTTTGATTACATATAATACTTTTAATATGGAAAGATTTAAAGTCTACGCAAATGAATGTGGACTGTGGGCTGAATGTAAATTGTAATAGTACAATTGAAAATTGGAACATCATGGATTAGGAACTGAAGAACTTCCAGACTCAGTAGTGGGAGCACGAAAATTTTGTTTTTGGTTGGAGGCCTACCCACACGAACACAAAGTAGAATCATGGAAATGCTTCCATAATTTTTGTAATTCGTGAAAAATTCTATTATATATATTTTTAAATATTTAATATTTCAAAATATTTGAGATATATATATTACAAGTAAGGTTGTGTTTGATTGTAAGGTGGCAAGTAAGTGGAAAATAAATTAATTCCATGGAATTATTTTCCTAGGAAAAAAATTCCATGTAATTTTAAAAAAATTCCATGTCCCAAATTAATGGGTCGAACCGGACCATGCCCAGCCTGCACCGTGGTGAGACGGCGGCAGTAAGCTGTTCCATTGCAGGTATTCACAACAACACAAGTACATTTGCCACAACTGTTCTATTCGAAATTAAAACTTTATTTGATAAAATATTCAGAAATACAACTGGAAATGAAATGCTGAAATAAACTACAAACTCCAAGAAAAGAAAAACTATCTAAGCATCTGGTTCTGTAGTCCCAGGATCAGCGTCCTCCAGAGACGGCTCTGGTACCGTCGCAGGGTAGAGAACCGGGTCATAATAGCCATTATAGAATAGCTCGTCATCCTCAGTGTTACCTAAAATGTTGTCTCCAGTCAGGAGGGAGCAAAGTACAATTCATGCTAATTAAACAGTTAAATAAGAAATAGAATCATGCAGTTCTAAACAGTTTTAAAACATGTTTGTTACAGTAGAAAACAGTGATTTGAATAGGTAATGACATATGACCGGCTTGGGTTTGTTACAGTAATGGATAAGGGGTTTTGTTACAGTATGGTCATAATCATTACGCTATTCCCCAATCCCCCGCTATTCCCCAGTCCCCAGTAGTTACAGTAGTTACAGTACAGTACTCTCGGTGAGAGTTTCGTGTTTGAGACGTGGTTTAGACATGCAGTAAAACGATTAAATAAATAACTGTAAACTAACACAAACTATACTTGCCTTGTATTAAGTTTGACTGGAAAGACAGGTTGACACCGAAGAGGAACGTCAGGTACGACTTCGAGTTCCTACAGTTGAGAACTCGATTTAGAATCCTGAATAACCAGACTAAGTGTGCTAGTTGCAATCTCTAGTAGTCATGTCCTAGTCAGGTTTTATGTTGTATTAATCTACAGCTAACGGTTACGTTGCAACTACATGCGTTGATTAAGCCGGTTAATTGGATTATTTGGAAATACACGAGAATCAATTACAATTTGGAAAACTTTGTGTTTTGTAATATATTTATATAAATATAATTTCTTTTAGTGATAAACCGTGAACTAGTTATTTAATAATATTCTATTCATTTTAATTAAATTCGTAACTAATCAGTAATTCGCGCTCTATTTTACGATTACGCGACTAATCAAAACCACCCAAATCACATCCACCAGAAAAGAAAAATAAAATAAAACTATGCTACACAAAACATTGGCACAGCTAATGGTCCTAGGATGGGCTTATGCCCGGTACAATTTTCTTTTACATCAAATAAGATAAAAAGACTTAATTAAATAATTAAAGTGCAGGAATTTAAATATCTAATAATAAATAACCTAATATTAATTAAAATAATTAAAAGAAAGCTAAGAGTCTCAGACTCGGTCCATTCCTCAAAATTCGGCTAATACCACAACGTCCGGTCGGACCGGTGCGTTTGCATTTCGCCGGGGCCCACAGACCGGTACGGTCGTCGCCCGAAAATCAGTTTAGAAATTCATTTTCGAAAGCCAGTTTTGAAATTAATAAAAATATAGTTTTGTAAAAATTTGGGCAGCACTTCCTCTATTTCGGGACAAACCCAAAACTGGGAAATGCGCCACGGAAAACCTGCAAATATTTCCAACCAAAAATAATCCACAGAATATATCCACCAAAATAATCCCAAGCCACAGAAAATAATTCTCAATTCACCGAACTTCCCGAAATGTCCGGGAATCCCATAATCAACCAATTCACACCAAACCAGCAGGTAAAACACAGGAAAAATACGCTAACGTAGCTAATCGAAAATATAACGCAGCTAACCGGATTTCCCGAAGGGAATCCGGGGACCGATTTATCATCATCGACTCTACGGGGGACGAACTACTGTGATTATCCAGAAATTACCAGATTCCGTTGGCGGGGAGCCGCGGGAAAAATCTCGGAAAAAATCCGAAACTAAGTTCGGCAGCAGGTCGAAGATCTGGCTCAACCACGCACAGCAAAGGGGCGCGCACTGGAGGGAGATCGGCGCGCGGACAGCGGAGAACCGCGGAGAAGTCCACGGGAAGGGGTCGGGGCGCTGGACAGTGCAGCGGGGCAGCGGAGATCCGCTGACAGCGGCTGCGGACGCTGGCCGCGGGGGCTAGGACACCGGGTGGGGGAGCACTGACAGCGCGGGGCGCGCGACGCCACCGCACCGCCACCGCCCCGCGGCCAGAGCCCCCTTCTGATTGTCATTATTTTTCACGAAAAATAGTTATTTTTCATGGAAAATAATATTTTCCTATGGGTTGGACAAGTTTCATTTTCTACCATTTTAGAAGAAAATATGAAAAATTATAGTTTTTTGGAAAATAATTCCATGGAAAATATAATCTGTCAAACACTACAATTGGAGGAAATTTTGTGATGGAAATATTTTTCTATGAAAAAAAGCCCAATCAAACACAGCCTAATGGTAATGGAGAATCCAGTTTCAATTTTTTGTTATATTTTAGTTATTTCCGTTATGTTAGGGATATTTTAGATAGCTATCTTTTTATCTCTTTTATCAATTAGAATCTTAAGTTGGCTTCGATAAATTTATTTTGATTTCTATAAATATAGCTCTACAATGCTATATATAATTATTCTTATCTGCAGGGGCGGATCTAAGTGTTGCATGTGGTGGGCTCTAAGTGTTGCATGTCTAGCCCACCCCAAAATTTTCTTTTTACTTTTTTTTTCACCATATAAATTTTTTTTTTTGATTTTCTTTATATGGATTAGTCTACTTCTAGCCGCTCCAAATTTTTGGTAGCCCATCCCAATTATAATTTCTGGATCCGCCCCTGCTTATCTGAATGTAAAAATTGAACCATGAGCGTATAGTGTGATGTCAAAATTTTAGAGTAAGTCTATCTGGTCTTCTTTTATGTCCCATTGACAAGAAGTCTGCTTGAGTACAAAGGTCCACTATTGAGCTCCGTATACAAGTCGGGTTATTATCTCGTTGCGTCTTTATTGTAGCTTTTGTAAAAAAAAACCGATAATAGTTGATTGTTCATGATATTTAAAAGTGCGTCCATTTTTTTAAAAAATCCCTACTTTTCTATTTTTCATACTAATCTTCTTCTTTTTTCGAGGGTTGCGTACCAAATTGTATTAGAGCCCAAATCTAAAAGAAATATAGATAATCTGACCACTAATGGGGTAAAGTGCATTTAAACCCTCCCTAGAGTTGTCTCGTTTGCAAAATAAGACCTTTTAGAAAACTTAAGCAGTTTGCACCTCCCAAAAAACCTGTTTTGTTTAGAATGGCCATTATCCGTTAAATGGCCGTTAAACTTTAAAAAAAAAAAAATTAAAAAATAGAAACTACCTAAACTACCCCCCTTCCACCCTTTCCTACCAGTCCCTCCCTTTCCTACCCCCCTCCCCCCCCCCCCCCCCCCCCCCCCCCTTCTCCCCCCCTCCGCCGGCGACCGGACCCCGACCCCTCTCCGCCGGCGATCGGACCCCGACCCCCCCCCCCACTCCGTCGACGACCCGCCCCTCGACCCCCTCCCTTCCCCCTTCTCCCTCCGCCGGCGACCCGCCCCCTCCCCCTCCCCCCTCTGCCGACGACCCGCCCACCGACCCCCTCCCCCCCCCCCCCCCCCCCCCCTCCCTCCTCCCTCCGCCGACGAGCCGTCCCCCGACCCCCTCCCCCCTCCGCCGGCCATCGTCGACCCCCCCGACCCGCCCCCACCATCGGAGAGGGGGGGGGGGGGGGGGGGGGGGGGGAGAGAGGGGAGGGGCAAAATCGTCTTTTAAGACGATTTTTAACGGATTTTAACAGCGGGGGGTGATTTGAGCATTTTCGTAACGGACTGTCTTTTTCGGATTAACGAGTCTTTATTTGCATTTTCGTGACATCTAAGGAAGGTTTAAATGCACTTCACCACCACTAATGTGCATGTTGACACGAAAAATTTTTACAAATAAAATTTTCAACCTTAATATGAGCAATCGTCGTAATTGGCTCACCGGTTCTACTTCTACCGATGTTTGAAACTAGGTCTAGATTCAAATTGTTAATAAAATTTGACTTTTATAAAATTAATTAGTTCATTTGTTGAGCACAATAAATTAAAAAAGAACGTAGTAAATCTTCAAAATGTTTTGAACTTGTCCTATTGATTAGGCCATGAACGATTTCTATTATTTGTTTGTGTTATGAATAATTACAAGTCTGCAAGAAATAATAACTAAATAAATAAACATAAATAAATACTACAAAGACACATTTATTTTCTTATGCATATAGGAAAAGAGATGTATAGAATTAACTCACCTTAGAACATCAAAATACACAGTATGATTCGCGCAATCTAACATGAAATGCTCTACATCTTCTACCTTGAGAGAATAGCGGTCCAAACATTACAATTAACTGACCAAAAAGTAAATTCTCATAAAAATTCCCTAGCAAAATACTCCCTAGCAAGAGCAAGTCAGGCCATTGGGCAACCAAGAGGGAAACTTTGGGGCCTTTGGCTTGCTTCATATAAGGGCAAAATTTCATGACACTTCCAAGCAAAGCTTGATAATGGTGATTCCCGGAAGGGTGAGCATTTGATGAAGCACACCTTTAGAGGTCACAGGAGGCTATCTTACTCTTCTTCTTCCTCCTTGAGGCAAAGCTGCTGGGTCCCACCTCTATCGACGTGCGCTTAGTCCTGCTAAAAAAGATGGCCAAGGAAACTTGGAACCAACATCGACCAATTTCAAGGCAAATTGAGAAAGAAGCTAATGGCTATAGATAATATACCTTGCAGAAAGCTCCAACGACTCGAGTTCATGTTGTTCATCAGCTTCATCTGAAGAAAAATAAACAGGAAGATCAAAATACTGGACAATGTCCTAGAAAGATGATTTCTTGCATAGTAAAAGAAATTGAATATTTAATACACAAACCAACAATGAATCCAAAGTCCCTATCAGATTTGATCATCTTACCCTTTGGTTTTTGGTTTAGCACATGCCCTCAAGTTTTAGGAAAGTTAAGGTGTGTTGCTCCTTTTGATTGTTTCTTCACAAGACCATGTGTTTCTAAGGCAATTTGCAAGTCCTTTGGTTGTTTGATCAGGAGCCTGTCTTTTGAACAATACTTGATTTCAAGGACAAACAACCTACTTAAAGGGTATTATAGTTGCAGCAGCAATGTTCATGACTTTCAGGAACAAAACTTAATATCCATCTCGTTTCTAGTTTCAGGGAAGGGTATCACAAGATATTCAGATGCTACTAACTGATGATGACCACAAAAGGAGAAAATCCAAATTAATCCCAAAGTCATGAGGGATAAATATGACTAGAAGGAAAAATATGCCGAACTGCTAAACATAAGGATTATTGCAAGGGAACTTCAACAGAGGAGTCAACCTACGTCGAATTAGTATCAGTCACTCAGATACTCTGATTTTCTGCGCCTGCTGATATTTGCCAGAATCTAATTAGCCGACAACATATAAGTTGAACTATTTGGACTTCCGAAACAATCCTCGGTTAGAATAAGGTAAACATAGAGTTCGGATTGTTACATATTTGGCGTAGTATCATATTGTTTTTCTATTTTTGAAGCGATGCTAAGAAGTTGAATGGCTAACCATCTCTAAGAGGCATAATGCTTTCAGTTGCAAGATGTATGGAATGCATAAGACCTAGAGTAGTGAGTTTGTAGTTAGCAAGACTTGCCACCTCACGTAACCCAAGCATCATAATTTGATAACCATCAAAAATAAGCAGTCAGTTAATCTGTTCTAGGTAGAAAGATAAAAGAAGGTGTAATTGATGAAATCTGTTTGTTCCCAAACAAATAGACACTATTTAATAATTTTAGCCTCCATGGCGGCTTTCCCAGTTGGCGAACAAAGGATTGGCGACCCGGCCAAAAGAGCAAATCAACCCCATGCTATCGTAAATTGGCTAATCAACAGGTATGTTAAGTGTTATATTAGAGTTATAAGTTAATGTGCTTTAGTTCCACATTGCTTAGAATAATAGGAGAGGGGCTAGCCTCTCCTATATATATGTAGTCTCTCATCAATAATAAAATTATCCCATTATTTTCAACTCTACATGGTATCAGAACCAAAACCCTATCCGTCATCCACTACTCTCTCTCTCTCTCTTCACAAAACCCTAACCCTAATCACAACCCCTCCCCCTCCTCTCCTCACCGGCGCACCCCTTCCCCTCCTCTCCTCACACGCTGCTGCCCTTCCCCTCCTTTCCACTGCTGCTGCTGCCCTCCCCCCCCCCCCCCCCCCCCCTTCCAGATCCCCCCTCCCACTTTTCCCTCTCCATGGCTCAAAACCCCAACTCTTTCTCCCTTCCTCCAGCCGCCGCCCAACCACTCCAAACCCTAACCTAGTTCACACACAAAAAAAAAAAATCATTGGAATTCTCATAGGGTAAACATATAGTTGTTTGCTAGAATCTCTGACTCTCAATGATCAATTCAAAAACTTAACAAAAAGCAAACATATGGTTTGTTTTGCATGAATCTTTGTTTCTTTCCTTGATTTTTATACCAGAATCTAACAGAGGTTAACATGGATTATCTCTCTGTCCTGACTTGTGATCCACTCTCTGCTTCCTATGGGCGTGTGCCGGTTCTAGCTCCGCCTTTAGCGCATTAGCAGAGTTGATGTGATTATCCAGTTGGAAAGATCAAATCGACAGTCGATTCAGGAATCCTGAAAGATGACAGACACTACGGCGAATAGCAGTGCCACCGACACTAGTGTTAGCAACACACTAGCGGGACCAACAGGCACTAGCACGACGATTTTCTCTATTCGATTTGTCGATCGACGGTTGGAAGGACCAGAGGGCTACTCGACATGGAGAAAGAAGATCGAAAAGACGCTTCGTGGAATGCGGTTGTCCAAACATCTGACTGACAACCCTCCAGCAGAAAATGATTCCATATTTGAGCAATGGGAGACAGATGATAGTCGACTGTTTACACAGTTGATGAATTCAATGGAACCATCGGTAGAAGACATGGTTCAGAATACGGACTCCGTGAAGGAGTTATGGGAGGTACAGGCAACGGTGTTTGATGAAAAACGTGATTTGTCTCGTATCTATGACTCGGTCGTTGGTGTATACCGAGCAAATCAGAGAGACAAATCTCATAAGGACCATTTTCGGGCCTTTAAGGCTATGTCTGATGAGATCGACCGCGTATTATCACTTACATCGGATATTAATAAAGCAAGGGCTCAACGTGAGCAGCTTCATGTCATGGCTTATCTTGCCTCTCCGTCCTGATGTGAACTCCGCTCGCTCTCAGATTATTGTTGGATCTGAAGTTCTGTCCCTATTGGAAGCGCACTATCATGTACTTCGGACAGCAAAAGTCGTTGAGACCACTCCGAGTGATACTCCTGCTGATCGCTTTGCTCTTGGTGCAGCTCGTACGAGATTTCGTGGTGGTCGTGGTGGTCGTGGTGGCCGACGTGGTAGCCGAAATGCTGGTCGCGATGGGAGACGTGGCAATGACGGTCGTGATGGAGGAAGACCGCGCACATGCTTTAATTGTGGTCAGCTTGACCGTTTCTATTAGAAATGCACTAAATTACCTGCTGCTAATATCACAACTGATGCTCCTGATGATGGTGTCCGATCTATTCAGATGACTTCGGACTCATATACAGAGTTTTTTGATTTCCAGACTCAACGTCGTGGTGAAGCTTCCACATCTGGATCCACAGCTGGATACCCAACATCGTGCATAGTAAAGCCTAAGCAGTGGGTAATCGACTCTAGTGCGTCCTTTCATATGACTGGTGACGCAGGTATGATCCATGAATGTCTCTGTCCGTCGTGTTTCTGGCATTACTGTTGCCAATGGAGGTTCCCTGACAGTCCGAGGACGTGGAAGTGCCAGTATTTCTTCCGGACTGTCACTCAATTCTGTGTTGCTTACACCTGGGAACCCGTTCAGTTTAATTATTCAGTAACATTTTTTTTCTGATGGTTATATTTTTCAGGACCTGAAAACTGGAAAGAATATCGGTAAAGGACATGTGGCTGGAGGCTTGTACATGTTTGACGCACCTTTTTCGGTGGTCTGTGCCGACGCAAAACTCGATCCTTTCGAGTTATATTGTCAGTTAGGCCATCCATCAACCCAAGTTCTCCAGGAAATGTACCCTTCTTTAGATATCCATGTTTCCTTTCATTGTGAGCCGTGTAGTTTAGCTAAGCATCACCGGGTTCCCTATCCGTGAGTCAAAATAAAATTGCTTTAACTCCTTTCGAGTTGGTGCATTCTGATGTATGGGGACCTTGTCCGGTTGAATTAATAATGGGTTTCAAGTACTTTGTTACTTTTGTTGATGATTACTCACGTGGCACTTTTGTTTATCTGATGAAAAATTATTCTGAATTGTTTAACATCCGTTGCAATTTTCATGCTAAAATAAAAACACAATTTGGTGTCCCAATCAAAAAAATTCGGAGTAACAATGGTAGTGAGTATTTATCTCGTGATCTCGATAGTCATTTGGCCCGCAATGGCATCATCCACCAAACTTCTTATGCGTACACACCAAAACAAAATGGTGTGGCTGAGCGCAAGAATTGTCATCTCTTGGAAACAATACGTGCTCTTATGTTTCAAGCACGTACTTCCAAGAAATTTTGGTCGGATGTGGTTCTTACTGCTTGTTACCTTATTAACCGCATACCATCATCCGTTTTCAATGGTAGCACTCCCTTCTCTAGGCTCTTTTCAGGACGAGAACCATTTCCTCTGCCTCTCAAAATTTTTGGCTACTTATGCTATGTTCGGGATACCCGACCAACGCTTTCTAAATTAGATCCTAAGGCAATACAATGTATTTTCCTTGGGTATCCAAAAGATCAAAAAGGGTATCGATGTTATGTCCCTGTCCTGAAGAAATATTTTTTCACTCGGGAAGTTACATTTGTCGAAACCAAATTACCTCCACTCCCAACGGGTCCAGTTTGTAGTGCCCTGTCCCTACATCGTGCCCCGTTCTCCGTCCACGGGGTGCGCGAGAAAGGAACACTGTCGCTATTGATTCGGTCGGGACCGATAGGTCGGGATCGATCGAATCGATCGAACGGGAACGGTTGAATTAAGATCCATTCCCTGTTGTGGAATGGTTTTTTTCGGAACCAAGTCCCATATTCAGCGGGTTGCGCCTTAAGGATTGACTATGCGGCTGAGTCGGGAGAGACCTCCCGTTGCTCTGTTTTTCACGCCGCTTGCGTTGGTTTTGACTTGGTTTTCTGAATGCGTTTTCGCGAATGTTTTCGATGGTTTTCATGGCTTACATTTCGAACTCGCATTTCCTATCGAACTTCTTGAATAATACAGTGTTCTAATCGGTTGCTTGTGCAATTTCAGGTAATCGCGTAGGCGACGTCTAGCACGACCAACAAGTTCTCTCGTCTGAAGTAAACTCAAGGTGAGTGGCTGACCCTTCTCTTCTCGACCCCTTCTTAGGTAAATCAATAATGTTTGTTGCGAATGAAAGGATAAATGCAAGGGCACGGACACGATAGAAGGATCAAGATTTCAAAGGAAAGGTAGGCTATATCTTAATAGCTAAAACTATGTCTTTGCATGGTCATGGACAACTTGTCGACAAGGCGATAGTAGGGCTGCAAACGAGCCAAGCCGAGCCATGCTTTTGTAAGCTTGAGCTTGGCTTGATTAGAATTAATCGAGCTCGAGCTTGAGCTTGATAAGTTTTTTATTTTAGAGCTTGAGCTTGGCTCGAGCTTGTTTATATTAAGCTTGAGCTTGGCTTGGTTTGAGCTTGAGCTTGGCTTGATAAGCAAGCTTGATTCAAGCTTGATAAACAAGCTCGATAAGCTCAAAATCAAGCTCGTTAAGCTTGATTTCAAGCTTGCTCAACTTTATTTCAAGCTCATTAAGCTTGATTTCAAGCTTAACCAGCTCGATTTCAAGCTAGTTAGGTTTGAATTCAAGTGTAATATTAACAATTTATTTATAAAAATTTAATTAAAAAAGTTTCATATTAAGGACATATAAATATATAATGCACACAACCATATTGTTACAGAGACATATATAAAATTAGAATTCAACAAAGAATAAATGAGCTTCTAAACAAGCTCCTAAACGAGCCAGCTCGCGAGCTCAAACGAGCCGAGTACTTCTAAGCTTGAGCTTGGCTCGTTTATTAAACGAGCTCAAAAATGAAGCTTGAGCTCAGCTTGTTTACTAAATGAACCGAGCTCAAACGAGCTTTTATCGAGCCGAGCTTTGAGCAGCTCGCGAACAGCTTGGCTCATTTGCAGCCCTAGGCGATAGTTTCCTCGAGCAGCAACCCGGAGCCACGGGACCGTTTCGGCCTAGGAGGAAACAGGGTATAGTTGTGCTGGATGATAGCACGGGTTAAGCGGGGCTCGCTACTCGCGTTGTGAGGACCCCGATTAACAAAGCTATACGTCCAGGATGGCTTGTGATGTCAGTGACCAATCACACGAGATATTGCACTTGGTATGAAAATGATAACAATTGACAGTGAAGAACATGGTAAGTCTCATAAGGCACGGCGCGGTCCGCCATGGGTAAGTTCCAACGTATGTTACATTATGCTTGTTTGAAATTCATTAGGATAGTTAGAAACATTCATACATTAAGTCATATAAACTTCTCAACCAAATGAGAGCTTGGAACTTAATTAGCCACGCACCAGTACAAAGTGTAATGTACTGATCCTCGCTCTCCACGCAGATACCCCGAACCACGAAGGGCGTGCCACTTAAAGCTCAAGATGGCGCGAACACTTTTGAAGCCTCGTCCGTGTGTTAAAGGCTAGTTTCTGAATTCCTTTTGAAGACCCCGCACTCAGTCCAAAAGAAGATGACGACTCGACTCCCCTCGATAGCAGGTAGAAAGTATTCTGTTTTGCTTGTAAAAAGGGATGTAATGTATGGAACGACTATCTCATCAGCGTTCGTTTTGTAATCGAGTCATGTTGTAGCCCGCGCGACAATGAATGTAATGGAGTCAATGTAAATGAAGTTTTGTTATCAATGAAAAGTCTATTTCTATTTCAAATGTGTCAATCAATTTCTCTGCGTACTCTAACTTGATGTTGTGTTTCGGATAACCTTATGACTATGCCTTGTGCGATTGCAACTTAGGTTCGCACGGCATCACGCCCGGGGGATGACTATCGATTCTACGGAATCGGAACGTGACATAATGGTATCAGAGCACGGCTTTACATCATTTGGCCTCGCGTCTAGAGTTTCAAACCCTTGACTTCGCATCGATGAGATAAGTTGTTCCATACAGTGAGTCCGTAATAATTTGAGACTGATGTGTTTGCCTTTGTATTGCAGAAGTGCCGGAACACACGGCCGAGCAAGAGCAGAGCGCTTCTAGCGGCTCTAGTAGTTCGCGGGCCGGACCTTCTAACAATACCATCGAAAAGATGCTGCGCGTGATGGAGGCTCAGCGGAATCAGTCCGAGACCCGACATCTACAGACAGAGGCACGACAGGCCCAGTTCGAAGCTCGCTTCGACGCACAAGCTAAGCTGCAACAAAAGCAACTAGATACTCTGCAGCAGATCGTCCAGACAATCGTGGCCAACGGAAATTCCGCGACTACGCCTACTGTCACCGTGCCGGCGGTCCAACCCATTGAAGTCGACACGGAGGAACCCGAACGTCAACCGACGGCACCGAGAAAGTACAACTTTGAAGTGTTAGAATTCAAGAAAGCGTGCCGCACTTCCTTTAGCGGTACCGAAGGCCCCTCTATGGCAATCGACTGGTTGGAAGAGCTGGAAGATCACTTCGAGCTCCTCGGTATTGAAGAATCAAAGCAAGTCGCCTGCGCACAACTTCAACTACGATTGAACGCGCACGACTGGTGGGCCGTGCATAAGCGAGCGATCCGATGCGACAACAGCACAGCGCCGATCTCTTGGGCCACGTTCCGCAAAGCTTTTGAAGTCGAGTACCTTCCCTCCGTCGTTCGCCAAAAGAAGGAGAATGAATTCATGCAGTTGAGGCAAGGGAACCGGACAGTAGAACAGTACGTCGCAGAATTCAACAAATTGTCCAAATTTGCTGGTGCGTTTCTTCCTACGGAGGAGTGCCGTGTGCGATGGTTCGAAGTGGATCTGCGACGCTCTATCGATGCGCATGTCAGGGTCCTGGAGTACAAGACCACGGACGATGCTCTGAATCATGCTCTCCGCCTTGAGAGCCAGTACCCTCCTGTTGCTGCAGACTTTGTGCGCAATTCCAATCACAAACGTCCTACCTATACAGGGGGCAACAATCACGCGTCAAAGCGTCCAAACCATGGCGATTACCAGGGACATAACCTATCATCGCGATGTGCCAAGTGCCTTTCCATTGGGCATGATACGAGCAAGTGCTTTGTCCTCGAAGGGGGATGCTTCTTTTGCGGACAGAAGGGTCACCAAAAGCGAGAATGCCCCAGAAGATTGAATCGTAACGCCCCGCCACAACAACACCATCAAGAGAACTGAGGACAGGCGCCCCGACCTCCTCAGCCCACTCAACCCAACAACCAAGACCGACGTCCTAATGCTCAAGGGCGCGTCTTCGCCCTGACTCGAGACGAGGCGTTCGCTTCCGACATTGTTGTGACAGGTATATTGAATTTCAATAATGTACCTGCTCGTGTGTTATTTGATTCAGACGCTTGCATACTTTCATATCGACGGACTTTTGCCGTCGAGCACAAATTTCCTGTAATGTCGTTAGACCTTGATCTTAGCATTAGTATGCCTTCGGGCGTGCCACTACTCACAAATTTAGCCTGCAGGGGAGGAACCATATGTATTGGGGGTCAAAAGATCGATCTTGATGCGATAGTTCTAGATATGAAGGACTTCGACATCATACTGGGCATGGACTGGCTCGGTCCTTGCAAAGCTACCATCGACTGCGCAGGAAAGAGGGTCACCTTCCGCATACCTGGAGTGCCCGAATTCTGCTATTCGTGTGGTGAAGCCTCGCCGACCTGCATGGTGATCTCGGCGATTTCTGCTCGGAAGCTGCTTCATTCCGGATGCGAAGGCTACTTGGCGTCCGTTCATGACACGAGATAGGATGGTGCAAACGCGGGTCAGACCGACGTTGTGGCAGAATTCCCAGACGTGTTTCCGGACGAGCTACCCGGCATGCCGCCCGATCGAGAAATAGAGTTCACCATCGACACATTCCCTGACACCCGGCCGATCTCGAAAGCTCCGTACAGAATGGCCCCTACAGAATTGAAAGAACTGAAGGCACAACTACAGGAATTACTTGACAAAGGGTTCATCTGTCCGAGTGTCGCGCCGTGGGGTGTGCCCGTGTTGTTTGTGAAGAAGAAGGATGGATCGATGCGGCTCTGCATCGACTATCGGGAATTGAATAAGGCCACCGTCTGGAACAAATACCCCCTGCCCCGCATCGACGACTTGTTTGACCAGCTCCAAGGTGCAACGGTGTTTTCGAAGATTGATCTGCGATCGGGTTATCACCAACTCAAAGTCAAGCCAGATGACATGCCAAAGTCTGCCTTCCGCACTCGCTACGGCCACTACGAGTTCTTGGTAATGTCGTTCGGTCTGACAAATGCCCCTGCCGTCTTCAAGGATCTAATGAATCGGGTCTTCCGTCCGTTCGTTGACAAATTCGTATTAGTCGTCATCGACGACATCCTCGTCTACTCGAAGGATTGAGCGCAACATGCAGAACATCTGCGGACGGTACTCCAGACCCTTCAAGAGAATCAGTTGTATGCGAAGAGGAGCAAGTGCAAATTCTGGCTGAACAGCGTCTCATTCCTCGGGCACATCATCTCCGCCACGGGCATCGCAGTCGATCCGAAGAAAGTCGAGGCAGTTGTTGATTGGAAACGGCCCGCATCAGTTAGTGAAATTCAAAGCTTCCTAGGCTTGGCGGAATACTACCGACGCTTCGTGAAGGACTTCGCGAAGATTGCATCGCCGTTGACTCGCCTCACCCAGAAAGGAGTCGCATTCGAGTGGTCAGACGATTGTGAAACTTTCTTCCAAGAGCTCAAACAACGGCTCGTTTCGGCCCCGATACTCGCACTTCCTGAAGGGACGGAGGGATTTCAAATCTTCAGCGATGCTTCTGGCCAGGGCTTGGGGTGTGTGCTCATGCAGCAGGATAAGGTAATATCTTTTGCTTTCCGGCAGTTGAAGCCGCACGAGAAGAACTATCCCACACACGACCTAGAACTAGCGGCGATTGTGTTCGCGTTGAAGCTGTGGCGTCACTATCTCTATGGCGTGGCGTGCAGGATTTATACGGACCACAAAAGTCTCAAGTATCTCTTAACCCAGAAAGAACTGAATTTGCGGCAGAGGCGATGGCTTGAACTGATCAAAGACTACGACTTATCAATCGACTACATGCCGGACAAGGGAAATGTTGTAGCGGATGCGCTGAGCAGGAGTACTTAGCTTCGTTATGCATCAACAATCGACTGCTGCGTGACTTGAAAGGGATGGGCATTGAACTTCGAGTTCGTTTTAGAGACGTAAAGCTGGCGCAACTACGGCTGGAACCGGGACTATTGGAGAGGATCAAGTCTGCTCAGAAGGACGACCCATACCTGGAGAAGATGCGAAAGCTGATATCGACAGGGAAAGCGTCCGACTTTGCAAAGGACCATTCAGGAGTGTTGCGAGTGAAGGGACGACTATGCGTTCCGGATGACGCATAACTTAGAAAGGAGATAATGTCGGAGGCGCATTATGCAAAATATTTTTTGCATCCTGGTAGCACCAAGATGTATAAGGACCTCCGCATTGTCTTTTGGTGGCACGGCATAAAGAGGGACGTAGCGCTCTTTGTGTCAAAGTGTATGGCCTGTCAGCAAGTCAAAGCCGAACACCAGCGACCGGACGGAGAGATGCAGAACCTTGCCATTCCAGAGTGAAAATGGGATCATGTCACTATGGACTTCGTTGTTGGCTTGCCGAGGACACCGCGGGGAAAACGACGTTGTCTGGGTCATCGTCGATCGACTAACCAAGTCAGCGCACTTCATAGCCATTAAAGTTAGTTGGAGCGTCTACCGCCTTGCTCAGATATATCTTGATGAAATAGTTCGGCTGCACGGGATCCCAGTATCTATCGTCTCGGATCGGGATGGACGGTTCGTAGCACGCTTCTGGGGTAGTCTTCATTCAGCATTGGGGACCAAGTTGAAGTTTAGCTCAGCTTATCATCCTCAGACAGACGGCCAAACAGAGCGGGTGAACCAGATTCTCGAGGACATGTTACGACTCTGTGTGATCGACTTGAAGTCAAGCTGGGACGTTCATCTACCGCTGGCCGAGTTTGCATACAACAACAGCTATCAGTCCAGCATCCAAATGGCGCCGTATGAAACTTTGTACGGCCGGAAGTACAGATCGCCCATTTGCTGGGATGAAGTCGGGGAACGACAGATACTCAGTCCGGAGCTGGTAGAGCAGACCGTGCAGAAGGTCAAGTTGATACGGGAGAGATTGAAGATAGCACAAAGCCGACAGAAGAGCTATGCCGACACGCATCGACGCCCCCTCGAGTTCTCGGAAGGCGACCATGTATTCCTGAAAGTGATGCCCATGCATGGAGTTTCCAGGTTCGGTGCGAAAGGAAATTTGAGCCCAAGATTTGTTGGCCCGTTCGAAATATTGAAGCGAGTCGCCCCATTAGCTTACCAAATTGCCTTGCCGCCTGCGTTGTCGGAGGTACACGACGTCTTCCACGTCTCACAATTACGGAAGTATATGCACGATCCGGGCCATGTGGTAGATTTGGGTCAGCTGGATCTGAAGGCGAACTTGTCATATGTCGAAGAGTCGGTGCAAATCTTGGAACGCAAGGATAAACTTCTCCGCAACCGTGCTATTCCTCTCGTCCGCGTCCTCTGGAGAAACCATTCGGTCGAAGAGTCGACGTGGGAGCTTAAGTCAGAAATGAAAGAAAAATTTCCTTCATTGTTCTCGTAGAGGTAGGTTCTATTCTTAAGTTTCGAGGACGAAACTTTTTCTTAGTTAGTTATGGTGTAGTGCCCCGTCCCTACATCGTGCCCCGTTCTTCGTCCACTGGGTGCGCGAGAAAGGAACACTGTCGCTATCGATTCGGTCAGGACCGATAGGTCGGGATCGATCGAATCGATCGAACGGGAACGGTTAAATTAAGATCCATTCCCCGTTATGGAATGGTTTCTTCGGAACCAAGTCCCATATTCAACGGATTGCGCCTCAAGGATTGACTCTGCGGCTGAGTCGGGAGAGACCTCTCGTTGCTCTGTTTTTCACGCCGCTTGCGTTGGTTTTGACTTGGTTTTCTGAATGCGTTTTCGTGAATGTTTTTGATGGTTTTCATGGCTTGCATTTCGAACTCACATTTCTATCGAACTTCTTGAATAATACAGTGTTCTAATCGGTTGCTTGTGCGATTTCAGGTAATCGCGTAGGCGACGTCTAGCGCGACCAACAAGTTCTCTCGCCTGAAGTAAACTCATGGTGAGTGGCTGACCCTTCTCTTCTCGACCCCTTCTTAGGTAAATCAATAATGTTTGTTGCGAATGAAAGGATAAATGCAAGGGCACGGACACGATAAAAGGATCAAGTTTTCAAAGGAAAGGTAGGCTATATCTTAATAACTAAAACTATGTCTTTGCACGGTCATGGACAACTTGTCGACAAGGCGATAGTTTCCTCGAGCGGCAACCCGGGGCCACGGGACCGTTTCGGCCTATGAGGAAACAGGGTATAGTTGTGCTGGATGATAGCACGGGTTAAGCGGAAACTCGCAGCGGGGCTCGCTACTCGCGTTGTGAGGACCCCGATTAACAAAGCTATACGTCCAGGATGGCTTGTGATGTCAGTGACCAATCACACGTGATATTGCACTTGGTATGAAAATGATAACAATTGACAGGGAAGAACATGGTAAGTCTCATAAGGCGCGGCGCGGTCCGCCGTGGGTAAGTTCCAACGTATGTTACATTATGCTTGTCATATGCTTGTTTGAAATTCATTAGGATGGTTAGAAACATTCATACATTAAGTCATATAAACTTCTCAACCAAATGAGAGCTTGGAACTTAATTAGCCACGCACCAGTACAAAGTGTAATGTACTGATCCTCGTTCTCCACGCAGGTACCCCGAACCACGAAGGACGTGCCACTTAAAGCTTAAGGCGGCGCGAACACTTTTGAAGCCTCGTCCGTGTGTTAAAGGCTAGTTTCTGAATTCCTTTTGAAGACCCTACACTCAGTCCAAAAGAAGATGATGACTCGACTCCCCTCGATAGCAGGTGGAAAGTGTTATGTTTTGCTTGTAAAAAGGGATGTAATGTATAGAACGACTATCTCATCAGCGTTCGTTTTGTAATCGAGTCATGTTATAGCCCGCACGGCAATGAATGTAATGGATTCAATGTAAATGAAATTTTATTATCAATGGAAAGTCTATTTCTATTTCAAATGTGTCAATCAATTTCTCTGCGTACTCTAACTTGATGTTGTGTTTCGGATAACCTTATGACTATGTCTTGTGCGATCGCAACTTAGGTTCGCACGGCATCACGCCCGGAGGACGACTATCGATTCTACGGAATCGGGGCGTGACACAGTTCTCCTAGTCCATCCAGAATATGATTTTTTGTTATTTTCTAATCAAACACAACAGCCCCCCGTACGGGTGCCCTCCCTTACCGAGCCAGTTCCTCAGGCTGATGGTTCGCATACACCAATTCGGTCAGTGTTGACATCACCTACACAAACAGCGCCCTTGATGTCCACATAATCATTATCCTCTGGCTCCAATGAGTTGCCTCTACCTGTTCCACCAGCAGCTCCACCGGTTCCGCCAGCAGCTCCGGCTATTCCACCTCCAGATCAGCCTCGTTGTGCATGTCGTGATCATCCCTTGTACGTTAACAGCTACAAAGGACTTACTAGTCACACTCAGTCTCTGATGGCTACTATTGATGGAATTCAGATTCCCAAGACCGTTGAGGAGGGTCTCAACCATCCCGGTTGGCGTGCTGCTATGAACGAGGAGATAAAAGCTCTCAGGGAAAACCATACTTAGAACTTGGTCGATTTATCCACTGGCAAACAGGCAGTAGGTTGCAACTTGCAAATGGGTATTCACGATCAAGGTGAAACCAGATGGCTCTCTTGATCGCCTAAAGGCTCGTCTGGTGGCCAAAGGATATTCTCAAACCTATGGTGACGATTATTTCGAGACCTTCTCTCCTGTTGCTAAAATGACGTCTGTTCGTGTCCTCATGGCCTTGGTTGTTCGCTATCATTGGCCATTGCTTCAACTAGATATCAAGAATGCTTTCCTCCACGGGGATCTTGATGAAGAGGTATATGTGATGCAACCTCCCGAGTTCGTTGCAAGGGAGGGTAAAGTGTGTTATCTGAGGAAGGTCCTTTATGGTCTGAAACAATCATCCCGTGCGTGATTTAGTCGATTTACACATGTGGTTACTCAATTTGGTCTGTGTCAATCAAAGAAGGATCATTCCGTATTCTACCGACATATATCAGTTGGAAGGATAATACTTGGTGTCTATGTTGATGACATTATAATCACAGGAGACGACAGTCAGGGTATTACATGCCTCAAGAAGTTTCTGGAAGAACAATTTCAAACCAAGGATATGAGATCCTTGAACTATTTCTTGGGTATTGAGGTCACACGGAGTAGGCGAAACATTGTAATGTCCCAGAAAAAGTATGTGCTGGACATACTAAATGATGTAGGCATGATGCAAGCCAAGGGTGCAACCTCACCTATGGATCTAGGGGCAAAGTTACTTCCAGATGAAGGGGTTTTGATGACAAACCCAGATCAGTATCATCGAGTAGTTGGAAAACTCAACTACTTGGCTGTCATGACTCGCCCGGACATTTCATTCGCAGTGAGTGTTGCAAGTAGATTTATGGCTTCTCCAAGAGTTCCACACTGGCAGGCAGTTCTCAGAATCTTGTGTTATCTAGTCAATAATCTAAAAAAAAGAATTCGAATGGAGAATAATAGACACACTCGTATTGAGTATTTTACTGATGCTGACTGGAGAGCAAGTCTGACAGATAGACGATCTACATCTGGCTACTCAGTTTTTATTGGCGAAAATCTTGTCATGGAAGAGCAAGAAACAAAGTGTGATAGCACGCTCAAGCTCAGAAGCAAAATATCGAGCTATTGCTTATGGCACATCAGAGATATTATATATAAAGCATCTCTTACAAGAACTGAAAGAAGACGCAGAATCTCAAGCAGCAGATCTATAGTGTGATAACCAATCTGCTATTCATATTGCCACCAACCCAGTATTTCATGAACGGACGAAGCATATTGAAATTGATATCTACTTTGTTCGTGACGAGTATATAAAAGGAGTGATAAAGTTTCAACATGTGAGGACCGGCGACCAGATAGCTGATATCTTCACAAAGCCTCTTTTGGGTCCTCGGGTTCAATTTCTATGTAACAAGCTGGGCATGATTGCATATATGCTCCAGCTTGAGGGAGGGTGTTAAGTGTTATATTAGAGTTATTAGTTAATGGGCTTTAGTCCCACATTGCTTAGAATAATATGAGAGGGGCTAGCCTCTCATATATATATATATATATATATATATATATATATATATATATAAAATTTATTTATTTATTTTATTATTTTTATTTTTTTGGAAACTCCCACTTTTATTTATAAAGGCTCAAAATGCCGAAGCCTATACAAGTATACCCCTAGGCACAAAATGTCGACGCCTATACAAGTATACCACCAAAAGCTGAAAACAGGAAGTTAGGAGAGAAGAGAAACCCAAAAGTCTGTCTGACCATGCTTACAGACGTTCCTGATCTTACCGCACTGACGGAGGACCTCCCATATGATCTTGTCTGTGTTATACTGGTGGCCCTCATATCTCGCCTTGTTACAATTATTCCACAAGACCCACGTGGTAGCTGCTGCAACGATCTGGTGTCCGTGGGACACGGGTGCCCAGCCAGCCAATAGATCGTAGAGGCACCCGCCTCCCTGAGCCTGACTGCATCGCTGGGACAGAACTCGCCACACCTTGACGACTAGTTCCCCCTGACAGAGGATGTGATCGACGGTTTCCGTCTGACGCTCTGAACAACAATGGCATGCAGACGCTAAGCTGAACCCAATAGTAAGCAGATTTTCATCAGTGGGGAGCTTTTTCTTAAATGCCCTCCAAATGAGGATGGACCACTTCTTGGGGATGCAATTCTGCCAGAATGCAGCCATGATCGGAGAAGGCGTCCCTGGACCACAGGCCACCTGTCTTGCCGATCGTACGGAGAAGCATCCCGAGATTTCGGTCGACCATCTCAGCACATCTGCTTCGTGGTCGATCTTCAAACCTTGACGACGGATGCAATCTTCAGCCTCATTTCCGGCTCACTGACGGACCTTGGCCCAATTCCAGTCGTTCTCCGAGAAGTCCCACAAATCCTTGATCTTGTTGTTCCCCCGGGCCGCCGTCAGGTTGGGGAGCAGGGAATCACCAGCCCAACGTTCAAGAAAGATCAAGGATTCTCTATCGCCCAAATGAAGGATATATATATATATATATATATATATATATATATATATATAGTCTCTCATCAATAATAAAATTATCCTATTATTTCCAACTCTGCAAGGTAGATAGAGTTTGAATACGTATTTATCATATTTACCATTCTAAAGTTAGAACTTGTGTTTATAATCCTCAAAATCTCAAATAGTTGCATGCTTACCTTTTTAACATATCTGAGTCTCTAGCTAAGGCCACCAGGGGCCAAGGCAGGAATTTTGGTTACAGTGGGCCTAATACTTTTGGTCAGAGAGGACACTGCATTCCGATCCCCACTTTCCCTTATGCGTTGCAGCAATACTGCGATGTGGTCGTGGGAGCACTAAAATTCATAGTGGAAGGCATTATGTTATCCTAGTAGTTGGTGCAGGACAATACTAGTGAGCGCTGTGGTGAGTTGCGGTTGCAGTTGCCATGTTGGAATGGTTGCAAGAGGAGTGGTTGGTTGAAGTGGAGATGATGAAACAATGAACTACATGGGCAAAGTGGTGGAAGAAGGGTATACCTTGATTCAAGAATAACGAGACGATATGAACATTTTAAATTTGAGAATTATGAGGATTACAAGACCTAACTGATTTGCCAAATATCTCTTGAAAATATTTTTTGCCTTTAGGGTCTATAATATATATCTTTTGTTTTTTTAAAATTGAGAGGGGGCTCAAGCCCCCTCAAGTTAATTAATGGATCCACCCATGAAGACCAAAATATAAGTTGTCTTCCATTAAAAATCTGGCATAATCTAAAACAAACAGATAAACCCTTACAATGTCACTCTCCTTTTTATAATTTTATCAGTAGTCTAGATGCGTCGTCTCTTTCTATCTAGAGTGATATCCATGAAGTTTTGTGTCAAGTACATTCATGGATTCATGAAGCTCCTAAAATTAATTGTCTAACCCAAAGCATTTGGTTACATATTAATTATATCAGATTTACCTTGGAGGAATTGTATAGAAATGTCATTCCTTTTTACTCTTTGGCTTAATGTGTCATAAAAGTGAATGCAATTGCCTATAGCAAATTGTTCATCTTATATCTTCGTCTAGTGTCTTTGTGGTAGGGAAACTTGAAAGGTGCTCCTTGGGTACATGAGCTTAAAATTACCCGGCAAGAAGGTAGGTTAACCTTATTGGTTGTCACATGCTCGTAGCTACCTTGGATAGGAAATTGGCACCAACAAAAAGGGTTTGCATTAGGTAAATACTGGTCACAAAAAGAAATTGTCTATTCTTTTATAGAGCTTTCTTATGCTCCACAGCTGACTGCTTTCTGATGGAGAAGGCAGGAATGATCATGATCAGGAGGCTTACAAATTCTCTCACCCCGACCTCCCAATTCACAAAATTTAGGGTTAATAGTGACAAGAAATTACCTAGGTGGTTTTTAGTATTTAGATCAATCATTCATCATAACGGAGAGATTTAGAAGGATATCATGCAGAGGACTAAAAGAGGATGGTTGAAATGGAGTCCTTCTAGAGTACTTTGTAAGCTGAATTTATCTTTGAAATTGATGGAAATTTTCTATAACCGTGCTATAAAATCAACCATGTTTTATGGATCAGAGTGTTGAACAATTAAGAAATAACAAGTCCAAAAAAATTGTGCAGCAGATGGATGAGTGATAATACATTAAAAGATAGGATAAGAAATGAGTGTTATCCGTATGGAGTTGTTGGCACCAATCAACGACAAGATGAGAAAAAATTGTCTTAGGTGGTTTAAACACGTAGAGAGTAGTACAATAGATGCTCGATAGTTTAAACATATGGAGCGTAGACCAATAGATGCTCGGTAGTTTAAAAATATGGAGCGTAGACCAATAGATGATCGGGTAAGCTCTGCCAGACTAAAGAAAAGATGTATGAATTATACAAAGTAAAGGCAACCAACTCCAAACCATGCCATCCACAAATTCAGTATTAATGTTCTTATTGCTCCTATAACTTTCATTTATTTTAAATCATGAAAATATCTCCCTACCATCTAAATGAAAGGAAAAAGATACAAAAATACATCTTTTACATTACATCATATCATGGTTCCATAATTCCTTGTAAAAAAAATTCATATCCGTGTCTAAGATAAATAGAATAAACCTTTTAAGTCCACACACAACAGTCTAAACTATTATCATCCAATTTATCTTCGACGTATGTAGACTAGATAAACTAATTCTTGAAGGCAATAAACTTTGTCCCTGGTTTCTTTTCAGTTTTGGAGTTCAAATAAGATGGCGGTCTTAAGTAAACCATTAGAAGGAAAAGGAAAGGAAAGACTTGCCTATCCAGATCCGATCCTCAGGTTTACTTGCTAGTGCTAGTGCATATTGCAGTATCTAAAATATTCATCACGTAGATGGTTTGGAATTAAAAAAAATTATGGAATACATGGGGCCTCAATCATGTTATGCACTCAGAATCATCAAAAAAGAACAGTGAGTTTGTGTATCACTTCGCATAAGCAGAGGGAAGTTGGAGAGAGAGATCAGTTACATACAAACTACTACAGTAAGGGAATCAACCATATTTAAGGAGGAATGTCCTTCCTAAAGAAAGATGACATAATAGCTACATGTTATTCATACCATATATTTAACCAGAAGTCTATATTCTAACTAAATCGATTGGGGTTGCCCAGTTGAGATCACTGGAGATCCAGTGAACTAATGAAGGCTTTTGCTCAGACAATTTCCAAAATACATGGGGAGGAATGCAGAGGTGAGAATACGAAGAACCAAACCAGCTGCTTTTTGCAATAGTGTTTCTTGCATATATTCCTCCGAGATCTTTCCTATTTTCCAAGTACCCGATCATAAGTATCATATTCCTCCTAAAAGTTTCATGATACATCTTACCTTGAGTAATATATATGTGTAGTAGTATCATGCCAACGTCTTACTTGCAAAGGCCTATCTTTTTAAGTTATTGTTGGTGGTATAGAAGGTCAGTTAGTCACGAGGATAGGTTTCAGAATGCTAACGACAGGATAAAATAATCCAGAAACAAAAATTATTTACTTAGTTGTCACTGAATGCAATAACTTGCAGGAAAAAGAGGGAGTTTACAGAGATTTAAGGTCTGCAAGGTGTAGTATGGAGATAAGGAAGACTTGGTGAGCTATATGCAAAAAACCTTTTCAGTATAATTTAATAAATTTATATAACTGAAGATATTTATATGAAGTAATATTTTGTTTGTATGCATTTCTTTTCTAAATAAAAAAGAGTATATTGTCTAGATTGTGTTAAACATATAAATGGGTATGGCTTTACTAACATTAGTGCCTAACATTGTGGGTGTTTGCATTTCTGAAGACATTCTTGAGATTTTCTTCAATTCATTCGTGCACTACTTGCCTACATCAATGCCATCACTCATATGGACATTGTGCTCATCTTCTGGCTTACAAGCTACAGGCCTGCTTTCATATACCCTATAATTCCCCTTTAACGACCATTTTAAGTTGATCATTTTGGTTTCAAGTCAACATATATAGATTGGGTAGAAATACAAAACCTACTAATATCTGTATGGATCGAACTCTTAACATTCTCATAATTTTACAATGCATTTTGACATTTCAGAACTCAAATCTTCAGTTCCATTGCCATATGAGGGAGGAAGAGAGAAATAAAGGATAAGGGAGAAGAACCAAGAAGTAGGAGAGTTGATGCAATGAAAAGTGAGTGGCATGTGTTGATGCATGTCTTTCTCATCCTTTAGGGTCAAATTTAGGATTCATCTAGCCTGGACCTTATTTGAGATTTTCCACGGTTTTTGCCTAGTGTCACAATATTTTGGCCTGGCTATGGGTCGATGCAAATAACAAAAACAAAGGATTTGTTCCCAGATTTTAGGGGTCATCTATTTGAATCATTTTCCTTCATTGAGCTCTGTTAGGGTCATGTCCTTTGTAACATTAACAGGCTATGGATCGGTTGGACAATTGAGAAAATGCATATTGGGTGCTGAAAGTTTAAAACCAGCATACCATGAGTAGGAAACCTCAAAAAGTTGTCGCATTTCACTTCTCTACATATTAATGGAAATCAAGTCTGTTACATCAGACAGCTTGTTTTTTGCGTACAAGAACAGAAACTGAGATTCTTTTGTTGAGAAAAGGTTATCCTACTTCGATTGTTGGGCATGTGATCTGCATGTATTATATTACATGGCAACTATATCATAGATGTATATTTTTGAATATAAATATTTTCATATTCATGTCAAGGGTGTCCAAGTATATGGATTTTGGAAATTTGCCTTGTTATCCTACAATAAATGAAGTTAAGATTCTTTTACTGAGAGAAGGTTATCCTACTATGATTATTGGGCATGTTCATCTGCATGTATTACATTACATGGCAACAACAGCACAGATGTATCTTTTTGAATATAATATGTTCATATTCATGTCAAGGGTGTCCAAGTAGATGGATTTTGGAAATGTGCCATGTTATCCATCTCCTGCCTACAAAGTGAATCAGTTACAATATGTAATTCCTCATACCCTAGTTTGGTTTTATACTTGTTAGACTTGGTTTTTGGTTTCTTTTGGGGTTAGCTTTGGTCTAGTTCGACCAATAATCTTGGATTGCGTTCAGTTGGATTCAGTTGAATTTAGGCATTTCGTAAAAAGGGAAAGCGTTGCGGAAAAGACGAGTATCAAAAGGACGAATTTGTGGGAAATCTATTTGACGTAAAACTTAGACATTTCGTCAAACGATGCGTGTATGGAACTCTTGTCTCCTCGATGTCACACTTCTCTATAAAAGATCTCATTCGTCCCTCCCCTTTGTGATTGATACCATAACAAAAAGAACCAAGACAAAAGAAAATGTTATGTTGCTCTTATATTTTCAATTCTCTGTATCCTTTCTTCTTTGCTCGTGGGAATATATAATTATAGATTTGCACAATTGGTATGAACATAGAATACTACTATTACGGAACCTGTAAAGAAGATTGGAATTATAGTTATTTCTTTGATAGGACCTCGAATGAGGATTGGTAAATGATGAATGGATTGATTGATACAAATACAATAATGCTTCTAAAAGAACATTGAAAGGCCATAAGACAATGATGACTATTAACTCATTTATAAGAGAATTATAGGGTGCACGCTAGTGATAAGAATTGATACTTCATGTTGCAAGGTAGAAAGAAAGAACTTTATAACTCCAATGAATGAAATTTTAATTCCATATTGATGTAATACATGTTTTGAATAACTCTATTTTATGTCTCTACGTTGTGCAGGCTATGGAAATCAGCAGAATGAACGAGAATCAATGACAATTTATGAAGAACGACCAATTAAGTAGAAGACTTAAAGTTCAATGTTGGGATCTCAATGGCTCTCTTTTTTTAAGAAGATGCACAATCAAATTTGCAAATCTTGTATTCATGATTCATTAGAAAATTAATGTAATAAATTATACTCAAATTTAGTTCCAAATTTAATTTCAGTTCTTTAGCAAATATAATGTCCTTTATCAAGCAGATATGTTCCCCACAATCAAAGCAGGATAACAGCCATGAATGATTGAAAATATTAAAGAGATTTCTTTTTTATCCTAACAGTGATGATTTTGCAAATATTAAAAAGTTGGAATGGTGCACCTGGATCTTTGGATAGGAAGAAGGATGTTGGTTGTCGGATCTGTGTCCGACGGTAGACGGACGGCCTGACGGCGTGTGGCTTGACAGCGGGAGGCCTCCTGCACCAAGGGAGGAAGACGGACGACCGGGACGGAAGGCAGGACAGCTTGGAGCTGCTAATACAGCCTGGATCAGATGGTGAACGGCTTGGCGACAAGGTTGGGGACAGGATGAGGTCGAGGGCGCTCGACGAACGACCACCCTAGGGTTTCACACGCCCAGGGAGGAAGGGGGGAGGGGGAGAGATTAGGTATCACACTCTAATCTCAAACAAATAAGTAGCAAGAATTTTTTTTCCTCACAATTTTTCATTGATTATTTGATGCCCTCATATGAAAAGAACAAGCCTATATATAGGCATACAAAAGAGCAAAGTGCTATCCCACAGGCAATGTGAGACTAAAGATGTGAATAAAAAGAAACTCTCCACAAATCATGTGGGACTAAAATAAACCAAATAAAATATTAACTCAAACTCAAAACCACATAAGCAATGATGGGTCTTTTCCAAGATGCTTCTTGAGCCTGTACACGTGTTGAAAATCTCGTGCGCGCGGTACGATGTCCTCATATTCTCCTCGGGTAAGGGAGAGCTCGACTCTGTCGAAGCTGGAGCTCTACTACTTTTATAGTACTCCAATGCATCTGGATCAAGTCTCTGTAGATCATCTCGGGTTAGCCAAGTGTCCTCAGACTCAGAACGACCTCTCCAACGAATTAAGTACCTGCGAATACCACCGCTGCTAGTAGAAATAATATGATCATCAATAATATTTTCAATATCATATGCTGCAGTGGGTTGTATTTCTGGTAGTGGAGGTAAAGAAGGTCCCTCAAGAATAGGCTCAGGGGTAAGGCCATCAACCAGTGGGTTGTCTGGGTTAAAATCTGGACCTTTATATTCAACTAAGTCATCAATATTAAATGTAGAACTAAAATTAAACCCTTCTGGAAGGTCAGGACAAAAGCATTATCATCAATTTTCTTCAGAATTTTGAATGGACCTGCACTTCGTGCATGCAACTTCTGGACGGTTCCTGGAGGAAACCGTTCTGGACGAATCCGAACTATTACATTATCACCAACTTTGAATTCATTAAACCTCCTCTAGATCAGCACGTAATTTATAGTTGACATTATTCTGTTCAATTCGGTTGCTAATTTCTTTATGCAAATCATGGATGCGAGATGCAAATGTAGATGCTGACTCAGATACTCTATGAGATGCAGATGTAGGAATGAGGTATATGGGTTTCCTCGGTTTGTAACCATATACTATCTCATCTGGACAGACACCGGTAGACCTATTGACAGAGTTGTTATAAGCAAATTCAGCAATGGATAAATGGAGGTCCCAATTTTCTAGATTTTCTCCAACTAATGTTCTAAACAGGTTTCCCAAACTTCTATTAACAACTTCCATTTGACCGTCGGTTTGGGGGTGGAAGGCCGTGGAAAAGTGCAGTTTTGTTTTCATTTTGTGCCAAAGGGTCTTCCAAAAGTAACTCGTAAACTTAACGTCCCTATCTGACACGATGGTCTTAGGTAATCCATGTAATCGAACAACCCAATCAAAGTAAAGCTTGGCAATTTGGGAAGCATCGTTGGTTTTGGAACAATGTATAAAATATGCCATTTTAGAAAATCTGTCCACAACCACAAAAATAGAACCATGCTTTCTAACGGTCTTAGGAAGGCCTAATACAAAGTCCATACTAATATCTTGCCAAGGGCGATCTAGGACAGGTAATGGTGTGTAAAGACCGGTATTTTGTTTTCGTTGCTTTGCTAGCTGACAAGTGTGACACTGACCAGCAAGCCTAACAATATCTCGCTTAATGCTCGGCCAAAAGAAACGACGTTCTACAGCTTCAATAGTCTTATTGCTCCCAAAATGTCCTGCAAGACCCCCAGCATGAATTTTCCAAACAAAAAATCCCTTAAAGATGTGCTAGGGATACACAACTTGCGATACTTTAACAAATACCCTTCATGGATAAGGAAATCATCCATCTCACGAATGTTGTCATTGTTTAACAAGATAAAAATATCTTGAAAATCAGGACATGACGCGTACTCTCCTTTAATTCGTTCAAAACCGACTACTTCAACCCTCATTTCATAAAGGAGAAATGATCGACGGCTGAGTGCATCGGCAGCCTTATTCTCAACACCCGTTTTATGTCAAATGGTGTAAGTATAACCCTGCAGAAACTCAACCCATCTTCCACGTCTAACATTTAAGCTCTTTTGTGAGTTGATATACTCAAGGGCTTCATGGTCTGAAAAGATAACGAATTCTTGTGGAAGCAAGTAATGACGCCAATAGCGAAGAGCTTGTACTGTCGCGTAGAACTCACTTATCGTAGGTAGAATAACGTTGTCGAGTACTCACTGAAGTAGGCAATTGAGTGATTTTCTTGGGATATCATTCCACCTATACCAATGCACGAAGCATCACAAGTGACTTAAAACACCTTCGAGAAGTCAGGAAGTCACATGACAAGAGCATCTACCATCCTTGTCTTAATCTCCTTAAAAGCTCTAGCAATAGCTTTGGTCCACTTAAATTCATCTCATTTTAAGCATTCGGTCATAGGTGCCATAATGGTAGTAAATCCCTTAATAAATCTACGATAAAATGTGGCAAGTCCATGAAAACTTCTCACATCTTGTATATTCTTGGGTTCAGGCCATTCCTCGATTGCCTTAATTTTCTCGAGATCAGCAGAGACTCGCTCAGAGGAGACCACAAATCCCAAGAAAATTACTTTGTCTGTGAGAAAGGTGCACTTCTTTGGATTAGCATACAATTGCTCTTTTCTCAAGACAGAACAAACTTGACGTAGATGGTCCAGATGTTGCTCACGAGATTGGCTTAAATGAGGATGTCGTCAAAGAATACAACCAACAAGTGTCCCGTAAAAGGTCGTAAAACTTGTGTCATCACTCGCATGAATGTACTCGGAGCATTACTCAACCCGAAGGGCATAACCATCCACTCGTCTAGGCCATCCTTCGTCTTGAAGGCAGTTTTTCACTCATCACCAAGTCGGATGCGAATTTGATGACATCCACTTTTGAGATCAATCTTAGAGAAGATTGTGGCTCCAGACATCATGTCTAGCATATCATCTAACCGAGGGATCAGAAATAGATACTTAATGGTGATCTTATTGATGGCACGACTGTCTACACACATGCACCAAGTACCATCATTCTTGGGTGTCAACAAGGCAGGTACTGCGCAAGGGCTCAAACTCTCTCGTACAAATCCTTCCCTAAGCAACTCGTCAACTTGTCTTTTTAGTTCCGCATGTTCATTTGGGTTCATTCGATAATGTGGCAGGTTGGACAAACTTGCTCCTGGTACGAGGTCAATTACGTGATGAATGTCACGCATCGGGGGTAAATTATCGGAAAGGTCTTCAGGAAAGACATCAAAAAACTCCTCTATTATAGGAAGGATCTCGGTAGTAGTCAATCTGGCGGGGCTTTTAGAAACTTCACGGGCGGTGAGAATAAAGATAGGTGTTCCTTTGGTAATTTCACGAGTCATCTCTTTAGCACCAATTAAATTCAATCCCTTGGATTGCTTATTTGGACTGGGTTGCGGTTCACTAGTTTTCAGTTGTATAGGATGAATCTTGATTTTCTTCAGGGGCTCAACTCGGGTAGGCCAAACCCGAGCCCGATCGGATAAACCCGTTAATGGGTTGGGTTAGGGTTGAAGATACTCGGGTTCGGGCTCGGGTTTGGGTTAAAATATTTGAACCCGATCAAAAATCGGGTTGGGCTCGAGTTCATGTGTCGGGTTATCCGAAGAACCCGAAACCTGACTTATATATATATATATATATATATATATTAAATAAAAAGTTTAAATCCTAAATTTCTCCACTCAAACTCTTCAACTCCTTATCCTAAATCTTGTTTCAGTTTGTATTTTGTAATGATCAAGACTTGATTGCTATTTGATTATGTGTCTAATATTACTTTTGTTTAAAATTATTTTAAATATTATATTAGAGTCCGATGGACCCGACCCAAACCAACCCAAGTTCAACCCGATCCTCCGGATGCGTTGGGTTAGGGTTGAAGATACTCGGGTTCGTGCTCGGGTTTGGGTTAAAATATTTAAACCCGATCAAAAATCGGGTTGGACTCGGGTTCATGTGTCGGGTTACATGAAGAACCCGAAACCCGACTTATATATATATATATATATATATATATATATATATATATATATATATAAGTTTAAATCCTAAATTTCTCCACTCAAACTCTTCAACTCCTTATCCTAAATCTTATTTCAGTTTGTATTTTGTAATGATCAAGACTTGATTGCTATTTGATTGTCTAGTATTACTTTTGTTTAAAATTATTTCAAATACTATATTAGAGCCCGATGGACCCGACCCAACCCGAGTTCAACCCGATCCTCCGGGCTCGGTCTTGGGCTTCATATGTTGAACCCGGGGTCGGACCGGGCTTGGGCTCGGTCTAGGCTTATGATTCATCGGGTTGGGCTCGGGTTGACCTCAAGCCCGACCCAACCTGCTGCACCCCTAATTTTCTTTCCATCATGCTCAAACATCATGTTTGAACGGCCGAAAATATGAACATCATTGTCGTACAACTATGGTCTCCCTAGGATTATTTGAACTACGTCCATTTCCAAGACATCATGCCAAATCTTGTCTTTATAGATTGCAAATTGAAGCGGAACAAGACACCTTTCTTGGACTTGGAGGACATTTTCGTTGATCCAAAACACCTTATAAGGATTAGGATGTGGAACTGCTTTAAAGCCCACTTTAGATATTGCAGAAGCAGAAATAGCATTAATGCAACTACCACTATCTACAATTATCTTGTAGTTCTTATCTCCAATCCTTGTAAAAGTGTTTAAGATTGTGTGTCGTTTCCAGTCATCACTAACCTTAGGTTGAGACAAGGTGCACCTAACAACAACTAATGTAGGAGACCCTATGTAACCTAAGACGGCGTCATTTCCTTCCTCAAGATATTACGCGTCTTCATCAATGTGATGAACGTAGCCCTCATCATCGGGTACTGACCCCCCTTAAATTGTTCCTCAATCAAATTGATCTTAAAAGAACTAGAACAATTTGCAGCGACACGTCAATACCCTTGACATCTGAAACACTTTACGTTTGGGCCAATCTTTGAGAAATCCTTCTCATCACTCTTGCCTTTCGTATCTAGCCTAGCTTGGGGTGGATTGGAAATAGTTCGATTAGGGTATTGGTTTGTTGATGATCGTGAAATTTCTTGACGAAAATCTTGACTCTTAAAACTCGAATGTGGCTTAACTTCGTCTAGATCTTGAACTAGGGCATAAGCTCTCTCTAATGTGTCAATGTCTCGTGCGAACAACTCAGTTTTTAAATCAGTTCGTAAACCAGTTCTAAACCTAGATAGGATTTGTTTAGGAGTCTCACTTTCGATAGTGCTACACCTAACATGAACTCATCAAATTTTGCCACATACTCTTTAGCCGACATGTTTTCTTGGCGTAAGAGGTTCCACTGATCTAATAAACGGAGATAATAAGAGGGAGGTATTCTTCTTTCAATTGTTGCTTTATTTCAGTCGAAGTCCTCACGGACAAATCACCTCTTATTTCTCTTAAGTGTTCCATATTAGACCAATATTGACTAGCTTGGCCAGTCAATCTCATAGCAGCAAATTTTACTTTTCTCTCCTTGGTTAAGGTATACCACTTAAAGTAGCGGTCCATACCTTTGAGCCAATCCAAAAGGTATTGTGGGTTAAGTTTGCCGTTAAAGGTCGGCGCCTCAACTTTAATACTCCTCAAATATTGCTCGTTAAGATCATATCGTTGTGGTCGATGATTTTGGTTTCGTCGTAGGGAGTGAGAACCCTCCTGGTCGTAATCAACTTGATGGTCATACTCATTTCCCTCCTGGTCGTAATCAACTTGATGGTCATACTCATTCCTATGAGGTGTCTGACTACGTACTCTCACTCTGTCATCCCCCTGTGGGGTACGACTTCGTGCTCTCTCAATTCTGATGAACCTATCATTTGTTTCTTTTTGAAATTCAATTAAGACTTCACGGGTCGCCCTATACTCTTAAGCAATGGTACCCATTTGTCCCATCAACGCATCTAACTTTCTAACTAACTCGGAGTCCATACTGTCCTTAGCTGATTCGTGTGTCAAATACAAAGGGTTACTTGACTCTCGAGGTGATTAACTAGTTTCCTCTAACAAATATAAATGACCAGATCGTGTAGGCATGCATTACTTAAACCTAAATGATTGTTGTTAATGCAAATGATTTTTTTTAATATGAAATGAAATACTAAACTCTAAAATGCAACTTTTTTTTAATTAGCTCCTAAACATTTCAGGATTAAGTGAATGGGCCTCTTCAGTGGCACGAGGCTTACTGATATCAGATCACACCACAACCGCTTCCTTCAAATACCTAATGAGCTCCGTCTGGACGGCAACCCCGAGGCACTGGTACCAGAAGACCTTAAGGCCAATGTCTAAATTAATTTTAAAATTTAGTTCAATGTGATTTGTGGGCTATGGATAGGTGATGAAATCCCAACCATATCTTGTAGGGATTTTGCCCTTAAAATAATTTATGAAAAACGATCTAAATGCAGAACCATGCTCTGATACCAAATTGATGTAATACATGTTTTGATTAACTCTATTTTATGTCTCTACGTTGTGCAGGTTATGGAAATCAGCAGAATGAACGAGAATCAATGACAATTTATGAAGAACGACTAATTAAGTAGAATACTTAAAGTTCAATGTTGGGATCTTAATGGCCCTTTTTTTTAAGAAGAAGCACAACTATATTTGTAAATCTTGTATTTATGATTCATTAGAAAATTAATGTAATAAATTATACTCAATTTTAGTTCCAAATTTAATATCAGTTCTTTAGCAAAAATAATGTCCTTTATCAAGTAGATCCGTTCCTCACAATCAAAGCAGGATAACAGCCATGAATGATTGAAAATATTAAAAAGATTTATTTTTTATCCTAACAGTGATGATTTCGCAAATATTAGAGAAGTTTGAATGGTGCACTTGGATCTTCGGATAGGAAGAAGGATGTTGGTTGCCGGATCTGCGTCCGACGGTAGATGGACGGCCTGACAGCGTGCGGCCTGACGGCGTGCGGCTTGACAACGGGAGGCCTCCTGTACCAAGGGAGGAAGACGAACGACCGGGACGGAAGGCATGACAGCTTGAAGCTGCTGACACTGCCTGGATCAGATAGCGAACGGCTTGGGGACGAGGTTGGGGAGAGGAGGAGGTCGAGGGTGCTCGACGAACGACCACCCTAGGGTTTCACACACCCAGGACGGAAGGGGAGAGGGGGAGAGATTAGGTATAACACTCTAATCTCAAAAAAATAAGTAGCAAGAATTGTTTTCCTCACAATTTTTCATTGATTATTTGATGCCCTCATATGAAAAGAACAAGCCTATATATAGGCATACAAAAGAGCAAAGTGCTAACCCACAGGCAATGTGGGACTAAAGATGTGAATAAAAAGAAACAAACTCTCCACAAGTCATGTGGGACTAAAATAAACCTAATAAAATATTAACTCAAACTCAAAACCATATGAGCAACGATGGATCTTTTCCGAGATGCTTCTTACGCCTGTACACGTGTCTGAAATCTCATGTGTGCGGTACGATGTCCTCATCACATATGCTTTAATGTAAATGGAACTCTTGCAATACTATTTGACATTGTTATGGAACGGCTATTGGAACTAATGAACTATATGATTGCGCATTGCAGTACTGTTACGGGATAATTGTGGAATCAAAATGAGAAATATTAACGAGTTGAGGCTCTAAGAACGGAATGCCATATGGTTATGATAATGGAACGATGGAATGGCCGTATAGAAGAGGATTGTCGTATTGCATTATTTTTTATATTATCTATTTGATTGGATTACATAAATGTTGGTCATGGACAACTTTTGTACTAGTAGTCCCTCGAGCAATGTCCGAGGCACCGGAATCGATCGGCCTAAGAGGGATATAGATGCTTGGACAGTGACCCTATGAGAAGAGAAAAAGGTGTTTGGCTTACGATCCAATTATGGGAAAAGACCCATTAACCATCATGTAGATAGGACACATGTTAATGAATTTGTGTTGCAGGACCCTATCAATGTGTTACTAATCAAATTGTTTTGCATAAATGGATTGTGATGTCTATTAAATATATCTTGTATCTCTAAGCCTTCTTTTGCAGGGAAGGATCCTCGACAGTTTGTTAGAAATATTATAAGTTATGATTTACTTTGCATATTTTAAATTGTCCCCGTCATGTTTATGGTTTAATGTATAAAGGATTCGAGATAATGGCCCTAAGAGGATTCACACGAGAATGGATTTGAGAATATGGATTGCATGGTTGATAACGTAGAGATGACTCTTAAATGGAATAAACGGAATAAATGGAATATGTAGGAATGTTGCAGGATTGGTAAATATATTGGCATGAAATGGATTTAGGAAAAAGAATAGAAAGATCACCTAATAAGAATCTTTTGTTTCGCATGATAAGTTGTGTTGGATTTAGGTAGGTTGGATATTGTCACTCACTGGTACACGTTAAGTACTGACACACCACATTTCAGGTGCGGGGAACGAGGTAGGAGCATCGATCAGTAGACACATTTGGATTTTCCGTTCACGACGCATTTCATTTTTGGAACGTGTTTTAATTATTCTAGTTTAGGGACATGATGTGTGGAACGTCAGTTATTTCTTGGACTGATTTCCTTTTTGGGATAATTTCTATATTCAATTATGCTGCAAGTTATTATTATTTAGCTTGACTCTACTCATTTGAAATTTCTTGTTATATTTGGCGGCTTATTTATTGAATTTTTAGAATCAAAAATATTGGCCTTGTATTGTACAAGTCAACTAAGACTTGTACGGCATCACATCCCAACGTCCCAATGACTAAATGTCGGAATCGGGACGTGACACTAAGTTTAAAACATAATCACCTTAGTTTAAAAGAAGATAAACATTATGCAGAATGTCTCTAAAAGGAAATTAGTACTTCTAAATGGCTTTGCTCCTTTCTGGCTTTCAGATCAACTGTATACTTACACAGACATCTATTTATAAATATAGTTAAAAGTACTATACCTAAACACAAAACTTCTGATAAAGAGACACAGAGGTATACTTCAAATGTATAATACATATACATGAGATACATTTTCTATACCTGGGTCATCCTCCTTATCAGTTTCATGATCAGAGGTTGTGCATGATTCCCAGCGATCTTTTCCGTCGTCACAGTCCCAACGATCACCAACAGGAGGTACCCAGAAATCAAGCTTTTCCAAGTCACTAATATTTTCCATGGGCTTTCCTTCTGATGAAGCATTAACATCGTCTTTCGTACTCCTGCCATCCTTGCCAACAGTTAGACTAGACTTTGATAGTTTTCTCGATTTCTTAGTGCCTTTTTCTTTCTCTTCGACTGGGGCCAGCTTTTCCGCTTCCTTTTGTTCTGCTTGCAAACAAATAAATAGAATCATGCACATTAAACCACATGTATTTTTCTTGATTAACATAAATTTCCAAGCAGAATCGTAATGCAAGCTTCAGAAACACTCCAAAATGCTAATAAGTTATGGTTCCCACAGCGCAGGAAGTAACAAGTCGACAGAAAAACTGAAAGACTGTCAAGAAAATGACACGATACTCCTTTAAATAAAACTAGCCAAAAGGAAAATATGCCTCAGGTGCACATGCTAGCATTAGGAAAGAATCATTATGGAAAGTGAAGACAGTATATGCACACTAATATTGGCATGTTGGTGCTTCCTAGGTGTCTGAGTCAGATAATCTAATATAATTCACATAAACTTGACGGACACATAATTTATAATAGAATATCCATTTTCTTTCTCCTCTATCACAGAAGTTTCTCATTCTACCAAGCGGGCAATTATGTCCATTACCACATAAACTAGTATTTTATGATGGGTATTGTACTGTCTCGCACCGCACCGTGCATTACGTTGAGTCATTTACTCGAAAAAGTATTAAGTTGACCCGAAGAAATATTAAGTTCGATTTGAAGAAGTATTAGTTGAGTTGGTTTCATGTGCTGGCTTTTACGCTGAGTTTTCTAATGTCGATATTTTGCCTATTTGCAGCTAAGTCCGCCGAAGATCAAAGTGTCAACTCGCAACGGGCTGAGACATAGGCATGATAGGTCGAATCAGTCGGTTAGTTCGAAGGAGCACGAAGTGCTCGAATGGTTAAGTCAGATAAGATGATCATGCAACAAAGTTAAGGAATCGAGTTGCATCGGCTCGACGAAACGATATGCGAACCGGCATATGTGGGAGGACTCTGACCCTTCTTTCCTACTCCGCCATGCCTTAATAAAAAGTAACCGTGTATGCTAAGCTACTTTATAGAGTCCACATGCGTGGCTCGGATAAGTAGAAGTTGTAGGGACTTAATCCTGTTGCATGTGATAAACCACCTAGTCTTTTGCATGGCCTAGTCTTTTGCATGTGTGAGTGGTAATGCTTGGTTTTAGGAGCCATTAGCTTCACTTTTTTTGATTGCTACCGTTTTGTTTGTAAGCCTTGTAAGCCTATTTAAAGGCTCTTTGAATAAACATTAGAAGCAGCAAGTTGCATATACACAAGTTACTTGTATTAATAGCTTTCCTCCTCCATATGAGTGCTTGCTCTTTCATTCTGTTCGTGGCCTACTCCTTGCTTCATCATCCAGGATCCATCAATTGGTATCCAGAGCCAACAAGTGACGATGGAGGAATCCAGTTCTCCACCCACCCCATCCCCCGTTACCGTGCGTCAGGATCGACGATGGCAGTGGAGGAAGCGGCGACGGCCGCATCATGGAGCGGGTAGTGAAGGAGAGATGGGGTAAAGTCAAGTACTCAATGCTGACACGGACCAACTACGCAGATTAGGCTCTCTTAATGAGAGTTAACATGCAAGCGCAAGGCCTATGGGAGGCGATCGTACTTGGGGTCACCGACTACCGCGACAATAGGATGGCCCTGTCCGTCATACTCCGAGCCGTGCCGCCAGAGATGCTGTGGACACTAGCGGTGAAAGACACTGCCAAGGAAGCTTGGGACACTGTAAAGACCATGCGAATGGGGGTCGAACGCGTGCGCGAGGCCAAGACGCAGAAACTTCGCGCCGACTTTGAGACAATCAAGTTCAAGGATGGCGAGTCCGTCGAGGACTTCGCGATGCGGCTCACGGAACTCGTCAACGACCTGCAACTACTTGGTGACGAGCTGTCCGAAGGAAAGGTAGTTAAAAAGTTTCTTCGTGTTGTTCCGCCTAGGTACACACAAGTCGCCATCTCCATTGAGATCCTTGTGGATCTCAAGACGTTGTCCATTGAAGAGCTTACCGGTCGGCTTCTAGCCGTCGAGGAGCAGTATGATCTCGACGGCGACTATGGCAGCACGGGTGGCCGCCTACTCCTCTCCGAAGAAGAATGGCTCGCGCGTATGAAGCGGAAGGAACAAAGCGATGTCTCCTCCAACGGCGGTGGCCATGGACGCGGCAAGCAAAAGAGCCGTAGCCGCAGTGACACGCAAGACGGTAGCGGCAACACATCCGACGGCACGCATGACAAGGACAAGTGTCATAATTGCGACATCTACGACCACTAGGCCAAGGAGTGCCGTAAGCCGCGACGCGAGCGCCGTGAGAAGGCGAACCCCACGCGCGCTCAGGACGACGATCTGGCATTGTTGATGGCTCAATGCTGCGATCTTGTGCCGACCGCGAGCGACGCGCCGCAGACGGTTCACCTCAATGAGGAGGTGTTCCCTGTCGACACCGGCGACGGCATGTGGTACCTCGACACGGGAGCCCGTAGCCATATGACCGGTTCTAGAGCGATGTTCACGTCAATCGACGAATCGGCAGAGGGGATGATCAAGTTCGGTGATGGATCGCTAGTGGACATTTGCGGCAAAGGCGATGTCACATTTCAGTGCCAAAATGAGGAGCAATAGGTACTCTTCGAGGTGTATTTTATCCCTCGTCTTCGCAGCAACATCATCTCCCTTGGAAAATTGGACGAGAACGGGTGCAAGATCATAATCAAGGATGGACAACTGAGCATCTTCGACCGAGAACGCAAACTGCTTGCTCGGGTGGCGCGGTGCAGGAACAAGTTATATACTCTTACCCTGAATCTGACTGCACCTGTATGTCTGCTCGCGAAGAAGGACGACATGGCGTGGTTGTGGCATGCACGTTACGGGCATCTCAGCTTATGTGCGTTACGAAACATGGCACGCATGGAGATGGTGGATGGCATCCCTCTCATAGAGCACGTCGAGCAGTTTTGTGATGGCTGTGCTCTCGGCAAGCAGCATCGCACTCCGTTCCCGCAAGCCACGATGTACCGCTCCGAGCGCGAGCTAGAGTTGGTATAGCGATCTTTGCGGCCCAATCACACCAGCTACACCAGGAGGTAACAAATATTTCTTGTTGGTAGTTGATGACCATAGCAGATATATGTGGCTTGAAGTGCTCAGGTCCAAAGAAGAAGCATTCAAGTGCTTCAGGAAGATCAAGGCTCTGGCTGAAAATGAACACAACACCAAGCTCAAGGCGTTCCGCTCGGATCGCGGCGACGAGTTCAACTCCCTCGAGTTCCGAGAATACTGCGACGAGCTGGGCATCAAACACTACACCGCGCCTTATACACCACAACAAAACGGCATAGTCGAGCGCCGCAATCAAACGATCGTGGAGATGGCGAGGTGCTTGCTGAAAAGCATAGGAGTGTCGACCATGTTTTGGGGCGAAGCAGTGAAGACCATTGTGTACATCCTCAACCGAGTGCCGACACGGAGCCTCGACGACAAAACACCATACGAGACGTGGCATAAGAGGAAGCTGAAGGTATACCACTTCTGAACCCTCGACCGTGTGGCGCACGTCAAGAAGCTCGGGCCCGGCATCAACAAACTAGCGAACAAGATCAGCACAAATGGTGTTCCTTGGGTACGAGGAAGGCTCCAAGGCATATCGCATTTATGATCCGAGAGCGAAGAAGCTCCATGTGACGCGGGACGTGGTGTTCGAGGAGCACAGGGGTTGGAACTGGGAGACAGCGCACAATAGTAATGTTTCAAACCCAGCTGCCTTCACCGTAGAGTACACCGTCGACAGCTACACCAGCAGCAAGGCGGCAGTAGAGACCAGCGCATCCAGGGCGATTCTATTGGCGCCGCAAGCAGCAGAGCCATACACGCCCACTGCTGTACCGAGGGGCGTCGAGTGGGCGACACCACCCACCACCGATAAAATGCTCGACTACGATAGGGTCCCCACCGCTACCGCAAACTGTCAAACATCTACGACACCACGGCGACGCTAGACAACGAGTATAGCGGACTATGCATGATTGCAGCTGAAGAGCCCGCGAGCGTTAAGCAAGCTCGACAATAGCACATGGGTGCTCACCGATCTCCCCGACGGACACAGAGCCATAGACTCAAGTGGGTGTTCAAAGTTAAAGAGGATGCCGCAGGTAACATCGTCAAACACAGCTCGTTTAGTTGCTAAAGGGTATGCTCAGTTACAGGGGGTGGACTTCGACGAAGTCTTCGGGCCGGTGGCAAGAATGGAGACTGTGTGACTGCTGATTGAGCTCGCTGCACACGAAAATTGGGAGGTGCACCACATGGACGTCAAATTGGCATTCTTGAACGGAGATCTCGCTGAGGAGGTCTACGTGCACCAACCATGGGGCTTCATCTACATCGAAAATGAGCACAAGGTGTTCAGGCTTTGCAAGGCGCTATACGGGCTGCGGCAAGCGCCGCGAGCATGGAACACGAAGCTGGACAAGTCGCTCGTCTCGCTCGGTTTCGAGCAAAGCCTATTGGAGCATGTCGTGTATCAGAGGGCTAGCGGAAAATCATACCTACTGGTTGGCGTGTACGTTGACGACTTGATCATCACCGAATCTTGCGTTGATGACATCGCCAAGTTCAAGACTCAGATGAAGGAACTCTTTAGTATGAGTGATCTCGGCCTCTTAAGCTACTACTTAGGGATCGAAGTCAAGGCACGGCGCCAGCGAGATAACTTTGTGTCAAGGTGGCTACGCGACCAAGGTGCTAGAAATCTCGCACATGACCGGCTGCAACACATGCCAAATGCCCATGGAGAACCGTGTGAGGCTGAACAAGACCGATGCCGGGGCTGCTGTGGACGCAACCAAGTACCGGAGCATCGACGGGAGCCTGCGTTACTTGGTGAACACGATGCCCGACATTGCCTATGCAGTGGGCATCGTAAGCAGGTTCATGGAGGCTTCTACCGCGCCGCATTGGGCTGTCGTCAAACACATTCTGAGGTATATCAGTGGCACGGTTAGGTATGGGTGTTGTTACAAGAAAACCGGCGAGCTGGAGCCCGAGTTGGTAGGGTTCAACGACAGTGATCTTACCGGTGACGTTGACGACCGAAAGAGCACTACAGGGATTGCTTTCTTCCTTAGCTCAAGCTTGATAACATGGGCATCAGCTTGATAACATGGGCATCTCAAAAGCAAAAGATTATCGCGCTTTCGTCTTGTGAGACGGAGTACATAGCGGCGACGACTGCAACGTGCCAAAGTGTTTGGCTAAGCCGACTGCTAGGCGAGCTGGTGGGACATGAGCCAAAAAAAGTGAAACTTCTGGTGGACAACAAGTCAGCGATTGCGCTATGCAAGAACCTGTTGCATCAGGAACGGAGTAAGCATATTAATACCCGTTTTCACTTTATTCGTCAGTGTATCAAAGATGGCAAAGTGGACGTCGATCATGTCGGCACTAACGGGCAGCTGGCCGACATCCTTACTAAGGCGTTCGGCCGAGTCAAATTCAGAGAGATGAGGCAGAAACTCGACGTCGTAGAGGTGGATGTCATGAAACAGGCTTAGGGGATGATTTGTAGGGATTTAATCATGTTGCATGTGATAAACCACCTAGTCTTTTGCATGGCCTAGTCTTTTGCATGTGAGTGGTAATGCTTGGTTTTAGGAGCCATTAGCTCCACTTTTTTTGGTTGTTACTGTTTTGTTTGTAAGCCTTGTAAGCCTATTTAAAGGCTCTTCGAATAAACATTAGAAGCAGCAAGTTGCATATACACAAGTTGCTTGTATCAGTAGCTTTCCTCCTCCATAAGAGTGCTTGCTCTTTCATTCTGTTTGTGGCCTACTCCTTGCTTCATCATCCAGGATCCATCAGAAGTCACCGTGTGTGTTGAACACTAAAATAGAAAATTGAACATTGATTGTAGAACATTGACCCTTTGAACAACTGAACCGAAACGGACAATATTGAACACCAAATCTTAGAACATCGAAAGCATGGCTTCGTACGCGAAGTGGACAATTGTGGCACAACACCAAGTAACTGTCGCTATACAAAATGGTAGACTTCATCAGCGAAGTGAACAATTATGGTTCGAATTTCGAAACTACGAATCTGTTGGAAGGCGTATAGTAAACACGAATCTATCAGATGTGGCATGGTACCTCATTGTGTTCGGGACCTATGGGTCGTCGATTGGAACATTGGATTTGGGCATGGTGTCATAGAACATGAAGTATGAAATATGAGTTGAGCCGAGGATTTCTGTATTCGGACTTAGGCCGTGTTTATGTATTTACGATTTTCTGAACTGTTCACGCATATTGCATGGTCATGGACAAATGGATAACATGTGCGCAGGTTTTGGTTTTCCTTGAACGAGATGCTCTGGGGCACCGGGATCATTCTACCTAGGAAAAATTTGAGATTTGTGCTTCGGTACGCGGTATTGCTGGACCTCCAGTGGGGCTTGCTACCCCGGCTAATAGGACACGTCGCAATACAGATGATACGGACCTTAAGTGGACTTTCTACCCATATGCGAAAGACGGTCGTATATTGGGGTGAAATTGTCCAATATGACTCGGAATGCCAATGACCATCATATAGTTAGTAGGCATGCTAATGTTGTCTGCTTGCAGGCTTAGCCATTTGGCCGCTAGGATGTGCACAAATACTATGTTTATGTATTTTATGAGACTAACAATGTCTGGTGCAGAGACACAGAACTTGACACATTTATAAACAAATTGTTATATATGACATGACAGAGAATGATGGTAAGTATGAACCTTGTATCAGTGCAAGGGTGAGTGCATCAGATGGATAAGTAGTCGCTGCGAAGCGACGCAGTATGATTTCTTGCTTTCATAATTTGCCATGAAATTGATCCTAAGGCAAAATAGAAAGATCGCCTATGTTAAACTGCATGCTTCACAAAATTACTTAGTGTCGGTTTAGGCTTGTGGATTTTCCCATTCATCAGTACGGGATGTCTACTGATACCCCAACCCACTACTAAAATATGCTATATTAGCGACGTGTTTTAGCGACGTAAGAAAATAACGTTGCTATATATGTAATATAGCGACTCCCGTCATGTGACGTCGCAAATCGTCGCTAACTAGCGACGTTCAGCGACATTACATAAATTACGTCGCAGAACAGCAACGTTCAGCGGCAGAGTATTAATATATGTCGCCATATAATAAAATTTTGCGACGTTTAGCGACGTCTTTAGTTGACGTCGCTAAATGTTTTACTTAGGGCACGCTGTTTCCTTTTCCCCCTCACTCGAAAATTTCCAAAATTTTCAGAATCCCTTTCCCCCCCGCGACTCTCCCCCCACCCGGCGACTCTCCCCCCCCCCCCCCCCCCCCCGCGACTCTCCCCCCCGGCGACTCTCTCCCCCCGCCCCCGGCGACTCGCTCCCGCTCCGACGAGCTCCTCCTCCCCCAATCCGAGATCCTCCTCCTCTCCCTAGCTCCTCCTCCTCCTCCCTCTTCCTAAGGTAAACCCTAACCCTAACTCCTCTCCCTCCTCCTCCTCCTCCTCCTCCTCTCACACACACACACGGACACACACACACAGACACACACACACACGGACACACACACACACACACACAGACACACACACACAGACACACACACACTGACACAGATTTTATCATATTCTTCTTGTGCTCTTTTTCATATTATTATTCATGTGTTATTTATATGTTGTATCTCTTTACATGTATATATATATTTATATATATATTTGTGTGTGGTTGTATATTTATTTGGGGTTATGGTTGTGGGAATGTTGAGAGGTTTTGATTGTGGAAATCAATGAAAGGATGAGGAAATGATGGAGATTGAAGGAGGATAGAAGTGTGCTTATGGGGAGGGGGTTTTGGACAGCAACCAGCAGCCTGGGCTGCTGTTTTCAGCAGTTTGGGGGGGGGGGGGGACAGCAGCTATATGCTGCTGAAATTTGCAGCAGTGTGCCCCCCACTTGACATTAGTTAGCCTACTTATTAGCCCATCCTTTTAGCCTATCTTTTAGCCATTAGTTAGCCTACTTATTAGCCTTTAGTTGGACACACACACACGGACACACACACACAGACACACACAGACACACACACACATGTCACCTATATATATATACCTACATGTTATATATATGTGGTTATATATAGATATATATGTGTGTGTGTCTCTTGGTATAATATTCATGTTGTAGTGTTGTGGTTATATTGTAGTGTGGTGATAGTGTGGGAATTGATAAATGGAATGGATGTAAGGATGATAGGAAGGATTAGTGGACCTATAATCCTATTTATATGTGTCCTATATATGCCTATATGTGTGTGTGTGTGTGTTAGCCTATATGTAAGCCTAGGTGAGAGCTTATGAGTGTGGTATCATGGGTGATATATGTGAGTGAGTGTGTAAGTGAGTTGTGTGGATGAGTGTGAGGTTAAATGTGTTAGATATAGGTTAGCATCTTAGGCCATATCCTAGTTAGATATGTAGTTGTTAGTATCCTAGAGTGTTAGAGCCTTGGTTTGGGATACCAAGTTGGGGTTAGAAATAGGATACTAGTTAGCTATTGGTATGTGTAGATATATATTAGATAGATAGTTGGATGGATAGGTGGATAGATGGATGGGGAGTAGAAGGGGAGCTGCTGCCCCCATTCCAGCAACAGCAGCAGCAAGAACAGCTGTTGTAGCAGCAGTTTACATCAGCAGTAGCACCCCCATGGCCCCCCACTTGTAGTGATTAGCACTAATGGGGGCAGGAGAGGTAATTATAGGAGTAATTAGATCTAGATCTAATTAGCACTTGGCTACAAGGCATATTCCAAGAATATTCTAGAGAATATTCCAAGTCTATTCTAAGGAATATAGCGACTCCTATCGTTTGAAATAACCACATCTTGGCTATTTGTTAAATAGATCGACCCTGAGCTCCCATGTTTAGTCGTGCCTTCAACATCATGTTCAAATGAAGGTGACAAGCAGCTGACTATGAAAAAATATGCCGTCTTGAGCTTCATAAAGAAATGCAAGATTACAAGCTCCTATGTAGTAATCTTGCATTTCTTTATGAAGCTCAATACGACATATTTTTCTATAGTCAGCTGCTTGTCACCTTCATTTGAACATGATGTTGAAGGCACGACTGAACATGGGAGCTCAGGGTCGATCTATTTAACAAATAGCCAAGATGTGGTTATTTCACAGAAGCCATGAATTACCGGGAAAATAGGAAACATCTCGTACTCCTCCCGTGAAATCGTTACCGGAAAAATAGGAAACACTTAGCAAACACTTAGACGTTAGCAAACATTGTTAATTGGTGTGTTCATCTTTGCAGAATTATTTCCAAATGGAGCTGAATTACTACTTGCGGAATCGTTCATGGATGTACAATCGTCGTCCTGAAGATATGTGTGGTGTGCGGGATGAATACATAGCGGGAGTAGAGCAGTTCCTGCAGTTTGCTAAGGCGTTCCCTCAGTACATGGACGGCACCAAAATTAAGTGTCCGTGTGTGAAATGTCATAACGTGAAATATTATCCAGAAGTGGAAGTGACATATCATTTGTACTCGAGGGGTTTCACGCCTAATTACTATCAGTGGACCGCACACGGAGAACTTGTGTCGTTAGCATCAGAGCCGGAGCCTTATGTTGAGCCGTATATGCATGCGGGACCTAATTTTGTTTCAGATAATCATGCATACGACGACGGGTGCGTGAACATGGTTTTCGACGCTGCTGGGCCCAGTTTTGTTCCTGATGCAGCTGAGGAGGCACCGAATGTCGACGCTGCAAAGTTCATGGAGTTGCTGGAGAATGCAAGGACTCCATTGTATCCTGGTTGTGAGGATCATTCACCGTTGGAGGTGGTTACAAGACTTTTGAGCATTAAGTCAGATTTTAACATGTCGCAAGAATGCTACAACCGAGTGCTGGAGTTGATTATAGAGATCTTGCCGGCGGGTGCTAAGTTACCTAAAGACTTCTACCGGTCTAAGAGGATGGTGAGATCGCTCTGGATGGGATACGAGAAAATCGATTCTTGTCGCAATGGGTGCATGCTGTACTACAAAGACGACAAGGACGCAGATGTGTGCAGATTTTGTGGTGCTGATCGCTATAAGCCAACTAGTACAGGAAGGTCAAGTAGGCCACACATAACAGAAGAAAAACTAGAACAAGAAATGAGGCATTATTTTCCATCATGGTTGAGTGCATATGTAAGACTTGAGAACTCTGTAATTACCTTTCAGTATATGCACGACGATTGAGAATGAGCTTAATTTATTTTTTCGTGGTATTTAGGTCGATAGTCCATACGCAAGACTTGAGAATGAGTCTATTAGAACGCTAGCCAAGGGACCAATTTATGCTGCAAAAATATGGCCAAGCTACTGTGTTAATGGGTTCAGGTTCAGGTCAACAACTTGCCCGATCAGAGACAACTTTGTGGATCTCGACTCCACCAAAAACAGCTGTTTGTGTATCAGATCTTCGAACTACAAAGATGTTGATGCGGGCAACGATTTCTACGGCATCCTACGGGAGATTGTGGAGCTGACATATAGTTATGGAATAGAGCCTGCTAAGATTGTGTTATTCAGGTGTGATTGGTTCGATCCGATTGAAGGTCAAGGTTGGAAAGTAGACAAGCACGGTCTTGTGGATATAAACTATCGGCGTCGATATCAAGCCTATGAACCATTTGTCCTATCAAGTCAGGCTCAGCTCGTGTACTTCACACGTTATCCTAAACGGGGAACAACAAGGTCGGACTGGTGGGCAGTATGCAAGACCAAAGCTAGAAATACCTTTGAGGATGACGATATAGCTTATCAAGAGGATGAACTACCTCTTGTAACAAATAATATAGAAGTGGACAATACGGAAGTTCCTCATTACACATCTAATTGTGTAGAAGAAGTAGAATTATCCGAAGAGGAAGATGCAGCTGAAAGTGAAGATGTAGAGGAGGAGGAAGAAGAAGAAGAAGAAGAGCTAAACGAACAAGATGAATTTTCAGAAGAGGATTAAATATGTACGACGCGGAGGACGTCGCGGAGGACGTTATCTTTAGTGACACTTTTGTGACAGATATTTTCCAAAAATCTGTGATGTATTTAGTGACACTTTTGGGACTATGATATTTTTCAAAAATCTGTGATGTATTTAGTGACACTTTTGGGACTATGATATTTTTCAAAAATCTGTGATGTATTTAGTGACACTTTTGGGACTATGATATTTTTCAAAAATCTGTGATGTCTATCATATAAATATGTTATTATCAGGTATGGCAGGAGGACGACGCGGAGGACGTCATCATACGAGTCAGTCCCGTGTGCCTCGGGATAGGGAGGCAGATTCCGTACCCTCATCCTCATCTCCGAGTACGCCAGTGTACAGTACTGTTCCCGGTCCATTACCGGGACAGGGCAGTTCCAGCAGGTTGGCGACTGATCTTCCCTCGTCGTCCAGCATTCCACCATCGTCGTCCAGCATTCCTCCGGCGTCCAGCATTCCTCCTGCGTCCAGCACTCCTCCTGCCGACGCCCAGCATATGGAGGACGGGGATGAGACTGATCCTGACCAGGCAGGAGGTGATAGCGACCCTCCATGCGCTCCACCGGGCGAGACGCGGATGGAGATTTGGACGGACGGACCTACGAAGTAAGTTAATTAGTTAATATATATTTCTCAAATGATTATATGTACATATATATTCATGAAATTTATTATTTTATAGATATCGGCCTCCTGCAGTACAGAGAGCGCTGGAAAGATTTCTGAGGGAGAACTATGGTGGGCCTTGGATTAACTACTCAGATGCTCCCGCCGATAGGAAGGCCTTTTGGTTGGCCCACTTCAAGGTAAAAAATTTGTTTATTTTTAAATTTTAATAATCATTTTTGTATATTATACAAGTTTTCTATTTGACTTCTCGTAGAGGACCTACTTCTATCCACCACACCGGACGGCGAAGATCGAGGGCCAATTTCCTGCCGTCGCAGGCAAGCTCATTCGTGATGCGATCCGCGACCAGAAGGATCGTGACCACGCCGGAAAGCCGATCCAAGGTTGGATCACGCCAGAGCAGTGGACTGCGATGAAGGCTAGATTCGCCGAGGACGGGTACCGGGAGCGGTCTGAGAAGGCCAAGATGGCGCGGTCGAGCGCCGGTAAGTGGTGTGGTGGCTCCATTCCTATGACGGAACATTTTCGTCGTCTGGTACGTTTCCTATGACGGACATCATTTTATATATAGTTGGAAAGAATGTTTAATACTAATAATAGATAAATATATATTTTAACAGGTAAAAAAGGGTGAGGACCCCAACATGGTGACCGTCTTCCTGGTCACCCATCGGAGGGCTGGGGAGTTCATTGATGAGAAGGCGACGCAGGCATATGTACGTTCTATCCTTTATATTAATTTACTATAACAGAAAACAGGAAAATAGATATCAATATAGACTTTAGCAAACACTTAGACGTTAGCAAACATTATTCTAGGCCAAGTTTCTTCGGCTACAAGAGGAGGCGGCGGCGGCTGCTGCTGCTGCTGCTGCTAGTGCGCCAGCAGAGGGAGGGGCTGGTACTTCCTTCCAGCCGCCTACAGCTCCATCGCCGGACGACCTCTGGATGACCGCCGTTGGTGGTCTTCAGAAGGGTACGTACTACGGTACGGGATCCTACGGCGCCTATTTGGCTTCAGAGTCATCCCGGGCCCCCTCTGTCAGTGCGCAGTCTCCAGCTTCGCAGGCGTCATCACAGGCGCATGATATTGCTCGTCAGCTCCAGGAGCTGCGTCGCGAGTTGCAGCAGCAGATTTCTGAGGCAGCTGGGGCAGAGCGACGATCCGACGATCACCGGACGATTTGATGCGATCGAGCGCAGTATGCAGGATATGATGACTCTGCAGCAGGCTACAGCTGCTAACTTGCACACGCTCACCGAGTCTACGTAGCGCACAGAGCGTAGACAGGTCGAGCTGGAGGGGACGCAGATCGCCATGTCTGCCACACTCAATCAGGTACAGACTTCGCTTGAGGAGAGTAGTCGGAGGATGGTGAGTGCCCTGGCTGTGCATGCTGAGCGACTGCGAGAGATAGAGCAGCGTCCTCCCGGTCCATCGACGGCGCCGACTCCAGACGTTTCACTGCCTCCGGACGTTGCACAGCTCACACAGGAGCAGTACGACATCATTTTATCCCAGATGCGCAGCCGGGGTCCTTTGTGATGTCTTTTTTATTATTTGTTGTTGATACACTTGTTTCTCTGTTTGTGAGATTCTTATTTGTGGTTGACTTGTATTGGTTGAGATACTTCTTTCTCTGCTTGCGAGACTTTTATTAGTTGTATTGGGTGATGATATTGCTCCATCGTCTTTTATTGGTTGTATTGCTTGTTAGACTTTTATTGTTTGTAGACTTTTATTGATTGTAAACTTTTATTGGTTGTAGACTTGTTTTGCCATTTATCTGCGACGGGGATGACGAATATACCTACGCTGGGTTATAAGCGATGATCCGATATACAAAGGAGGTGCTGCCCAAATTTTAAAAAAATATAATGTGTATTTTTGTGATGATGTGTGTCTGTGTTTACAGTGAATGTGAAACACAGACACAGCATAACAAAAATAGCAATTTTTTTTTAAATTTTTTTATACAATCTGCGACGTATAGCGACGTTCTGCGACGTCTAGCGACGGAGATAGAACGTCGCTATACGTCGCTAACTTGCGACGTGATGTCGATATACGTCGCTAAAGTGCTGACGTGGGATATCATCATATCTTTGTCGCTAGACGTCGCTAAAGGGCGGACGTCGATAACTTTGTCGCTAGACGTCGCTAACGTGCTGACGTGGCTGACATGCCATGTCATCATATCTAAAGTTCAATGCGTCGCTAAGTTGTCGCCCTACGTCGCCAATCTGGCGACATACTCTATAGTCGCTAGACGTCGCTAATTTTGCGACGTCTAGCGACGAGTTAGCTTTCGTCGCAAATAGCGACGAACTGCGACGAATTGGTCATCTGCGACAAGCCATTACGCGACGTCAAGTTTTCGTCGCTAAATCCGTCGCAGTTTATGTTTAGCGACGGATTTTCCTCATTTAGCGACGTATTCTAACGTCGCTAATATGGGGTATTTTAGTAGTGACCCCCCAGGTATGAAGCGACTTAGACGTGTTGAAGCGTCAGGGCTCGAACTTGCAACATGAAGATGTTCGACCGAGGATGTTGCCTGGATATAGAAGACATGATGTATGAAACAGTGGAATCCTTTGTGAGCAAGAGTGATCCATTGGGGCTATTGAGAGCATTTGTAATCAGCTTTATTATCAATAAAGAAATGGTTTTGTATACTCTGCTTTAACTTCAATATGACTCAGTTTTTTCAGCTGCAAATGTTTTAATTTGAGATAACCATAAATGATTTACTCATCGCATCTTGTACGAGCGCAACTCCAGACTTGTACGACATCACGCTCCAGCGAGAATGATCGATTCTAAGGAAATTTACATGAGGACAAACGATTATACGAAGTTGGGATGTGATAGGTATCTTACGAGATGAATGTGCTCTTGATCAGAATTCCTTAAGAATATAAAGAGTAACTGCCTAATTTTTTGAATTGACACGATAAAAGACACAATTTTGAGCTTTGGTGCTTACTAGGTGCAGATCATCCGTACCTAACAATATGCAACATCCTTTTTTCCCCAAATAGAATACTTAAAACATAACCATTCAAATGCATCATGTCTGAAGAAAAATAGCAGTTTGGTGATAGGTGACGTACCAAAATGTGCTATCGAGAATTCCACAAGAAAACAAAAATTTGAGCTATGGACACCATTTAAACTATTGGAGCTTCCTAGTTATCAGACAATCAAATTCATCCATAACTTACTGCTCACAGCTAATCCTTAATGAAACATAATTATACCATCAACAACAAAAATCCTTTGAAAGAAGTCTCTCTTCCTACCAAATGGCCATATTGGCAAAGTGTCCTTCATAATGGTGTTGCGTAAGGAGCATAAGAAAGCTCCGTAAAAGAATTGATAAGTGTCCATGAGCAGCAATCGACCTGACATCAATACTCTACATTGGTGCTAAATTCATAGCCAATGTAGCTATGAGCATGAGAATTATGATACCGTAAAAACATAGACGGCCTAGGTAGAACCATAGATATTAAGAAGGGAACCTAGGCCCGCGTCTAGGTGAGAAACTCAGTACCAAGGGAAGTTGTGCCTCACTTCAGCTAGGCGCTCCCCTTGCTTTTGTTGTGAACAAGTGTGACCTTATACGAGGGCCTGGTAACTTCATCTCCCTATCCATCCACGATTCAAGCACTACTGAAGCTTCTTTATTTTGTTACAAGTGTGACCTAGAAGATGGCAATACATAATTGTTTGAGGTCCAGGTCCTCAATAGTTCTTCTAATTATACATACACATTGTTTTGCTCAGGCAGGCGTCCCGCTTTTGTGCTTTCACCTAGGTCCTGAAGGACTTTGGTGCCTGTGTGTGCTTTTCACCTTCGATAACTATTGGTAGACCTACCTTTTGAGCACCCTCCATTTCCCCCCTGTAGTATAAGAGTCTAGAAAAAGAGGTAGGATGAAACAATCTGCTATAGGCAACTGCAGTCATCCCCATGACACATTAAAAGCCTCGTTTGGTTCGCGGAATCGTGAGCTTGGGAAAGGAAAGTGATTACTTTCCTATGTTTGGGTGCCAAAGGAATTGAGGAGGAAAGGAAAGTGATTCCCAATGGAAGGAAAATTATGGGGAAAAGTGATTCCATCCATCCAAGCAGGGAATCACTTTCCCACCTTGAAGTATTCACTTTCCTTTCCAAATTCCTTGGCATTTCCAAACATCGGAAAGAAAAATCAATGGGAATTGTATTTTCCCAAAGGAAAGGAAATTCCCAGGAATTGATTTCCTTTCCATTCCTTTCCACGAACCAAACGAGGCAAGTTGAAGAGTGGAAAGGAATGACATTTTATAGATGAATATTATACCAAAATGTGCTCTTTCCAAGCATTTCCCGGGAAGTAAACTGCCATGTTATACCAAAGTGGGTATCATGTAAAATGCATTATAAAAGTGCAACATTGATAACGAAATATTACACCAAACATTAAGAGAAATAAATTGTAAAGTACCTAATTTATTCTGAAATCTCCTTCCGCTGATATGCTTCCAGATGTGCTCCTCGCTCTTGTTAATGGTATCCCCAGTCAACTCACAAACCAATTTCGACCTCAAAAAAAAAACAAGCTAGTAAGTACAAACACTTCCAAAGCCTTTCACGTGTCCGTGTCACATCAAACACGCATCATACACTAGGCAGACACCCCAAAATACACTAGGCCGCACCAGAATCAACACCATGTCCGTATCTTGCCGTATTTGTGTCTGTGCAACATAGAGAAGGTGAAAAAATAAAAGAAGACAAGACTGATAGACTAAGAGCCAGGAAGAACGGGCACTTCTAGTAGGGCTGTGCACAATTAAGTCAAACCGACCAAATCGAACCAAGTCAAACCGAACCGATTGGTTTTAAACCGAACCGATGGTTCGGTTGGTTTGGTTCGGCTTCAATTTTTTCAAAACCGACCGATTCGGTTCGGTTCACGGTTTGGTTATGCCAAAAACCGTCTAAATCGAACCGAACCGAACCAAATCCTTGTTAAATAATTAGGGTTGGCCGGTTTGGTATGGGTTCATTGGGTTGTATTATACGGTTTGGTTCATTTATTCACATCACAGCCATTTATCAAGTTAAAGTTGAAAGAACTCTCTCTCTCTCTCTCTAGTCTCAAAGAGGAGTGCTGGCGTCTCCTATTCTTTACTAATTGCTCATGTGCACATGAAAGTGGCTTTTGGTTGAATGTATATAATTTTTTATGTATAATTGGCATTTTTCTCCACCTGTAAAGCGCAAGTTGAATTGAAGCTGCTGAATTGTATTTACTGTTGCAAAGTGGAAGTTGACTGAGGTTTCACAAAAGAAAAAAAATATACAATCTATTTTTTTATGTGATCAAAACCGACCAAGTCGAACCGATCCAAACCGAACCAAGTCGGTCGGTTTTAAAACCGAACCGACCATTTGGTTGGTTTGGTTCGGTTTTGTTTATTTTTAAACCGATTAACTTCGGTTCGACTTCGGTTGGGACCAAATAGGTCGACCACCGACCGATGCACACCCCTAACTTCTAGAGATCAGTGCTTTGTCCGTTTCTGCGTCATGTCGGACACTTACCGGGCTCGTAGACACCAGAATCAAACTCAGTGACCGTGTCAGTGCAAGATAGAGAAAGAGAGGTGGGAAAATCATATTTTTACAACGAAAACGTGTGCGTCTGTGCCAAAAAAAACTAGGACACACGATACGTACGATGTGTCCGTGTCCAGAGAGAGAAAGAGAGGAAAGATCCAATCTTTACATAGAAAACCGGCCCGTGCCAGTGACAAAGAACACTAGGGCACACCGCAAGGCTTTCCGCATCTGCGTCGTGTCCGTGTCCGGGGAGGGGAAAAAAGTTGGGGACTTTTTTGCTCACTTGGAGAGGGGGTGCGGCTTGAAAGTGTTGAGAGGGGGCTTCTTCTTGGAGACGGCGGCGTCGATGAGGGCGAGGCGGCAGGCCTTGCTCCTGGAGTAGGCCTCTGCTTCCTTGGCGGGAAGCTCGTGCCCGGTCTCCGAGCATCTCAGCCGTCCGTTCCCGATCTCCACATATTTCGGGAGGCCTAGCAAGAAGCTGCCCTCTTTTTCACTACTACCACCCTTCTTCTTCTCCTCCTCTTTCACTCCATCCATCTCTCTCTCTCGCCTCTTTTTTCTTTGGGAGGGCTTCAGAGGAGCCAAAAGGAGGAATCCAAGTGAGATCCTCGTCTACTAGAGACTAGACCTGTCAATGGATAGTCGAAAATTCGAATTCGAATCCGATTCCCTATTCGAACTTTCAGATATTTTTCAAAATTTTAGATATCGGATTCGGATATTCGAATATTTTTCGGATATGAATTCGGATATTAAGGTATTCGAATCCGTTAATATTCGATCCGATTTTAAATTGTAAATTTTGGATATCGAATTCGGATATCCAAAATTTTATATATATTATAGTATAATGTATATGTAATATATATTAATTAATAGCGAAGATTAAAGTATTTTATTCTCAACTGACTTTTACATAAATTAATTATAATGTAATTTATATATAATAGTAATATATATTAATTATAATTTACAACAGAAGAAGAAAGGACTCAAATATGTAGAGAAATTGAATTTGGTTTTTGGATATTCAAATAATAACTAAATTTTTAATATTTCGGATTTCGGATATTCGGATAATAACTAAATTTTTAATATTTCGGATTTTGGATATTCGAATACTAGCATTCGAATTTTTTAGCTAATCGGATAGAATATTATCCGATATCCGTTAAACTAGACGGATACGAATTCGGAGTGTCAAAAGAGATATCCGTTCGGATATCGGATCGGATTCGAATATTACAAAAAAAAAAATCGGATACGGATATTGTCCTGTCCGTACCGATAAGCATCCTTGACACCCCTACTAGGGAGGGGTGAGATTATTCGGTTTTGGACCGAAAATCCAACTGAAAATAAGTTCGGTTTGAAAGGGGAAAAAAACTTTCTCAAAAAAAAAGGGGAAAAAAACAAAATAAGGCTAATTATTGTAGGAACCCTAGAGGGGGGGTGAATAGGGTCAAGCTAACTAATCAACACTAAGCACAAGCTAATTGGCAATTTAAAAATATAAGTGCAAGAGAAGAAGCAAACACAATACCGACACCCGATGTATCCTGGTATCCTCCTAAGAGACAGTCCAGTCCCGGAACTCTCTCCGGCTTTAATCCACTATTTGAGCAAATAGTTACACACGAGTTTGGATCCGAAGAACTCGCCAACTTCTTACACAAGAGCTTTCATCCGAAGGGCTCTCCGACTTCAACCGAGAGTTTGGATACGAAGACTCCCCAACTTCAACCGAGAGTTTGGATACGAAGACTCTCCAACTTCAACCTTTCACAATAGGTTTTGATCTCCTTATACAATAAGATGAAGATCTCACTTTTCAACTCAATAACTCTAACACAATTTGTGGATGGCAAATGAAAGCTTTGTAGAGTTGTTTGTGGATAGGCTTTGGTGGTTTAGAAATTTTTAGGCTCAAAGCATCAACCTTGAATGAAGGGGTTCAAGGCTATTTATAACCAAAGCTTGAAAAGAAGCCAAAGGCAACTTTTCAGTCACGAACCGGCATACCGCCGGTATGATCCGGCATACCGGCGGTATACCGGTCTGGGATTACAACGGCTAGAAATATAGCCGTTGGGATCATTAATGGTTAAAAATCCGAACGTTGGAATTTCAACGTTTCGGAAGCGGTATACCGTCGGTATGGACCGGTATGCCGTCGGTATGCCGGTTTTGTAAACAGAAACTTTCTGTGAACGAAAACCGGTATACCGTCGGTATACGCCGGTATACCGTCGGTATGCCGTTTTCCACCAAAAATGATCCTGGGCTTATTTCTGCCCTAGCTTTCGATTTTGCCATCCATTTCTTGTGTTTATAATTATTCCTAGGACTCATTACAGACTCCAGATATACTTAGGCAGGTGCAGGCTTCTTCAGAGTCTTGAAATGATGATGGCACGGCTTGGCTTCTTCCTTTGATAGGTGCTGGCTTTTTCCCTTGGCGGCAGCTATCCAAAGATATCCAGTTTGTAAAAACTGAATACCTTTCGGGGGCTTCGCCCCCGAACCCCCGATGAGGGGCGCTGCCCCCTCGACCCCCGTCCGCTGACCAGGCAGCGGAACCCCCGGTGCGTGGCTCCAGAGATGTCGTCGGGTGGTTCAGAGAAATCTTGTGGGATCCGTCGTCTTTGGCCCACCATGATTTCTTCATTGCATATGTCCACATTGATCTTGCTTATTGCTTTTCTGCATGTACATGTTAGACGAACAAAGCAATATACATAGTAGCAAGTATGATAAATTAAAGAACATTAGGACTATGCAAAGTTTAAGTATAAGTGCTAAGGTGATGGCATAAATGTTAGTGATATCATAATGATTAAACTTAATTGAATGACCACAATCAAAAACATAGTTTTGATTTTGGCAACCCAATTAAATTTAAGATAGATAAGCTCATATCACTAAGATGTAAACCAATGGGCACATATCACCAAAGATATAAGTATAAGTAGAAATGCTATAGTGATAGTATGAAGATTAGTGATAATGAAATGCTAAACTTAACATATTAACCATATTCAAAAACATGATACAATCATTGGGCTAACAATCTCCCCCTTTTTGATTATGGCAAATCGGTTAAGTTTAGTATAGACACAATAGATGCATGTATCACTAATATACAAAAGACATAAGCAATATCACTAAAAGCATACTACTTAGATTACTTATAAAAGCATACTTAAACTTACTTCTCCCCTTTTGACATGATCAAAAATAGGCTCCCTCGTACTAAGAGATAAAATGAAATCAATCTCAAGCATAGAAATCAGAGCATGGGGAACTTATAGACAATCATGATCAAGATATACTAATGAAAAACAATGGGAGAAATGTGTAAAGACAAGTGTATAAAACTACATACCAAATGTAGAAAAAAAATTGCTTGTCAAAACACAATATGGTTGGTAAAACTAAAAGTATTTGAAAAACAAGAAATAAGTAGTTTACCAACTTGAAATCCAAGGAATAAATCCAAAACACAATAGGATATGAAATATTGCTCCAGTTTTGGAAGAGAACTATGAAATAAAGGATTTCAAACAAAAGCCATGAGGAATAGATAATTACAAATAATAGATACCAATTGAGATATGAAATTAAATAAACTTGATACCAATTGAAAAGATGTAAACTTGAAACATTGATCAAAGAAACCATTAATAATCATAATTGTCCACAAATAAATAGTGGAACAAAATAAAAGAATGATCAATGTAAAATATTGCAATTGATATAAAGTAATCTCATTATTTGCAAGATCTATATGCTTATCCAAGTTCATGCATTTGAACTCAATTACCTTATCATGCTATATGAATACCCTTTAGATAAATATGAAGGTAAAGGATAAAAAATACTTGAGAAGGAGAAATTCAGTCGACTTGAATGCTCCCCCTCAAAGTACTACCTAAGTAGATAAAAATCATGAATTTTGGATAAGTCCTCAACAAGGAAAGCCAAATCAATTAAGCATGAAAGAAAAGCCAAATCAACGAAAGCATAATATTCATCAAGATAAGATCTAAAAGTTAATATTAGCAAGATGACATATTTAATCTATATGAAAGAGAGAGATAAGATAATAAGGACAATTACATACACTCTCATAAACCCTTCAAAATAAAAATATCATGACCTCAATCAATAAGATATGAAATAGAAGAAAATATGGGTCCATGATGAACTAGGTATACGATATATTAAAGGGTATAAATAAATAGAATCAATTAATTTGCTCCCCCTCAAAATATGCGTATCTAGTTCCAAAGCACTTATAGCAAAAAATATAGATAACTACAAGATCTAGGGGTAAATCAACTATGGATTTCTCCCCCTTGCTCGATGCATATAAGGCTACAAATATCGTCAAAAGACGAATAATATCATCTTTAGTCAAGAAGAGATATACAATTAATAGCTACTAAAGATGAAGGATCAAAAGAATATTCGAATTAAGCACGTATAATCAAAAGATGACATACATTAGTCTATATAGAAGGATCTCATAATTAAATATGATAGATCAATGTATGTTATCCTTTGAGAAAATGTCATCATGAAAAAGAATAAAGACAATTAAGAACAATCATGATGATATACAGAATATAGCTAAAAAATAAAGCTAAAACATCATGTCCATGATTATCTAATTTAGAAAGAATCAACCAATTTATTACTTTGCATGGACTAGGTATGTTGTACCACATATTTATCCAACAACGGATAAATCCAAACCTTGCTAATGGTAAATTAATAACCCATAAAGTTCAAGTAGCAAAGGTCATATGTGATAAACCATGAGTAGTCAAAGTAGCGTAATAAATTAACTTGATAATCTCATAACTAGATAATATAAGACTACTTAATCATTAGGATCATTCATAAAGAAAACAAATGAATAAACATGATCCAATGATAAATCTCATCAAGACAAAATTCAAAATCCATATTTATAAAGACTCTTACAGATCAATGAAAAATATGGAAAAGAGTCAATCTCAAAATGATCACACATTCAATCTAAAGAGATGTAAATAATAATACGATGAAATCATGACTCAAAAGTGAGAGAAATTTAAGAGAGACTTGCTAATGACTAGTATAGAAGAAGGTTAAACGAGGAATCACAAACCTCTAAGGGAAAACAAGATCTAATAAAGAATTTGTAAAACTAGTTTTAGAGATCACAAATCTTGTTTTTGTAAACTAGCATATCATATATAGATTGAAGTATAGGAATATAGCTAGACGTGTGAAAGCGAGCTAAAATTATATAGCTTAATAATATATCACAAATAAGCAAACTATATAATCCAAATAAGATTAATGAGGGAAGCCATTAACAAGATAAATGTGCTCATTAAATCTTAAGTCACTAACACTAAAAATACTTGCTTAAGCAAAGAGTTCTCATATAAGTATAATACATTTTGAATGATCAAAATGATTTGTAGACTCTTTACTAAGCAAGAATAAGAGCATAAGATGACAAATAAATGAATTGATCTCTTATCAAGTATAGACCAAAAGAGATATTCAAGAAAACATAATTAAAATAAACCTCTTTGTCAAGTATTGAGATTAATCCAAGATAATAAAATAATAGATCGATCTACAGAATACAAAATATTATAGCCATTATGAAATAAGTGTATTCTCTAGAAATGGGAAAATCTCAACATAAAAGCTCAAACCATAGTAGCTAAAGTCATGAGAAATATGATGTAACAATTACAGGTATTCTCATGTGCTACAAAAACATCATTGGGCAACAATAATTCAAAAAGAAGCATAAACCCAAGGAATGAGCAAAGAAAGATCATTAAGATCAAGAAAGCTAAATGCTAAAGATTACAAGAAGTACATTTTTTAAAGAGCTTTCATAGTGCACCATAGTATATATGTAGAAGATATCGATTTGAAAATGTGCACTAAAAATGGAGGTAAATATAAAAACAAGACAAAGCACAAAACCATGTGATTCTTAAAAGAACTTCCATAAATAGTCAAGGGCAAGGCATAAACAAATATTCTCTCTCAACATCCTAACTTAAAGGTATAAAACGAATAAATATCAAAAGTTAGGAATCACTAATATATATGAAACTATATATATCACGAATAGGCATACATGAAAAGATCAAAAACCAATTAAGAACATGTATCCATAATGCCAACCAAAAAGTCAAGAAGATATCATCAAAAGAAGACTTTAAGGAAGAAGCTAATTGATTCAAGAAGAAAAAATTTGGTCAAAGGAATCAATAGCTAAGGTATGAGATAAGCACAAGTTTGAAGGTAACAAGTATAATTAAATACTCTTCAAGTCAATATAAAACTTTAGCTTAACTCATATGCCCACATAAAGATATTTATACAAAAGAAAAAATATATAAATATAAGAAATACATGATCTACATGTAAATAGAAATTTAATGAATATAGTCATGTATCCTTAATGAATATTTGAAAAAAAAACCATCACAAATTCAAAGGCATGTATAAATAAACTTCATTAGGCAAAGACATAATTGATTCTCAAGAAGATAATCAAGATAAAGTATGAGAATCAATAATGAATATATTATGTAGGCACAAGATTAAAATGGAAGTATAAGTGTATACTTGTCAAGTGATAAGAAGCTTGTGCTAAGAATACCGATTAAAAGTAAATGCTACATATTAAATACAAACCGGCGAGAAGTAACTATTTCAAAAACTTTAAAGACGGAGAGTTAAAATCATATTAACTCAAATCAAAATCAAGCTCCTATGGACTAGAGTGATATGCATGCTTCATAATATAGAGATTAAGAACAACAAGCATGCATAAATCAAATGTGTCACACTTAATAGAAAATGAGTGATAAACTACATAGTGTGAACTAATCATTTAAGCCGAGTAACTAGTCATGCTAGATAAAAGAATTAATAAGAAAATTAACTAAGCATGCTAGAATATATCTCACATTGATTTATACAAAAAGCAACTAAGAATATCAATGTGAGTTAGTAGCAAGACATCAAGTGAAATATGCTAGATTCTACAAATGTAAACAATTTAAAGAGAATCGCTTAGCATGTTACCAAAGTGGCTCTAGTGACCACACTTGTGTTGGTGCAATTGCTTAGAAGATGACCTTTGAGCTTTGCAACCACCAACACGCTCCTCGGTGCTATGTTCCGATACAAGAAGCTTCACCTACAACATTAGATGAAGACTTTGGTATCCAAATAAACTTGGATCCACATTTATTAGCTTTAGGGACCCATAGAGCACTTACTCTAGAATTGGTAGTGAAGGTCCTACGAATAGGGCATGTAAAGCTCATGTGTCCAATGCGAGAGCAATAGAAGCATCTAATGCTAGTGTGTGCACATGTATCAGAATGAGCATGGTTATGAACATGTGACATACTAGAATGATGAATGTCTCTAGAGTGAGCATGCATGGATTTGGTCTTAAGAATATCATGTTCTAATATCAAATCATCATGCATACAAGTAAGAGAATCAAATTTAACATTTAAAGCATTATTCCCTTTTTCAAATAAAACAATTTTAGAGATAAAAGCATCATTTTGTTTCTTTAAAATGTCAATAGAAGAATCATGCAAATGATTTAGCTCATGAGTTTGCCTCTTGAGATCTTCTATTGATGAGGAAAGAGATTTGATTTTCAAAATTAAAGTCTCATTCAAACTCTTTAAAGAAACACCTGATGAGTTTTGAGAATCAAGTCTAGATAATAAATCATTGTTTTCATTTCTCAATAACTCATTAGCTTCTTCTAAATGAACAACATTTTCAGAAAATTCTTCATTTGTAAAATGAAGGTTATCAAGAATCTCTAAGGATTGTTTAGCCATGGCTTTCCACTTAGAGCATTTCTTGCATTTAGAAGAACCATGATTGTCTATGTTACTAGTAGTAAAACCCTCTTTATTGGAGGAGGAGTAGGAGGAATACGATGCCATAGAAAAAATAACAAGGATCTACTCTAAGGATGTTAAGCCTAACAATAGAAACCTGGCTCTGATACCAATTGTAGGAACCCTAGAGGGGGGGGGGTGAATAGGGTCAAGCTAACTAATCAAGCACTAAGCACAAGCTAATTGGCAATTTAAAAATATAAGTGCAAGAGAAGAAGCAAACACAATACCGACACCCGATGTATCCTGGTATCCTCCTAAGAGGCAGTCCAGTCCCGGAACTCTCTCCGGCTTTAATCCACTATTTGAGCAAATAGTTACACACGAGTTTGGATCCGAAGAACTCGCCAACTTCTTACACAAGAGCTTTCATCCGAAGGGCTCTCCGACTTCAACCGAGAGTTTGGATACGAAGACTCCCCAACTTCAACCGAGAGTTTGGATACGAAGACTCTCCAACTTCAACCTTTCACAATAGGTTTTGATCTCCTTATACAATAAGATGAAGATCTCACTTTTCAACTCAATAACTCTAACACAATTTGTGGATGGCAAATGAAAGCTTTGTAGAGTTGTTTGTGGATAGGCTTTGGTGGTTTAGAAATTTTTAGGCTCAAAGCATCAACCTTGAATGAAGGGGTTCAAGGCTATTTATAACCAAAGCTTGAAAAGAAGCCAAAGGCAACTTTTCAGTCACGAACCGGCATACCGCCGGTATGATCCGGCATACCGGTGGTATACCGGTCTGGGATTACAACGGCTAGAAATATAGCCGTTGGGATCATTAATGGTTGAAAATCCGAACGTTGGAATTTCAACGTTTCGGAAGCGGTATACCGTCGGTATGGACCGGTATGCCGTCGGTATGCCGGTTTTGTAAACAGAAACTTTCTGTGAACGAAAACCGGTATACCGTCGGTATACGCCGGTATACCGTCGGTATGCCGTTTTCCACCAAAAATGATCCTAGGCTTATTTCTGCCCTAGCTTTCGATTTTGCCATCCATTTCTTGTGTTTACAATTATTCCTAGGACTCATTACAGACTCCAGATATACTTAGGCAGGTGCAGGCTTCTTCAGAGTCTTAAAATGATGATGGCACGGCTTGGCTTCTTCCTTTGATAGGTGCTGGCTTTTTCCCTTGGCGGCAGCTATCCAAAGATATCCAGTTTGTAAAAACTGAATACCTTTCGGGGGCTTCGCCCCCGAACCCCCGATGAGGGGCGCTGCCCCCTCGACCCCCGTCCGCTGACCGGGCAGCGGAACCCCCGGTGCGTGGCTCCAGAGATGTCGTCGGGTGGTTCAGAGAAATCTTGTGGGATCCATCGTCTTTGGCCCACCATGATTTCTTCATTGCATATGTCCACATTGATCTTGCTTATTGCTTTTCTGCATGTACATGTTAGACGAACAAAGCAATATACATAGTAGCAAGTATGATAAATTAAAGAACATTAGGACTATGCAAAGTTTAAGTATAAGTGCTAAGGTGATGGCATAAATGTTAGTGATATCATAATGATTAAACTTAATTGAATGACCACAATCAAAAACATAGTTTTGATTTTGGCAACCCAATTAAATTTAAGATAGATAAGCTCATATCACTAAGATGTAAACCAATGGGCACATATCACCAAAGATATAAGTATAAGTAGAAATGCTATAGTGATAGTATGAAGATTAGTGATAATGAAATGCTAAACTTAACATATTAACCATATTCAAAAACATGATACAATCATTGGGCTAACAATTATAAGGGCACTGCCAAATTATTTGGGACTAGCCCTTACTAGTGGACAGTCCAAGAAGGTAAAAATTTTACTAGGGACATTCCAAATTTTACTTGGGGCTAGCCCACCCCCAAAATTTAGGGTTTCGCGGAAGGAGAAGATTGAGGAGTGGAGGGGGCTCTGGTAAAGGTCTAAGGAGAGGTCGAGCGAGAGGATGTGGTCGAAGCCGCGGCGGAAGAAGGAGAGTATCCAGCAGTGGGCGTGGGCGACATGGGAGTTGCAGAGGGAGAAGTGGCGGAAGAGGGCAGAGTGGAGGAGGAGGACATTGTCGATGGCGGCGGCGGGGAGCTCCCAATCATCAAGAAGGAGCTCAGGGTTGGATTGTCAGCGGTGGCGCCAAGCACGGGAGAGGATGCTGGTTCGGACGGCCTCTCGGAGGGGGAGGCGGACGAGGATGTCGCCGACCACATGGTCGGTAAGGTCGGTCAGGGACGGCCTCATCCAAGTGCCCATTGCATACAGCCGCCGCCAGCTCTCCGCGCGGGAGAGGCGTTGTCGGCGCGGTCGAGGACTCCAGGCCAGCCGCCGAGCTCTGTTGCGTCTTCGTCGACGCGGACTGCAACTAAGTTGGCAGTCCTACTTTATGTTAGGACTGCCAGCTTTAGTTGCAATCCTGTTTGCTGGAAAAATTTGGGCTAGTCCCAAGCAAAGAAAATGAATGGCAAACTTGTAATTTTTTAAAAAAATTTGGGCTAGTCCCTAGTAAAAAGTAATGTGCCCTCAGAATTAGCCAAAAAAAAAGATTATTTATAAGGACACATCAAAAGTTGATCAGAGCACATCAGGATTGGGGCTAGCCCACATTTGAGAGAAAATTACCCAGGATATCCCATTTTCTTACTCACTGGGCTGTCCCAACCCCACACCTCTTCCCAAACCCAAATTTTGAACTTCATTTCACAATTTTACTCTCCCTCTCTCTTCCAAAATCCTAGCTTTCTTCTTCTTCTTCTTCTTCACCATTTCTCACTCCCCAAGCTATACATCTTCTTCTTCATCTTAACCCCTTCTCCAAGCTTTCATTTCCAATTTCAATGGCACCCAAAGGCTCTCTTCCCAAAATCCTAATTTCTCTCTCATGTTTATTCCCAAAATCAAAGTATACATCATCATGATGAAAAACATACAATGTAATGTTTATTTCAATTACTTGTCACCAATTTCATGATCGAAGTAAGCCCGAACAACATTCGGCCAAGTCGACTTTAGGACAACCATAGTTTCTCGCAGTCCTAAATACTGATAGGACTACCAGAATTTGTGGCAGTCCTGATATACATCAAGTGCATTCCAGGACTGCCATAATTTCTAGCAGTCCTAGAAGTATTAAGGACTGCCAGAAATTGTGGCAGTCATGATGTACAACAAATGCATTTCACGACTACCATAATTTATGGCAGTCCTAGAAGTATTGAGGACTGCCAAAAATTGTGGAAGTCCTGAAATAGATTGAAAATTTTGAGTGTTTCTAAATAGATTTTAGATAGATTTAAATAGATCTAAAATTTTGAATTGAAAATTTTCTGTATTTAAATAGATTGAAATGAACAAAATTGAGACACTTATCTCTAAAATAGATTTATACCTAAAATAGGTTTATAGACCGTATATGTGAAGGTTTATTTTAAAATGACAAAAATTAAGAGGCTTATCTATAAGATAGATTTAAAATTTTGAATTTTTTTAAATATATTTAAAATTTAGAATAAAAATTTTCTAGATTTAAAAAGATTGAAATGAACAAAATTGAGAGATTTATCTATAAGATAGATTTAAAATTGATAGATTTACCTATGAAGATTTATTAATGAAGAAAATTGAGAGACTTATCTCTAAAATATATTTATACCTAAAATGGATTTTGGACGGTCAGGACTGCCAAAATGACAGGACTGTCAGAAATTTGGGCAGTTCTAAAATGGACTTGTTGTCCAGCAAGTCCATTTTAGGGCTGCCCAAATTTTTGACAGTCCTAAATTTATTTTGGACTGCCAGAAATTGTGACAGTCCTAAAGTCGACTTGGTCGATCTTAGGACTACCAAAATAGGATTTTGTCGGCCGAAAAGTTAACCGAGACTGCTTCATAAAGAATGCCGTGCTCACACACCAAAGGATTTATACATTATTTGTTCACCCACCAATATTAGGGTTTGTACATTATTTGTGAGAAGCAAATTGGGAATGAGAAAGAAACTAGGATTTTGATGGAGACGGTGAAGTTGAAAATTGTGGAAAAGAAGAAGAAATGAGAAGAAAACCCATCCTACATTCTTGCTCTTGTTATTCTTCTTGTTCTTGTTCTTCTTCTTCTTGGATGTGTTGAGGAAGAGGAAAAGAGGAAAAATAAAAGAATTGGCTTTTATACCAATAAATGAGATAGCCCTGAGTAATTTTTCCAATGACAAACTTGTAAATAAATCAAAGTTATGAATGTGATAGATCTGATCAACTTTTGATATGCCCTTATAAATAATAATATAAAACGGTTATGTTTCAATTTTGAAAAAATTAAAAACAATATTCGGTTCTGATTTAGAGTTAGGGTTCAGGTTCGATTTCGGTCCAAAATTAAAAATCGAATAAGACTTATACAATTATATAAACTGGAAATTGCTGAGATACCCACTTTCGAGGTGGTTGTTTATGAAAAATCCACCCGCAGGGTGGATTTTATGAAATACCCAACATTATGTATTTTCACGTTAAATATTTCAAGATTCCCTTTAGATGCTCTGTATTTACAAAATTACCATTTTGATAAATACCATAGAACCCCTTCGCGCAAATTTAGTCTTATATATGTATTTGAATTCACAAACTCAGATTTTGATTACGATTTTTGTCTTCTTCTTCACGAGAGATCTGAATTCCATTGCTCTCATCTTCAGCAGAGATCGTAAAGATTGTTCGTAGTTCACTGTGCTTTTCTTCAGTCGAACTCCGATTATCGCTCATCATCATCATAATCTTCGTGGAGAGATTTGAAATTTTTCGACGATTAGGTCCTTTTTAATGGCTTCATTCTGCAACGATTCAACTTGTTTCTGAAGCTCGCTTTTCTCATTCCTGAGCCTTTTATTTGTCTCTTTGAGCTTCTCGGTTGTTTGCACTGATATAAAATATACAACAATGAAAAGTATGATATCAATCAATATATACTTTTAAAAAAAAAGAAAAAAAATCATTCTTCGTGATCTTAACACGGGGAATGGTAATTCTCTGTGATTTTAACACGGGAAATGGTCATTCTCATGCATTCTAACACGAGGAATGGCCATTCTACGTGATTTTACAACGGAGAACGACCATTCTCCGTGATTTTAGCACGGAGAATGGCAATTCTCCGTTATTTTAACACGAAGAATACCTATTGTCCTACATTTTTAACACGGGGAATGACCATTCTCCGTTATTTTAACACGGAGAATGACAATTCTTCGTCAATTTAACACGGGAAAGGTCATTCTCCGTATTTTTACACACGGAGAATGTCAATTTTCTGTTATTTTAACACGAAGAATGGCAATTCTCCGTTATTTTAACACGGAGGATGACCATTCTCCTGCATTTTAACACGGATAATGCCATTCTCCGTCATTTTAACACAAAGAATGACAATTCTCCGTCAATTTAACACGGGGAAGGTTATTCTCCGTGTTTTTAACACGGAGAATTGTCATTCTCCGTTATTTTAACATGGAGAATGACCATTCTCCTGCATTTTAACACAGAAAATAGCCATTCTCCGTCATTTTAACACGAAGAATGGTAATTCTCTGTCAATTTAACACGAGAAAAGGCCATTCTCTGTGTTTTGAGCAAGAAGAATGTCAATACTCCGTGATTTTAACATGGAGAATGACAAAAAGCTCTTAATTCTCTTCACATCAGCTCTCTCTTCTCTAACTGGGGTTCTAGTTGATGTTGATGATGATGGTGAAGTGGGGTTCCAGTTGATGTTGATGATGATGATGAAGTGGGATTCCAGTTGATGCTGTTGATGATGATGAAGTGGGAACTGATGATGATGACATGGTGTGAAGATTGCGAATGGAGAGTCATTGACGAGTTTTTGAAGTAAGGTTTGAAGATTTTGGAGGAGAAAACTTATATTCGAAAGTGAGCAGCGTATGAAAGAAGAGGAAGAATCAAAACGTTTTTTTGAAAAGTACGTTTGGTGGGTGTTTTCAATAAATTAGAAGGACAAAAAGGTCATTCTGCATCATTTTATATATTTTTCTAAAGATTTTAAGTTCAATCCTTGGTTATAACTTTTATTTTTTTATATTATGTATGAGGGCTTTATTTTGAAAGTTCGTCATGGACCTCTATGAGTTGAGGGCAGACCTTGGCCATTATTTGGCCTCTCAATAGCCCTGTAGGCTAGGCTATCACTGGCCTCCCAAACGGCTTTTCAGGCTTTAGCCCCACGGGAGGCTCAGTCCTGTTAAGAGGGTCAGTGTAGGGGTGTCAACATATGCTTATCGGTACGGACATGACAATATCCGTATCCGTATCCGAATTTTTTTTTGTAATATCCGAATCCGATCCGATATCCGAACGGATATATCTTTTGACACTCCGAATTCGTATCCGTCTAGTTTAACGGATATCGGATAATATCCGATCCGATTAGCTAAAAAATTCGAATGCTAGTATCTGAATATCCGAAATCCGAAATATTAAAAATTTAGTTATTATCCGAATATCCGAAAACCAAATTCAATTTCTCTACATATTTGAGTCCTTTCTTCTTATGTTGTAAATTATAATTAATATATATTACTATTATATATAAATTATATTATAATTACTTTATGTAAAAGTTAGTTGAGAATAAAATACTTTAATATTCTCTATTAATTAATATATATTACATATACATTATACTATAGTATATATAAAATTTTGGATATCCGAATCCGATATCCGAATTCGATATCCGAAATTTGCAATTTAAAGTTGGATCGGATATTAACGGATTCGAATACCTTAATATCCGAATTCGTATCCGAAAATGGATAATATCCGAAAAATATTCGGATATCCGAATCCGATATCCAAAATTTCGAAAAATATCCGAAAGTTCGGATACTGAATCGAACCGGATTCGAATTTTCGACTATCCATTGACAGGTCTAGGTCAGTGTCGTTGAATGCTGGCCTGTTGTGTTCACACGGAGTCTCGGGGATCCTCATGACCCCAAGACGACAGCCCATTGGGCTTATCCGCCAAAAGCCTTACAAGCTAGGTCGTAAGCTAGGTCGTCAGTGGGCCTTTCAATACCATGTGGGCTAGGCTAGTTTAATAGCATTGCGGGCTAGCCACGATAAACGCATAGCCCCACGGGAAGGTTAATTAGCTTCGCAAACGCTACCCCACTGAATCCACTTGCGGGGCCCTAGGGGTCCATCATGATCCTCTGGTTGACAACCCAAGTGGGCTAACTTGACATTTAGCCTACTGGGCTACCTCTCTATGGCCTTACCTTACCCCCGCTATGGGCTCCACTAGCTTCAGGGAAAGAAGCTTTGTCCTTATGTTATTGCTATAAATAGCCGAGTAATGCTACAGTTACAACCAAATGCTTACAACCTTCACCCATTGCTGACATGTGGGACATGTCAGCAAATGGGTGAGTGATTGTAAGTGGGTTGTAAGCATTTGGTAGTAGACTTAGCATTATTGATAAATAGCCCCCTATGGGAGCATTAAAGGAGGGCGGCTCCAGAGAGGCGGGTTCCTGGTAGTTAACATTCAAGAGCTTGAAGTCTAGGAGTTAGATCAAGCTTCCCCCCCCCCCCCCCCCCCCCCCCCCCCACAACCCCCAACCCCCAACCCCCACGAGAGAGAGCACTTACCCTCTACGTCATGGAGAAGACCAGCTAGAGATCATGCTTTTTCTCGCTCATCGATGCGGCATCTCCCGTCAGCTACACGTCCCTTCTCCTTGAGGTTCCATCAGCTATAAAGATTCCAAAGCATCCGAGAGGAATTCATGAGCTAATATCTCGCAAAGCACGGTAGTTGAGATAGACCCGTGTCTAGTCGTCGGACTGTCTTCGGAACAAAGTGGTCTTCGTGCTAACCAGACTTCTACCGACACGCTCCCCAAAATACACTTCATTAGGAAGATCTCATTGTAAGATATATTCGTATAGTGTAATAATTGTAATCTTTTTTTTTTTTTTTCCTTTCCTTTCTTTCTTCACCAGATCTCAAAGGATTCGAGGAGGGTAAAACAAATACGACTTAGCCAATTCAGTTTTTATCGAGCCGAGCCGAGCCTGCAAGCTTCTCCGTTCATTTGCAGCCGTACCTAGTAGACCCATCACTGGTTTTGATGTAAAAGAAGCACAACCGATACCTGTGTTCTTTTTATGTTCCAATGTTTATTATTTGTTTGACAATTTATTCTCTATAAGTATAAAGTGTCATTGTGGTCATCTACACTTCAAATCACTATCATTTTCATTTCTTTCATTGTTTTTAATATTTTTCTTTACCTCTATTAAGCAATCTGCAGACAGCTTATATCATAGCTTCAGCAAATGGATTTTCAAATTCTCGTTTGAATCAACCTCTTTTCTCTTTTGAGGTAATAACTGATGTCCATTATGCCGATATCCCCGATGGCGCTCATTTCTCGGAGTCCCTCGATACTATAGACTCAGCATCAGAGTTTTGCAAAGGGCAGTCAGCAAGTGGAACAGTCTTGAGAGGCTCAAATTCTCAATGAACTTTGGAATTTGATAAATTCAATGCTCCGGTCTATCACATGATTGGCAATTTGATAAATTTGTTAGTGCCGAGGCACAATTTTCGATGGAAAATTTTGAAACTGAAACAATTGTAAAGACAACGTTTCAAATGCAACACCTTAAAGAAGATGTGCAACAGAGATCCTGGAGGATTCTGAATTACGAGGATCTAAAAAGATTCTACGTAATACACAAAAAATCTAAAGAGACTTTTGTGCAAGCGACTATCGGCAGTAGAGCTTCTAAAAAGAAGTTACTGTGAAAGGCAACAGCAGCGATGACAGGCGAGAATGAGATGCTGGGGTGAATGAACCACCGTTGCTCAAAGCTTTATTCGCCCCACACGAGCACGAACAGCTTCCAGGAACCAGCAAGTTCACGAAGAACTTCTGGAACGCTCGTAAGTCAATATTTGAGACTTGAACGGGCTTCCTGGACTTTACAGACTCCCTTAACTCTCTTCTTGGTGCATCTTTCAAAGGAGGCCAAGGGGCTCTATTTATAGAGTGGAGTTGAGACTTCACCTCTTCTCCTATCCGATGTGGGACTAAAATACCAATACTCAAAAATAGAGTTTGATATTTTAGATCATCCCACAATCAGCATAGAAGTGTGCCAGTCCACGCCTACCCCCCGAACACTCCCGTGCATGCACGAGACATCCTGGAGTCCGTGTCCGAGTCCGAGTCCGCACAACAAAAATTAACTTGCATCCTTGTTGGATTTAATCCTTTTTCCTTCTAGGAAAATACTTCCACATGGCACAAACTTGTGCCCCACTACACCTCATGTGCACACCTCAACACAAGCAATGCATTATATTAAGATACTCACCATTTGGTGTAGCCGATGTGGGACTATCTTTTCTAGTCCAAAGGCAAAAACACCAACAATTTTCCACATATCTCAATATATGGGTTGAGCGTTCCCCACAGTGACTGCCCATCATGCATTAGGAGAGATGTCGCTACGACTTGAATCTTCCCGCATAGGTTAAATAACAGCATGATACAAGAATGGACTAAGCCTTGAATTCTGCACCATAACTGTAATTCTTCCTACTCACATAATGACATCAACTGTGCTTCTGGCTGCACATTGAAGGCCCTGTGCCAGCCTGGTTTTAGTGTATAATTTTGGGCGTCTACAAGTTTACCCTCAAGAGACGGCCTGATATCTCTTTTCATACACTATAGGTGAGTTCTTTATTAAAGAGATATGGCATGAAACCTTGCTCTTCCTCGCGGTGCTACGCCGCTATGACATGGCCTGAAGCCGAGGCATTACCCCTACCTGGGAACCTCATCGTAGTGTCATACTACTGTAGCATGAGGTCACAAGCCTCTTTGTAGTGCCAAACTACCCAGCATGAAGCCTAAGGCTTCCTTGCGGTGTTACGCCGCAACGACATGGCTTGCAATGCCGAGACTTTACCCCTACCTGGGTACCTCATCGTGGTGTCGTGCCACTGTAACATGGGGCCATACTCCCCTTTGTAGTGCTGTCTACAACTCTTTAATTACGTCATACAGCATTAGGCTACCAGCCTATTTGCGGTGCTACGCCGCTATGACTTGGCTTACAAAGCTGAGGCATTACCCCTACCTGGGAACCTCATGGTGGAGTCACCCCACTGTAGCATGGAGTTTCACTCCTTGTAGTGTTGTTCTACCGTGCTTCCTGTAAAGCACACCAGGCATTCACTCTGCCTGAGAACTCATTAAGGCGTTTAAGCCAACCGTCCACATGATCTGTTTTTTTCTGCAGAAAATACATAGTAGACAACAGTGGTTATGGGTCCGTATCCCTTCCATGTTCCAGAGAACAAGTATCCACTGTTACCTGATAGTTTCCCAGTCAGTGATCCTCCTTTGAACCAAAAGTTAGATGCCTAGTAGATTTTTCTTTGAACTAATAGCATAAAACTTTATGGTAGGATTACAAAGACACACTATCAGAATGCCTTCAAACCCATTTTACAAGCTGTATCATCGACCAGCTGGCGCTTGAGGCCCTTGGTGAACGGATCCGCCAGGTTCTCCTGACTCCGAACATCAATCACTGCAATAACACCTCTCTTGATAAGATCGTGTACTGCTCTGTGCTTCAACCGTACCGTTCTCTTCTTCCCGTTGAAGAGTTCATTTGATGCCACTGCTGCTGCCGCATGGTTGTCACAGTATATCGGTATTGCCGGTATCTGAGGCCCAACCACCGGAAGATCATATATGAGCTCCCGAAGCCACTCTGCTTCATCTGCAGCAGCATCCAATGCAAAGAATTCAGATTCCATGGAGGAGCGAGATAACATAGTCTGCTTCTTCGACTTCCACGATATAGCAGCTCCGTCCATGGCGAATACGAATCTACCTGTGGAATACTCGCTCTCCATATCTGAACACCAGCTAGCATCACTGAAGCCTTCCACTACTGACGGATCTCCGCTGTAGAAAAGTGCATATGTCTGAGTTTTCTTGAGATATCTCATAACGCGCTTCACAGATTTCCAGTGCTCAACGCCTGGATTGCTAGTGAACCGACTCAGCATTCCCACGGCAAAAGCTATGTCAGGCCTTGTGGTAGTAGTAGCATACATCAAGCTTTCGATGACGCTAGCGTACTCCAACTGCCTGACGCTTTCCCTCGAATTAGGCTCCAGCTTCTGATCACTCCGGTACGGTGTATCAATTATGGGAAGATCTTGATACCCGTAGCGAGTGAGCATCTTCTCAATATAATGAGATTGTGACAGCGCTATTCCAGTGCCTGTCCGAATGATCTTGAGCCCCAAGATTACGTCGGCATCCCCCAAGTCCTTCATACTGAACTTGGTCGAGAGGAATTTCTTTGTCTCTGTGACGCAGCTTAAATCCGTACCTAGGATTAGCATGTCGTCCACGTAAAGACAAACGATTACTCCTCTTCCGTCAGCATACTTCGTATAGACACACTTGTCTGTTTCACTGACCCTGTAGCCATTTGACCTTATCACCTTGTCAAATTCTCATGCCACATTTTGGGAGCTTGTTTCAAACCATACAGAGACTTCATCAACTTGCAGACTTTGTCTTCCAGACCTCTGACGACAAAACCTTCTGGTTGTTGCATGTAGATCTCTTCGGTCAGCTCGCCATTAAGGAATACCGTTTTCACATTCATCTGATGTATCACCAGCTTGTGTATTACTGCTAGAGCAATTAACAATCTGATGGTTGTCATCCGAGCTACTGGAGCATAAGTGTCAAAGTATTCGATCCCCTGCTTCTGAGTAAACCCCTTGGCCACTAGCCTGGCCTAGAACTTGTCAATGGTTCCATCTGCTTTCATCTTCTTCTTGAAGATCCATTTGCATCTGATGGGTCTTGCTCCTTCTGGCAGGTCAACCAATACCCATGTGTTGTTGGAGGTGATTGAGTCAATCTCGTTGTCTATCACCTCCTTCCAGAATACATCATCTCTGGTCTTTATCGCCTCATCATAGGTAAGCGGATCTGCTTCCACATGATAGGTGATGAAGTCATCTCCGAAGTCTTTCGGCCTCCTCGTTCGCTTAGTTGACGGCTCAGCGAGTTCTGGTTCAGCTGGTGTCTCCTTGATGACAGCTTCATCTTGGACTACTGGTTCATTAAAGACTTCTGTCTGCTTTGTACCCTCATCATTCTCCGGAAGATCCACGAGAACAATATTCTTGTGTTTTTCAAACTTGTCTTCAAAGTATTCAGCATCGCGAGATTTGATGATATGGTTTGACTCGATATCAAGGAATCTCCAAGCATCACTCTTCTCGGCATACCCCAAGAAGATCGCCTTCGTAGTCCTTGTCCCCAGCTTCTGAATCTTCAGATCCGGGAGCTTCACATAAGCCAGACACCCCCACACTCGAATGACATTCAAGTTAGGTTTGACTTTGAACCAGAGTTCATGAGGAGTTATGTCGGAAGTTGCATATGGCACTCTGTTCAGACTGAACGTTGCCGTTAGTGCAGCTTCTCCCCAGTAGCACTTTGGAAGACCCGCAGTCAATAGCATGGAGTTCATCATCTCTGTCAACGTTCTGTTCTTCCTTTCTGCTACTCCGTTGGATTGAGGAGAGTACGGAGCCGTTGTCTCATTGATGATTCCATGTTCTTTACAGAATGATAAGAATTCATGAGACCGATACTCCCCGCCTCGATCACTCCTTAACCTCTTGAGTTGTTATCCAGTTTGCCGCTCAGCCTCGGCCCTGAACTCCTTGAACTTCTTGAATGCTTCGTCTTTAGACTTGAGCAAGTAGACGAAAGCATACTTTGAGAAGTCATCGATGAAAGTAATAAAATACTTCATCCCGGCCTTTGTAGAGAATTGTTTGAAGTCACAGATATCTGAGTGAACCAACTCCAGAAGATCTGTGCTTCGATGGACCCTGTGAAAGGGTTTCCTTGTGATCTTCGTCTGAGCACATACTTCGCATTTCTCTACCTTACCCCCACACTTGGAGATAAGTCCTAGACTAGATATTCTGTAAATCCTTTTACAATGAACATGTCCTAGCCTATTATGCCACAACTCAAGAGAATAATCAAAAAAAGTGATTGCATTTATATTATCATGCTGGGTTACAACAAGCTGAATCTTGTACATTCCTTCAGTTTGGAAAGCTTTTCCGAAGAATATACCCTTCTTGGACATCACCAACTGGCCAGCATTGATGTCCATCCTCAAGCCTGCATTGCAGAGCAGACTTCCAGAGATCAGGTTCTTAGCAATTACTGGAACATGCTTCACACCTTGAAGCGTTAGAGTGTTCCCCGATGTGAGTTTCAGCTCCACCGTCCCGATCCCCAGTACTTCAGCTTGTGCCTGGTTTGCCATTATTGTCACCCTCACTTTTCCCAGTTAGGAGTAAAATGGTAATTTTCCATTTTATAATATTTTGGGAATTTTATTTCATAAATATTATTATTTAATTATATTAGGAGTCAGGTTCGAATTTCATCGCATTCCGAGTTAATTCGGGACCCCGATGAATTTCGACTTGAGTTGTATTTAGCCTGTTAATTAGCCATGGCCCACCCAAACTAAACTTTTTAGGTTTAGGAGTTTGGACTAGTTCTCCCATGAGTAATTATGTTTAATTATGATTTTTATTTATTTTTAGCAACTTCCAAAACCTAATTTGGATTAAATTGGCATATAAGCTAGTGTAGGGGCAAACTTGTAAATACAAGTGCCCCTACCAAGACCACCATGGCCGGCCCCTATAGGCACACCACCCCCTCCATCTCTTTTACTTCATCACCAAGTAAAACACTCTCTCTTCATTTCTTTCTTCCAACTTCTTCTTCTTCCTCCAAATCTTCATTTAGGTATGATTTTTAAACCCTTATTAATTTCTCCTTTTGCATTTTTCCTTCACATAAATTAGAGAGGGGATCATTCTCTACAAGTTGACCATAGCCTTTGTAGGTTCCCTTAAAATATAGGTTAAGGATTTATTATGGTTTAATCCTTTTTGAGAGTGATATATATATATATATATATATATATATATATATATATATATATATATATATATATATATTTTTTTTTTTTTTTTTTTATGTATGTCCGGCGGGCCTAGCTCTTGTGGTTAGGAGGGTTGGCTCCCCTAGGGATGGGCTGGGTTCGAGCCTTCCCTTCCACCCGGGGTGGTGTACGGCTTTGGCCGCGGCCCCGGGTGGCACCCGCTGCCGGACACCCCCCTGGCCCCCCCCCGGGCTCCCCCCCCACCCCCGGACCCCCCCCCGCCCCCCCCCCCCCCCAAAATATATAAATATATATATATATATATATATATATATATATATATATATATATATATATATATATATATATTGTATACGTATGTATCAATGCTTAGAGTTGTGTATTAGAACTTATAGTTGTGCAATAGAGCCTTAGAGTTGTGCATGAGAGCATCGTAGTTGTGCAGGAATGCCTTAGAAGTGTGCAGAATGCTATTCAGGAAAAACTGTGCAGTAGAGCCTTAAAGGTGAGCAGAGGAGCCTTAAAGGTGAGCAGAAGTGCCTTAAAGGTGAGCAGAGGAGCCTTAAAGGTGTGCAGGTTGTCCCAGTGTGCTAAAATCCGAGAAATTAGAGTGTGTGTGTGTGTTTATATTTATAGATAGATATGTGAGTGTTGTGTGTATACATTCATAGATGTATAATAGATGGTTATATATATATATATATATATATATATATATATATATATATATATATATATATATATATATATATATAGATATATATAGAGGGATATATATATATATACATATATATACCCTATTATTAGCTCTATATAACCCTAATAAAACCTACTAGAATAACCCCCAAAACTTGTCCCAAGAGAGGGTGAAAGTATAGGTTGAGAAGGTTGAGTGAGTGAGTTAAGGGTTAAGTAGGATTTTGGTTAAGGGGTGAAATTGAGTTCCGTAATTCGGAACGCGTCGAAGCTTGGAGGGGAGTTAGATAATGTGATTTAGATTTTGTGGGTAGGCTTCGGAGTTGAAATCGGGGTTGCGTGTGGGCTTGGGGAGACGGTATCGCACCACACAATCCCGTATCTTGAAATATTCAAGATAACAGGTAAACGGGCGATTCAGACCGTAAGGTGGACTGGATGTCCACTTACCCTAGAAAACTTGGTAGGTAATGGTCGTATAGATTAGTACCCTACTACCCTAGGAAGCACGTAGTGGAATTCCCAAGGGAAAGCCGCTTGGCGTCAAGTTAGAACGGTTTAAGGGTAAATGTTAAGGGGTAATCGGGTAATTTCGAGATACGGAGTTCGGGTAGTCGGATTGACTTGAAACTTGGGTGGCAGGTTGGGTACACCCTACGAATGTCATATTTAAGCCGATTTTGGCTCGGTTGACCCAAAGTTGACTTTTTACCCAAAAGTCAACCGTGAGTCAACACTTTGTCTAGATTTGACCAAATCCAAACTAGAGTTGACCAGTTGACCAAAAGTCAACTGTTGGTCAACATTTGACTAGTTGGACCTAGGGTTGACCTAGAGTTGACCAGAGTTGACCAGTTGACCAAAAGTCAACTATAGGCCAACTCTTGACCCCGTTTGACTTTCTTCGACTTATTTTGACCTGTGATGACTGGTATGACCTAGAGTTGACTTAGTCTGACTTAGATTGACTTGATATAACTTGATTTGACCTAGATTAACTTGATAGAACTTAGTGTGACTCAGTGAGACCTAGTTTGACCTAGATTGCATATCATTCATTGTGAATCATTCTTAAACTTGTTTAAACCTAATTTAACATGTAATATCTTATCTTAGGTTTCCGATTTCCGCTTTGAGCACTGATATACCCTACAGCTCAGGACAGCAGGCGAGTACATTCACTGATAGTTTTCATTGTCTTGATATATGTTTTATCCGATTCAGTCGTAGTGTCTTACTTGATTCTCAAACACGATAGTTCACGGACTAGTATTATCGGATTCCTGTCATGAGATGTCATTCCTAGATTTCTTGGGATACTGGTACTTGCTCGATCTTGTTCTTGTACTTGTATTGACACCGATTCCTGAGAAGGAGTAGCTACCTTCTTATGGAATCTCGTGCCATGACGTGCTATGTCCGGATCCGTATACTACTCGGGGAAATGGGGAATATTATAGATAGTGTGATCAATGCCCCCCTTGAGTTACTCCTTGCACCATAGCCATAACCTCACCTCACGATGGGTATAGCCTGACCTGTGTTACTTCTCGCTCCATAGCTTACCATCCCGGCCGGGCCGAGTCCACGTACTTGTAGCCGGTCGGCTGGAAGCCTGATTCTTGACCCATACCGATCACATTAGGCTATAATATTTGAGGCACATTTTATATTTACTTTTCTTGTCATATATCCTGTTCTGTTCTATATTCAGTACTTTTTCACCATGTATGATATACAGTACTCACATGTTCTACATGCCTTTACATTGTACCTTGATTTGAGACTAAGTTCAGCTCGGGAGAAGGGTTACAACCCCGGTCCTTATTTGGTTTAAGGGTTGTAACTCGGCTTCCGAACGGTTCCCAAGTCGCCTATATCTTTGTCTTGTATTTCATTATACTGTCTCTTATAGAATTTGTCAATTCACATGGAACTGCCGTTAGTGCTTATACTTGTTCATTTTCCTGACAGGATACCGTTATGATGTATTACAGATGACTCTGAGTCGGACTGCCCGACCTATTATGGGCTCGATTTAGATGGAGTAGCCTTGGATCGTGGCCTTATAGTAGAGCTACTAGATTTTGTACTTCCAGAGTAGTGTAGATTAGCTAGGTTTGACTGGACTGCGATCCAGCTAGCTTTATCAGACTGTAGTTTCTATATTCTATTTTGATACCCTGTGATGTTGTATATATCTGGGCTTGTATTAGACTATGGACTTATTACTCTTTTATGAGCTATCTACCTTAATTTTATTCTGTGATTGAGACTGTATTGTTATGTCACCTCCATTCAGAGTGTATATACTGTACAGGTACCTTTAAACTGTTAGTCGTAGTATTTACAGATGTTATATACAGCGTTCTACCGCCGATACTGCGGCGTAGGCTGGACGTAACCACGTACTCGTGTCCCTAATCAGGGTACGGGTCATGACACGTTTTTGTGGTAGCCCACGCAGGTCTAGTGTCGCAATTAGTACGATCTCGTAATGGTGCTCGACTTAGAGTACTAATTACGAGCCTGCGATTAGGACGTAGGACTTGGGACATGATAGGAGTTTCTCAATCACACCTAAGAAATTTCTGATCTTTTGATTATCATGATTATTCACCTTGTATTAAATTAACTGTCCTTCCTTGATAATCTACTCATGTGCCATATTGATCTCTTGTTTCAATTCGTCTCCAGGATGACGAAGACGTATCCGCAGGCCTCTGGATCGAGTAGCTTGTCCGAGAGATCTGACCCGGTCGAGGAGGAGGTTCATGAGACTGCCCCCAGTGATTCTACTATTCCGGAGACCCAGGCAGTTGCACAGGGAGGTCTACCACCTCCATCCCAGAGGGTTACGGTCGTTGTTCCAGAGATACTGCCGCCACCACCACCGATACCGACGGATACACATCATATGTTCCTTCTCCTTTAGCAGATGATGGAGACACAGCGGGCCCAGGCAGAGGCGTCGCAGCGCCATTCGGAGGCATCACACCGTCAGATCGAGATGCTGAGGCAGAGTATGGAGAACTCGCATCAACTTGCCCTGGCAGCAGTAGAGAGAGTGGTACCGGGTACGGTGCAGGGCCCTACTGGCCAGCAGCCGTGCCAGCAGCAGTCCAGGCCGGGGACAGTGTTAGACTTTAGGAAGATGAGCTCCAGGGACTTCACAGGCACGGAGGGCATCCTTTATGCAGACGACTGGCTAGAGGATGTACAGCGGAGCATGGAGCTGGCAGAGCTTCCTAGAGCACTTTGGGTTTCGGCCGCAGCCAGCCGATTCTTCGATATTGCGCTGACATGGTACCGTACGGATCCTCGTGCGTCGGTGAGAGGGCTGACTTGGGAGAACTTCCAGAGGCTCTTCAAGGAGAAGTTCTTCCCGGACGTGGCTCTTACAGCATTGGAGGGCCAGTTCGTGGGTCTAGTGCAGGGGAACTCATCGGTGGACGAGTATGCAGCTGAGTTCTTCTGCCTTAGCAGGTTCGCTCCCGATATGATCCAGGATGAGGGGCAGAAGGCTCGTAAGTTCCGCAGGGGACTTATTCATGCAGTGCGCACCCGCACCTCGGGTCGCCGTGACGCGACGTTCGATCAGATATTGATGGACGTGCAGATCGCAGAGGAGGACTTCGGCCTCAAACCGAAGAGGAGCGGAGATACTATGGGGGCGAGTTCCAGTGCGGGACCGGCCAAGTGCCCCCACATTCAGCAGCAGCAGCAGCAGAGGCCGTTTCAACAGGCACCGGCGCGTGCCCAGCAGCATCAGGGTCAGGGCCAGAAGCAGGCCCAGCAGTGTGCTTACTGCAGGAAGACGGGGCACAGCAGAGACGTATGTCGGAGGAGGTTAGGCGCTTGCCTATTCTGTGGAGGGACCGACCACCAGCTGAAGGGCTGCCCTGCTCGAGCAGCCAAGGGAGGCCAGGACAGGGTGCAGCCGGCTAGAGGACCAGCGGTTCAGCAGAGGGGTCCTCCACTCCAGACCCAGCAACAGCGTTTTGTCCAGCACCAGAGGGGAGCACCCGCAGGCAGGGTGTTCGCTTTGGCAGCAGAGGAGGAGGCAGATCCCGTGGGAGATGTTGTAGCAGGTCATGTTCTCCTAGATTCTTTCCCTGCTTTCGTCTTATTTGATTCTGGGGCGACCCATAGTTTTGTGTCTGTTTCTTTTGCTTTGAGACACAATATTATTGCTGAATATATGGGTAGGACTTGCAAGATTATGACCGGGGGAGGTATTATCCTGGTTAATAATATTTGCAAGGGACGGAGAGTCACTCTGAGAGGCCGGGACTTGAGTGCGTGTCTGCTCGTAATGCCCCTACCGAGGTACGATATGGTACTCGGTATGGATTGGTTGAGCATGCACCATGCTAGCATTCATTGTAGAGGAGGCAGAGTTCTTTTTAGGACGCCGGGTGAGCAAGAGATCGAGTTTGCTCGAGGAGCAGCGGAGCCGGAGGCTGGATTCTGTGGAGCTTTGTTGGCGGGACAGGATTTGCCACATCCGTTGATTGCTGAGTTCTCGGATGTCTTTCCCGAGGAGTTGTTGGGGATGCCGCCAGACAGGGACATTGAGTTCTCCATAGACTTGGTGCCGAGCGCCGAGCCCATCTCGCAGCATGTCTATAGGGTAAACAACAGCGAGTTGATAGAGCTAAAGAAGCAAGTCGACGAGCTGCAGGACAAGGGGTTCATCAGATCCAGTTCTTCGTCCTGGGGAGCGCCAGTCCTGTTCGTGCCAAAGAAGGACGGTACGTCCCGCATGTGCATTGATTACCGGGCGCTCAACAACCTCACTATCAAGAATAGGTACCCTTTGCCGAGGATCGACGACTTGTTCGATCAGCTGAGTAGGGCAAAGGTCTTTTCGAAGATAGATTTGAGGTCCGAGTATCACCAGTTAAAGGTGAGGCGGGATGACATTCCCAAGACGGCATTTCGGACTCGATACGGCCAGTACGAGTTTACAGTAATGCCATTTGGGTTGACCAATGCTCCCGCGGTGTTCATGAACTTGATGAAAAAGGTATTCCATCAGTACCTTGACAAGTTCATGGTGGTCTTCATAGACGATATCTTGATCTATTCGAAGATGCAGGAGGAGCATGAGGAGCACTTGAGAGTTGTTTTAGAGACTCTGAGGAGGGAGCAACTCTACGGGAAGCTTTCTAAGTGTGAGTTCTTCTTAGACCAGGTGGAGTTCCTAGGTCATGTTGTGACCGAGCACGGGATTTCAGTAGACCAGAGGAAGATTTCGGCAGTGGAGTCTTGGTCTACGCCCAGTTCAGTTGCCGAGGTTCGGAGTTTTCTGGGTTTGGCTGGCTATTACCGGAAGTTCGTCCAGGACTTCTCGCGGATTGCAGAGCCGATGACTAGACTCACCAGGAAGGACGTGGAGTTCGTCTGGACTGTTGAGTGTCAGACTGCATTCGATGAGCTGAAGAGGAGGTTGACTTCAGCTCCGATCCTGACCTTGCCATCTGGGTCAGGAGGGTTCTCGATCTTCAGCGATGCTTCCGGGAAGGGTTTAGGGTGTGTTCTTCAGCAGCACGGGAAGGTGATTGCCTATGCATCCAGGCAGTTGCGTCCTCATGAGAAAAACTATCCTAGTCATGATCTGGAGTTGGCCGCAGTTATATTTGCTTTGACGTTATGGAAGCATTACCTGTACGGAGAGCGAGTTGAGATCTTCACAAATCACAAGAGCTTGAAGTACGTGTTCACTCAGAAGGAGTTGAACATGCGGCAGAGGCGGTGTTTAAAGATGATGAAGGACTTCGATATATCCTTGCAGTACCATCCGGGGAAGGCCAACGTAGTTGTAGATGCCTTGAGCAGGTATCCAGTTGCTATGTTCTTGACGACAGATCGTCATTTGTTGGCCGACCTGGATAGTTTGGGTATCGAGGTCATCATTCCGGGCATGGAGATCCAGATGTGGGGTTTGCAGATTCAGTCTGAGCTGATGGATAGAGTCAGGTCAGTACAGTATGATGATGTTGCCTTGGGGAGCATCAGGGAGCAGGTGAGGATGGGCTTGCTTGACGATTTCTCTGTAGCCGAAGACGGGTCGTTGCGGCACGGTACTAGGCTGTGCATTCCGCGTGGAGAGCTTTGGGAGGAGGTTCTTCAGGAGGCGCATCGCTCTCAGTATTCTATGCATCTTGGAGCCAACAAGATGTATAGGGACCTGAGAGAGCACGTGTGGTGGTATGGCATGAAGCGCGAGGTAGCTCAGTTTGTATCTCGTTGCCTTGTGTGTCAGCAGGTGAAGGCCGAGAGGCAGAGACCAGGTGGATTGCTACAGCCGCTACCTATTCCCGAGTGGAAGTGGGAGCACATCACCATGGACTTTGTATCTGGACTTCCACGGTCGCCAGGAGGGAAGGACGCGGTTTGGGTCATAGTTGATAGATTGACCAAATCGGCCTATTTTTTGCCTTTCAAGGTGGGTTTGTCTACGGAGAGGCTGGCTGAGCTGTATGTTCGTCAGATCGTGAGATTGCACGGAGTTCCGGTAAGCATAGTTTCAGATCGGGATAGCCGATTCACTTTCCACTTCTGGAGGAGTTTGTAGGCTTGCTTGGGCACCTCGCTCAAGTTTAGTACTGCTTATCATCCTCAGACAGACGGGCAGTCGGAGAGGACCATCCAGACTTTGGAGGATATGCTTCGCACATGTGTACTAGATCTCGGGGGTTCTTGGGAGGACCATCTTCACCTGGTAGAGTTTGCTTACAACAACAGCTACCAGGTCAGTATAGAGATGTCACCATTTGAGGCTCTATATGGACGGAGATGCCGTACTCCCTTGTCTTGGGACGATATCGACGAGCGGGCGCTTCTTGGGCCAGAGATGGTTGTGGATGCAGCCGAGAAGGTCAGGATGATTAGAGACAGACTTCGGGTGGCTCAAGATAGGCAGCGGCATTGGGCCGATAGTCACCGAAGACCGTTAGAGTTCGAGGTTAGTTTCAGTTCTTGTCGTGTTTGTTATGATTGTTTGTTAGTTGTGTGTTGAGTTTTTGTCTTGTGTCTAGGTTGGTGACATGGTATTTCTGAGGATATCCCCGACACGTGGCACTATTCGCTTTGGCGGCAGTGGAAAGCTCAGTCCGCGCTACATCGGACCTTTCACTATCTTAGAGAGGATCGGTGCAGTAGCCTACCGACTGGACTTGTCTACCAGGCTCGAGGGAGTGCACAACGTGTTTCATGTATCTCAGCTGAGACGGTACGTGGCAGATCCTAGCCATGTATTGGACCATTCAGCGATACAGGTGGGACCTACTCTCAGCTATCCAGAACAGCCGGTGGAGATTCTGGATCGCAGGGAGAAGGTGCTCCGGAACCAGGTCATACCCTTGGTTCGGGTTGCATGGAGACATCACTCTCCAGGTGAGTCTACCTGGGAGAGGGAGGACGACATGCGGGAGCGTTTTCCTTATCTTTTTGCGCCCTGAGGTATAAATCTATTTCTTTTGTCTTTCTGTTTGTGATTTCCTGTGCTTGTTGTCTTCAATTTCGAGGACGAATTTTTTTAAGGTGGATAGACTTGTCACCCTCACTTTTTCCAGTTAGGGGTAAAATGATAATTTTCTATTTTATAATATTTTGGGAATTTTATTTCATGAATATTATTATTTAATTATATTAGGAGTCGGGTTCGAATTTTATCGCATTCCGAGTTAATTCGGGACCCCGGTGAATTTTGACTTGAGTTGTATTTAGCCTGTTAATTAGCCATGGTCCACCCAAACTAAACTTTTTAGGTTTAGGAGTTTGGACTAGTTCCCCCATGAGTAATTAAGTTTAATTATGATTTTTATTTATTTTTAGCAACTTCCAAAACCTAATTTGGATTTAATTGGCATATAAGCTAGTGTAGGGGCAAACTTGTAAATACAAGTGCCCCTACCAAGACCACCATGGCCGGCCCCTATAGGCACACCATCCCCTCCATCTCTTTTACTTCATCACCAAGTAAAACACTCTCTCTTCATTTCTTTCTTCCAACTTCTTCTTCTTCCTCCAAATCTTCATTTAGGTATGATTTTTAAACCCTTATTAATTCCTCCTTTTGCATTTTTCCTTCACATAAATTAGAGAGGGGATCATTCTCTACAAGTTGACCATAGCCTTTGTAGGTTCCCTTAAAATATAGGTTAAGGATTTATTATGGTTTAATCCTTTTTGAGAGTGATATATATATATATATATATATATATATATATATATATATATATATATATATATATATATTGTATACGTATGTATCAATGCTTAGAGTTGTGTATTAGAACTTATAGTTGTGCAATAGAGCCTTAGAGTTGTGCATGAGAGCCTCGTAGTTGTGCAGGAATGCCTTAGAAGTGTGCATAATGCTATTCAGGAAAAACTGTACAGTAGAGCCTTAAAGGTGAGCAGATGAGCCTTAAAGGTGAGCAGAAGTGCCTTAAAGGTGAGCAGAGGAGCCTTAAAGGTGTGCAGGTTGTCCCAGTGTGCTAAAATCCGAGAAATTGGAGTGTGTGTGTTTATATTTATAGATAGATATGTGAGTGTTGTGTGTATACATTCATAGATGTATAATAGATGGTTATATATATATATATATATATATATATATATATATATATATATATATATATATATATATATATATATATATATATATATATATATATACATATATATACCCTATTATTATACCCTATTATTAGCTCTATATAACCCTAATAAAACCTACTCGAATAACCCCCAAAACTTGTCCCAAGAGAGGGTGAAAGTATAGGTTGAGAAGGTTGAGTGAGTGAGTTAAGGGTTAAGTAGGATTTTGGTTAAGGGGTGAAATTGAGTTTCGTAATTCGGAACGCGTCGAAACTTGGAGGGGAGTTAGATAATGTGATTTAGATTTTGTGGGTAGGCTTCGGAGTTGAAATCGGGGTTGCGTGTGGGCTTGGGGAGACGGTATCGCACCGCACAATCCCGTATCTTGAAATATTCAAGATAACGGGTAAACGGGCGATTCGGACCGTAAGGTGGACTGGATGTCCACTTACCCTAGAAAACTTGGTAGATAATGGTTGTATAGATTAGTACCCTACTACCTTAGGAAGCACGGAGTGGAATTCCCAAAGAAAAGCCGCTTGGCGTCAAGTTAGAACGGTTTAAGGGTAAATGTTAAGGGATAATCGGATAATTTCGAGATACGGAGTTCGGGTAGTCGGATTGACTTGAAACTTGGGTGGCAGGTTGGGTACACCCTACGAATGTCATATTTGAGCCAATTTTGGCTCGATTGACCCAGAGTTGACTTTTTACCCAAAAGTCAACCGTGAGTCAACACTTTGTTTAGATTTGACCAAATCCAAACTAGAGTTGACCAGTTGACCAAAAGTTAACTGTTGGTCAACATTTGACTAGTTGGACCTAGGGTTGACCTAGAGTTGACCAGAGTTGACCAGTTGACCAAAAGTCAACTGTAGGCCAACTCTTGACCCCGTTTGACTTTCTTCGACTTGTTTTGACCTGTGATGACTGGTATGACCTAGAGTTAACTTGGTCTGACTTAGATTGACTTGATATAACTTGATTTGACCTAGATTGACTTGATAGGACTTAGTGTGACTCAGTGAGACCTAGTTTGACCTAGATTGCATATCATTCATTGTGAATCATTCTTAAACTTGTTTAAACCTAATTTAACATGCAATATCTCATCTTAGGTTTCTGATTTCCGCTCTGAGCACTGATATACCCTACAGCTCAGGACAGCAGGCGAGTACATTCACTGATAGTTTTTATTGTCTTGATATCTGCTATATCCGATTCAGTCGTAGTGTCTTACTTGATTCTCAGACACGATAGTTCACGGACTAGTATTATCGGATTCCTGTCATGAGATGTCATTCCTAGATTTCTTGGGATACTGGTACTTGCTCGATCTTGTTCTTGTACTTGTATTGACACCGATTCCTGAGAAGGAGTAGCTACCTTCTTATGGAATCTCGTGCCATGATGTGCTATGTCCGAATCCGTATACTACTCGGAGAAATGGGGAATATTATAGATAGTGTGATCAATGCCCCCTTGAGTTACTCCTTGCACCATAGCCATACCCTCACCTCACGATGGGTATAGCCTGACCTGTGTTACTTCTCGCTCCATAGCTTACCATCCCGGTCGGGCCGAGTCTACGTACTTGTAGCCGGTCGGCTGGAAGCCTGATTCTTGACCCATACCGATCACATTAGGCTATAATATTCGAGGCACATTTTATATTTACTTTTCTTGTCATATATCCTGTTCTGTTCTATATTCAGTACTTTTTCACCATACATGATATACAGTACTCACATGTTCTACATGCCTTTACATTGTACCTTGATTTGAGACTAAGTTCAGCTCGGGAGAAGGGTTACAACCCCGGTCCTTGTTTGGTTTAAGGGTTGTAACTCGGCTTCCGAACGGTTCCCAAGTCGCCTGTATCTTTGTCTTGTATTTCATTATACTGTCTCTTATAGAATTTGTCAATTCACATGGAACTGCCGTTAGTGTTTGTACTTACTCATTTTCCTGACAGGATACCGTTATAATATATTACAGATGACTCTGAGTCGGACTGCCCGACTTATTATGGGCTCGAGTTAGATGGAGTATCCTTGGATCGTAGCCTTATAGTAGAGCCACTAGATTTTGTACTTCCAGAGTAGTGTAGATTAGCTAGGTTTGACTGGACTGCGATCCAGCTAGCTTTATCAGACTGTAGTTTCTATATTCTATTTTGATACCCTGTGATGTTGTATATATTTGGGCTTGTATTAGACATTGGACTTATTACTCTTTCATCTATCATATGTCTTTTCTTCTGAGCTATCTACCTTAGTTTTATTCTGTGATTGAGACTGTATTGTTATGTCACCTCCATTCGGAGTGTATATACTGTACAGGTACCTTTAAACTGTTAGTCGTAGTATTTACAGACGTTATATACAACGTTCTACCGCCGATACTGCGGCGTAGGCTGGACGTAACCACGTACTCGTGCCCCTAATCAGGGTGCGGGTCGTGACAATTATGACCTTCTCTGAAGTTGGCTCATAAGAGACGAACCAGTCCTTGTCTGAACAGATATGGCAGGTCGCACCAGTGTCTATCCACCAGTCCAAGTCAGCCCCCACAGTTGCAACCTGTGCTATCATGGCAACTAGATTAGTAATCATAGAAACCTTACTTGGTCCACCTTGTTCTTTGGGCTTGGACTTGCATTCGGATTTGTAGTGGCCCTTCTTGCCACAATTGAAGCAAGTCACATGGGACTTGGACTTCTGCTGCTTGAAAGCAGGACCCTTCACTTTCAGATTCGTGAAGTCCTTCTTTTTGCGATGAGAAGCAGCCTGCTTCCCCTGGTATTCTCTGGTTTGGACCAGATTTTCCTTCGTCAGTTGCTTGGACAGAGTATCCATCTTCTGTTGAGAGCGCATCTCGTCCTCAACATGGATCTCTTGCAAGAAATCTTCCAAGCTAATTTCCATCTTCTTTCGATGCATCCTTGCATAGAAGTTGCTCCATCCTGCAGGAAGTTTCGCGACGATCCCTCCAATGACAAACTTGTCGACGAGGGGCATGTTCTCGTCTTCTAGTTTATGACGCAACTTCAGAAACTCCTTCACTTGGGGCAGCATCGACTTCTCGTCTTCGAAGGTCCACTTATGGTATTTTTCTACCATGAAGATCTTGGATCGGTTCTCGTCATCTTCATAGAGCTTTCCCAAGGAGTCCCATATCTCTTTGGCAGATGTCTTCTTGGAGTAGGACTCTGCCAGAGAGTCTTCCATGGAATTGAGTATCAGTAGTTTACATATACTGTTTTCTCTCTTCCACTTCGCTTGCTTGGTTGTAGCAGCGGCCATAGCCGCAGCAGATCCAGTGGTTGGAACGATTGGTTCTTCTTCTGACAGCACGTGATCAACATCTACGAGTTGAAGATTTAAAGTGACATTTCGTTTCCATATCTAGAAGTATTCGCCATCGAATTTCTCCAACTTGTTAAAGCCGGTATCGATGAGCGAAGTACGAGAATTATCCATCTTCTCAATAAAGCTTTGAGATTGTTAGTGCCGAGGCACAATTTTCGATGGAAAATTCTGAAACTGAAACAATTGTAAAGACAACGTTTCAAATGCAACACCTTAAAGAAGATGTGCAACAGAGATCCTGGAGGATTCTGAATTACGAGGTATTTTCCATAAATAAATTCACTTTATTTATTTTGTATCTGAGAAAATTACAACTGTAGGAATCTAATCTAGAAGACGATTACTTTATCCCTTGGACGATGCGATAAAGAAAACTCGAACTTCGAAGAACTTGGACAGCAACTGGGCAATCTCTCTGTTCTCTCTGAAAATGACTGTAGTCTCTGATGAAGATGAAGAAACTCTTTTTTATAGAGTTCAGGATAACTGTCCTTAAGCATACGCTCAGGTAGTTACTTGACGTGTGCATAACTGCAGGGACGCGTGGCGAATTCTGATGGAGACACATTAGCGTGCGGTTGAAAGTAGTGGAGCAAGTTCAGGAGAGATTGATGGCCCGGATGCCACGTTGCATAACTTCTAGAGAAGTGGATAACTGGTACAGGACACGTGAGAACGTGTGTTGACTGTAATCCTGGATATGGTTGCTGTAATACGCTGCCTTGTTGAAGGAGAGTTTATACGCTGACTTGGACAGCGTAGTGCCATAGGAAATCCATACGCTCACTTTATGGGCAAGGAGTCATGTGAGGTCATACGCTCGCTTGTTTAACAAGGAATCATGTGAGATCCATACGCTCACTTGACTGTGTGAAGAAGGAGTCATGTGAGGTTGATACGCTCACTTGACTGGGTGAAGAAGGAGTCATGTGAGGTTGATACGCTCACTGGAGAAGTGGCCATGTGGCTATCATCAATCTTCTTTGGTCGTGACTGCGGATTTGACGGCTGACAGACTGTCAATGATGGCTTTTGTATTTATGAAGGCTGCTGAGTTGTCCTCGTAAAAGACAAAATCGGCTCTTCGAAAACCTATACGACGGTTACTTTTCTCGTGACAGCTGTCTTTGCACGAAAGATGAAGTGTCAGATTCATTCCTCATTTAAACATATGTTGTGCTGTCACTTCAGTAAATAATAAAATATTTACTGAGCGTATGGCTTTTGAATGAGCGTATGGCTTCAACTGACATCTGTCTTTAAGCGTATGGATAAAAATGACAGCGTGTCATAATTTTCCCCATCCTACAAGACCCCCTTCAAAGTTTTCGAACTTTATGAGTTTCAAAAGTTCGAAATTACTTTGAACAAAAAGTGGGAATGAGTCCTGACACGCTGGCATGAGTTCATTAAATGTCATGATAACTCTTCATTTTTCGAGATTGATTGAATCTGATGGAAGAATATGAACAGCCAGCAAGCTCTATTATATAAACCGAGAGAATTCAATTTTTGACTTTCATCTTTTGAAACCATGACTCCAAAGGAAGCTGCTGAAGAAGAAGCACGTAAGTTGGGATTCTGTTCCCATGGTGACCCTACTTTTGGGGGCTAAGAACCCGAACCTGTCGTCATCGAGCTCAAGGACGACCCTATGCATTTAGCCAAGAATTTCTTGGACTATTTTGGTCTGGACGGCTCCTCTTCTTCTGATGGGCAGAGCCTTGCAGAGAAGCGTAAAATGTTCGTTGCTCTATTACACCGCATGGGGGTCCAAAGCGTAGAAGAGTTAGGCGCCAAGCTTAGTCGCTCTGGAAAATAGAGCGTGACTTTGTTGCACCCCTTTCTTTCCCTCTTTTTTTTTGTTTTGTAAGGCCATCAGTGCCTTTAATGAAAATGAATATTCAAGAATTCTCTGTTTAGTATAATTTTGTGTTGAAAACTAACATGCACCGATGAATAACTGTAGAATACGCCGTCTTCCAAGTTGTAAGTTACGTTAAATAACGTATGCCAATGAATAGCGTGCACTAATAAATAGCCCGTAAGTTACGCTATCTTCCAACGTTGTGGAAAACACTCTTTGAATATTTCCAAGGCTGTGCTGGTTTCCAAAGTACACATGTCATTCATTCCACGTTTACGAGCGCTATTCATGCGGATCCTTTCCAAGAATAGGTTCATGCTCCATACTTTAAATAGATGGATGAACTCCACGCAAACTCATCTTCCCATTCTTCTTCCTCTCTTCTGAGAATGAATTTTCTATGAGAAGGAAATAGGAAAGCCATGTTGTCTGATGTCAAACCTCTGTGCACGCTACCAGACATGGATCTGTCAATCCTTAGCAGCAAACTCAGCGGTAAGTTCAATATATATGCATCGAAATTTTTGTTTGCCAAGGACAAATTCATCTTCCCGAAATGAACAGAATGCATCTGTCTTTGCTTGGCCAGTTTCTGTTAACTGATTTTTCTTTACTGTTTCTTGCAGAATTTTGGCTGAAAACCTTCTTCAGAACTGGCATTGGTGATATGGATGCTGTGAACAATGTTCTTCTGACATCTACATCAGGGAGCTCATACGCTTTTGACGCGTACATCAGACAACTCAGAACTCTTCGTGTGATAGAAGGGTCTTCCTCAGATGGTAGGAAGAGCCTTTATACACGAGAGTTGGATGGTGGAGTCAACTCTACCCCGAGAAATCGGGTAGTAGAGTTCCTTTCACGGCAGAACTAGGAATTGTATCCCAAGGTTTGGATACATTCCTATCTGCTTGAGGTGCCGCCGTTCCTCCACGCGCTGTATTGGCAGCAACACGCCATCGTGTTGCCATACTCTGTGGTTCTCCTCTCGTCTGAGAGATAAGACCAGAGTTTGATTCCTGCTGGACACCCGGGAATTGCCACAAACAACGAGATTGCCAGAGAAGATCCAAGAAGAAATAGATCTCAGTTGTACATAGAATGAAAATCCAAGATTTGTAATAGATTTCCATTATGATTTGTAGGAAAGTCTAAGAAATGTAATAGACTTTTTATGAAAATGGAAATGATAAATCTTCTTTATCTGAAGTGATTTTGTATCTCTCTGGATGTAAAAAGAACATGATAAATAGAAATCTTGATTTCTGTTTTTTTAGAGTGTACAATACCATCAGAGGTAATATGGACGTGATAGGATGTAAAGACTCAAAAAAAAAAATCAGATTTGTATTTATACAGAGGTCAAAAGGTTATGAAAATGTGAAAGATAACGAATTCCAATCGATAGAAGATTATGAACAGACGAACCATCGGATGAATATAATAAATGCACGGATGAACCGTCAAGTATTAATGAATGAATATCGGGAAAAGACACGTTCCTTTAATTCTGGCAAATATATGCCTATAAATAGAGCATCTCTTTGAGTAGAAGGATCACACATTATTCTCCTTTATTCAAAATGTCTTCCGAAGAGAACATGAAGAAAACCGAAGTCGTCTCCAAAGTCGATGAAAATGCTAAAGAGCACTCGACTCCACAAAAGAAGGAGATGGGCGAAAGCTCGTCTGCTCCCAAGCTGCCGAAAGATATCTTGGATTTCCTGGTCAAACAAGGAGAAACCGAAGAAGAAGAAGCAATGAGGCTGGCTGCCTGTCAGTTCTTGGTGCGGTCAGGAAATGATGTATTTAATTCTTTTGCTAATTATGTATGTGGTCCTCGTCCCAAGTACGAAAGGGATACCAGTGATCTTCCATGATGATGTACTTCTTGAAGAATTTATCTCAAATAAACTCTGTTTAAGGAAACTTTGTTTATGATGTATCCTTCCTGTTTTATATTATTTTGCCTTTATTCACTGATCTTTTAGACTCAGAAATCAAAAGGACGAGATATCATTTTCATAGAATATGGTACATACTGAGATAGAAAATTCAGAGGTGATATGGACATGATTTTCTATACAAGATCTTTATTAAATCCACTGGGAATCTAATAAGACAAAATACCAAAGAGAAAGGTGTACATCCGGTCGTATTGCGAACTGTGGTACGATAAGCCCATAAACATTCACCAAGCTTCTCACTCCAGTTACGTTTATTGGAAGAAACGAACTTTTTCAAGAGTTTGATGATTGTTTTGTTGAAAGCCTCTGCTAGTCCATTGGCTGCTGGATTATATGCTGTAGAAGCCAGATTATTAATCCGATGATCATCACAGAATCGAGTGAATTTCTGGCTGACGAACTGTGGTCCATTATCATGGATAATATGCCGAGGAACACCAAATCGATAGATGACATGATGTTTGACAAAGTTGATAACATTAGAAGTCTTGACTTCAGATAACGGGATTGCTTCAGCCCATTTAGAAAAGTAATCAGTTATTGCTAGAATAAACCGATGTCCTTTTGATGATGGTGGATTGATAGGACCAATGACGTCCATGCCCCAAGCTTCGAAGGGCCATGATGCCGCAGTTGGGTGTAAGAACTCCTATGGTTGATGGATAAAGTCTGCATGAATTTGACAGGCTTTACATTTCTGAGCATATTGAATAGTATCAGCTACCATCGTGGGCCAATAATAACCCATACGTCGGATACGATCTTGAAATTTTGGACCTGGCTGGTGAGCTCCGCAGACGCCATCATGTGCTTCACGGATTATCTGTTGTGCTTCTTCACCAGCGATGCATCGAAGAAGAAGACCATCATAGGCTCGACGATATAGTGTCTTTGTAGTATGATTATAATAGAATCTGAGAGACCGGCGCCGGATAGATGCTGCTTCACTCGGGTTATCAGAAAGTATGTCATACAACACAAAGTCCAGAAACGGACGTCTCCAGTCTTCAGTTACGGTGTCTATTTTGTTAGAAAAGACATATTCCATAGTAGAATCGGAAGAAGACAAGGACACTTTGTCAAATTTTAATTCAGCATCAAAGTTGAGAGAATCTTCGTCTGGATTATGGAAAAAAGCCAAAGCCAGATTATTTTCAACGCAGAATAGTTCTCGGTTATAAACCACTATCACTTGCTGACGTCTGATTGGTATGGCTAATACAGCAGCAAGATTAGCCAAAGCATCAGCTTCTGCATTATAGGCTCGTCGAACATGTTCGATAAAGAAACCTTCAAAGGAGGAGGCCATAGAGAGTGCTATTCGATGATAAGGTATCAAATCTTGATGACGAACTTCATACGTTCCTCTGATCTGATTGATGATAAGCTTAGAGTCTCCATAAACTTCTAAATATTGAACATCCAGATGTTTAGCGAGTTGAAGACCAATGAGCAACGCATTGTATTCTGCAACATTATTTGAACATGATTGATCTAGAGAATAAGCCCTCTGAATAGTTAATCCCTCTGGGGATACAAGAACAATTCCAACTCCGGCGACAATATTGTCATTAGGACCTATTCTAGATGCTCCATCAAAGAATAGACGCCAAGTAGAAACTTCTTTAGAAACCATATTTGAATCCAGAACTTCATCGGGAATCTCATCATATAATTTAGAATCTTCTGGGATTGCATGAGCTGCTAGAAAATCAGCAAGAGCCTGTCCTTTAACCGACTTCTGAGGAATATAATGCATGTCATATTGGGCTAACAAGATTTCCCAATTAGCTAGTCTGGAGTTGAGAATACCAGGTTTCTTCATCATAATCCTGATGGGATTCACTCTGGAAATGACATGAATCGTTTGACCGATAATATAATGTCGCGTTTTCTGAATAGCAAACATTAATGCTAGGCATTCTTTCTCAATTGGAGAATAACGTGGTTCAGCGCCTGTCATTGTGCGATTGAGATAATAAATGGCCTGTTCATGACCATCTTTATTTTTCTGGGCGAGTAATGCACCAAGAGAATGATCCATAGCTCGAACATATAGAAGAAATGGTATTCCCGAGACGGAAGGTACCAAAACTGGAGGGTTCATGAGGTACTGTTTGATGTCATCAAATGCTTTTTGACATTCTTCGTTCCAGATGAAAGATACACCTTTCTTCAGAAGTTTGTGGAATGGTCTGTAGCGTCCTGATAAGTTGGAAATGAATCTCCTGATATAAGCAATTCTTCCTTGAAATCCTCGTAGCTCTTTTAAGGTGCGTGGAGGACGCATCTCTTGGATGGCTTTGATCTTCTCGGGATCCACGTGTATACCTTTAGCGGTAATGACGAAGCCGAGAAATTTACCACTAGAGACGCCCAGGAAGGACTTAGTAGGGTTCATTTTAAGTTGATGCTGACGCATTAAATCAAAGATAGTCTTCAAATCTTGGATATGATCCTCCTTTCGTCGACTTTTGACTGCAATATCATCAACATAGCATTCGACTATTTTTCGGAGATGTTCACGAAATATAGTGCTCATTGCTCGCTGATATGTTGCTCCTGCATTTTTGAGACCAAACGGCATCACTGTATAACAGTATGTACCGATCGGCGTTCTGAAGGAAGTGTGTTTTTCATCATCTGAAAACATTTTGATCTGGTTGTATCCCGAATACCCATCCATAAATGACATTCGTTCGAAACCACATGTATTATCGATCATGACATCAGTAATTGGAAGAGGAAACTCGTCTTTAGGACAAGCAGCATTGAGATCGCGAAAGTCTATACAGATTCGGATCTTGCCAGTCTTTTTAAGGACAGGAACGATGTTAGCCACCCATTCAGGATGTTGTTCCTCTCTGATAAATTCGGAAGCCATAAGCTTGTTGACTTCAGCTTCAATTGCATCCATAATGTCTGGACGAAATCGTCGCTGTTGCTGTTTGACCGGTTTAGCATTTGGCATAATATTAAGCTTGTGCATTGCGATCTTCGAATCTAGTCCTGGCATATCCTCGTAGCTCCAGACGAAGACATCGATATAATCACGAATAAGCTTGATCATGTCTTGCTTATCTGTTTCTGAAAGACTCTTACTGATGAATATTGGTTTAGGAGAACCTTCTTCACCAACATCAATTTGGATCAGTTTATCTTCGGTAGGAGGTTCCCTCTGCTCGAACCTGAATTCCCATTGATCATCTAATCTTTGAGCCCATTGTTCTGATTCAGGTGATATTTCAAAATCATCCTCATCTTCATCATTTTCTTGTGGGCCATCAACAGAGACCATATTGATGGATAGAATAGAGCGATGAAGATCGCCAATACTCGTGTCAGAATCCCAAGAGAGAGAATCAGAAGACTCAGATCGTTCATCTTCAGATTGTTCGTCTTTATTGAATTTTGACTCTTCATGGACTATATTGATAAAGGAAGTAGGAGCAATGTAACCTAAACCACATTTTGTCCTTCCGTATTTTAATGGAGGAATTCGAACAGGCATTCTTCTTCCTTTTCCATTAAGACTGGTTCTGAAATCATAACCCATATTTTTGATGATATTTTTGGATTGTTGACTGTAGCGACGCAGTTGTAACCTTCCAGTATCATCGTTTATGTCATCTTCTTCCAAGTTAGGAGGATTCTGAGGTCCTTTATAGAAAAATATTGGATTTTCTCCCTTCTTTCGACTGGGGACCACAAAGTATGATTTCTGTATAGAGTCTAATGATACGTCTGTATGAAGAGCTTGAACAACCCCTATAGTTAGTGGCTCTAAGCTATTTAGCAATTGTAAATAACTTTGTACATAACCACAAACATCAATATACTGCAAAGGAGATGCTTCATTAATACTAGATGCTGTATTTACAACAGAAGGCTGAGCTTTATCAGACTTAGTCAGATTAATGACAAAGGGGGAGGAAGAAGAACAGTTAGAATTTTTGTTTCGATTAAGATCGATAACAAAAGGCTCAGAAGAGGTGAGCTCCCTTGAAGAAGACCGTGGATAAGTAATGCGTCCACTGACTGGAATGACTAGAGTATCTGATCTAGCCTGAGAAGATGGAGGGGGAGTGATGAGTCCACTAACAGGAATGATCAGCGAACTCTGTGAAGCTTAGGAAGATGGTGCAGTAGTGCGTCCACTGACAGGAATTATCAGTGAGCCCTGGGCAGATGATGAAGTAGTACGTCCACTGACCGGAATTATCAGTGAGCTTTCTTCGGATGATCTAACAGATTACGGAGGAGTGATACGCCCCTTTACAGGAATAACAAAAGTGTCAACTTTGGATGTCTCATCTTCATTATCCATAGCTTGCAAGACTTTCGAGTATTCATCTTTGTATATGCGAGCGTCATTGAAGTAAGCTTCGACTCCTTTGAATGGGTAAAGATCTGCCACTTCTTTTTGAACCTCTCCATTATCATCAACATATTTGAAGCACTGATGAAGGGTTGAAGGAACAATATTATGTTCATGCAAGAAAGGTCTCCCCAATAGAGCATTGTACGAGCAACCATGATTGTCGATGATGTAAAAAGTAACCTTGGTACGAAGATCGCCTATTTGAAATTTAAGGCAAATCTTGCCTAAAGGCTCACTTTTTCCTTGATTGAATCCCAAGATGGTAGTGATAGTGCTGGAGAGGCTATGTACAGGTATCTTCAATGCATCTAACATAGCCTTTGGCATAATACTGAGAGCGGATCCTGGATCAATCAATAAACGATCAACCTTCATAGAATCAATATATCCTGTATGATATAAAGGACGGTCATGTCGATTATCCTCTAGCAGCATATCGTCCTGCGTAAAGGTAATGTTTGGAATAAATTCCAATACATTATGGCAATGAGAAATAGGTTCTGTTTCCAACTTCTTGAGAAGAGTTAAGCAGGTTTCTGCTTGCAGCAGTGCTTCACTTAAAGTTTCTCAAGTCTCTTTAGAGAGACGTAAGAGCTCGAAGATTGACAATTTAGCTGGTGTATTGGCTAGTTGAGCCAATATATCAAAATTATAAGGCTTTTCAAGTCCTGTAGGAGATGACTTCTTCAATGGTTTGTCGAAGCGGACTTGTTGTTTGCCTTTGTCAGCTACTGTTGGTTTAGAAGGAACTGTTTCAACAAGAACATTTAAAGGCTCTTCAGTAGAGACTGGAGTTGAAGCTGTAGCCGGAGGAACGTCAGAAATTTCTTCAGGAACTTCAGCATAATCTTTCAAATATACTTTTCCTGACCGAGTTCCAGCATGAACTTCAACTTCAGATTCTGGTTCAAGGTCTATGGAAACCATACTGCAATTCTTTATTTTGCTCTTGGTTCTTTTATGTTTGATGAAAGCTTCATTCCAGAAACCAAGGCCAACACGAGATTGATTATGTCTCATAGTGATGGCCAAAGGTGCTCGGAGTCCCTTGCCTGAGTTCAAACCTGGGGCAGTGGCTAGATCATAACCCATCTTCGCCATCAATTCACGAGATTGTGAACTGTATAAATGAAAAGCAGGTTTGTACCTATCTTCAATTTGAGGTACAGATTTTATCTTCGTAGAGAATGAATTTCCTGCTGAGATGAAAGTAGAGGTTAGATAAAAATCGGGTGTGAAACTAGAAGTCACATTGCATGACTTAGTCTTCCCGAGCTTCTTTTTAGATGAGGAAATCTTCCGAGGAGAAGAGGAAGACGTCTCAAACTCTGTCTTTAAGTCTGGGTGAATCCACATGATTTCTCCCTTCTTAGTTGTGACAGGAACAAGTCCGTCATTCTGTGCTGGTGGGATGTTTATAACTTCGAGAGTTGCTTTGGGGATAGGAACAATCCCACTTTCCACCATTAAGGGAGGGAAGTCACCGAACTGCATTGAAATTATATTTGCTGTGACTGTTTTGTCTTTGGGTGTTAAGGTCACAGCTCCTGATTTAATCATCTCTTGAATCTTCCCTTTTAATACATAGCAAGACCGGATTGTATGACCCAGCATTCTATGATATGGACAGTATTTTGGATGATCTGTCTTATTGGCTTCATCAGGCTTTTTAATTTCTGGCAATTGAATCTTATTACCTTTGAGTAAGCATTCAAAGATACCCTGAACATCGTCATCATCGAAAGAATATTCTTCTTTCGGCCGAGGAGATCTCTGTTGTTGATTTGTTGGAGCTGAAGTAGCTTGGGTAGTCTTTACCTCTTGACTACTGTTTTGGAGATTGACTTCAAGAGCTTCTTTCCCTTTGCGATTGTTGGGTCGAGTACTATTGCTAGCATTCTGATTTGATTCTTTGGGAGCCATTTGTACCCCCAGACCCTTAAAGGTCTCAGCACTGATCTCGGTAGCCTTGGCACTGACAATGAAAGAAGGCCAATCTTGGAACTGAGTGGACCCTGTCCACATGCTGATAATTGGTAAGAGATTCGACTTGCAAGTGTCGATCGTAACAGCATCGGGAGTTCCAAGAGGCATTTTGAGGGCTTCTCTTCTGAATCTCTCAATGAATTCCTCAGTGGTCTCATTATTCTTCTGTTTGATTCTTATGAGGGCTGACATGGTCATATCATTGAGCCCTTCGTAGAATCGTTCAAGAAACATTTGCTTAAAACCGGCAAATGAGGTAATGCACCCATCAGGGAGACTTCTATACCATTCATAAGCCGTTCCTTTGAGACATCCAATGAACACCCGAGTAAGGAGAGCGTCATTTGGTTGCAGTTGATCAGTCATTACTTCAAAATGATTAATGAACTGACTTGGAGAGGTTGTCCCATCATAGAAAGAGATGGTCGGAGGTTTGTATTTTGGTGGATACGATACCTGCTTCCATTCTATCGGATAAGGCTGTTTGATGCCTAACCTTTGTAAACCATCCTTCTGTTTGAATGCCTCGAATTGAGTTTTGAGATTCTTCAATTCTTCAGAGACAACTCCCGAAGATTGTGGAGTTGTGGCTTGTAGAGTGTAATTGGGAGGAGGGACTGCAGCATATGTACCACCCCCAGCTCCAGAGTGACTTGGTGTGGTTTGTACAGGAACATTAGATTGTACCTCCGGAATAGTAGAAGGTTCGGGGTTTGGAACAACAGGGGTATTCAATACCACTGGTGGTGCTGTCTGTTGTTGAGCCTGCATTAGAGTGTGCATAGCACTCAATGTATCTGCCATAGCTCGCAATTGTTGTTCTAAAGAAGAAATCCTCTGTTCATGAGCCTCATTGCTAGTCGAAGGTTCATGATCACTTTCTGCCATGTAAGTGGTAATCATTCGAGGAATAGATGATGAAACAGTCTGTTCTGAATCATCACTGTGTGAATCAATATCTTTCCCAGGGCTTTTTACATGAGTCAATACTGGAAAATTGGACTCTCCAAGGAAGTCTTCTGTGATCTCCGGATTACCACTTGGATGAGAAGAAGAAGCGGCTCTGGTCAAGGCTCCGGTCCTGGATCGAGTGCCGAGATAAACACCATCTTCAGAGTCTGATATAGCATCAGACCGTATGCTACCCCCAATATTTCTGGAAGTCATGTTGACAGAAGCATAAAGAGGTTCATCTTCATCCAACATTGGTTCATATTGAATCCGTTCGAAAACAGATTATCTTTTTGGTGAACAACAACATTGGATGACAACCCGAGGTTGAAAGTCACAACCATGCTTTTCATGGCGAATATGGGCAATGTCATAGCCAGATGGAGTGTCAATTCTCTGTTTATTTTGCAAATATTCTCGGAGATCTGTAGGAACAGATTGGAAAGTATTTGAAGATAGTTTCTGTGTAGAAACTTGTCTTTTGTTCTTCTGTCTTCTTGGTTCCTGAGTGTATAAAGACTGATTAATTTGAGCCACATAGTTCTTGGCATATTCTGCATCAGGGTCTAATATACTTGTCTCAGTGGAACCGAACCGATTCTGATTAAGCTTATTACGAAGATCCGTGGGAGATTTGACTTTGATATCAGTCTTGGATACTTGTAATTTGCCTTTCTCAGACCGAGAAATTTTGAGAGAAGGAAGATGAGTATTATTCCGACTAGGAGTCGGTAATAATCCATCTTTGGAGGAATTAGCCAAAAGGCGTTTTCCATTGTTTGATCTAGTAAGAATACTAGTCAAATTAACTCCAGAGGTAAAGACCTTAGAAGTAGAGGAGTTGACTAAAGAGTCTTTCTCCTTGGTTGGCACAAGATGTGCAAGTTGAGGGGGAATTATTTGTATGTTCTGTGGAAGAGAACCCCCAATTTGATTTTCAGAAACAGTCAAAGGACTGTATTTGTTAGCATACGCTGACTTTTGTTTGGACTTCTGGTCATACGCTGCCTTTTTATTAGCATACACTGGCTTTGGCTCAGCGTACGCTGCCTGATGTTGGCTTTTGTACGCTGCCTTTGCCGTACGCTGCCCTTTGATTGCCATACGCTCAGAGTCATCAATGGCTAAAGAGCCGACTGCTGTCGTAAGAATAGAAGGAGAAGGGACTTTGACATGTCCAGAGATGATTTTCCTTGGACACATTGACTTGGTTAAAGAACCAATTTTGTCAGCGTGACTAGGGGAAACCATTATTGCCGTGTTCCGAGAAGCCGAAGTGTGCTTCATAGAAGTTGAAGACGTGTTCTTGTCAGCATGAGAAGTGACAGAAGCGTCTCGGACTGCTGCAGAAGACTTAGGGACATAGATGGAGTGTCCCTTCTTCTTGGCAACAGGAAGAGCGGAGGAAGCAGTGCGGCCCTCCTTCGCCTTGAGCATTTCTTCATAAGCCGATTGGTCGAATTGTACAACCATCGTCTTCTTCGTCAAGCCGATCGACGAAGTATCGCATTGAGTTGTTGCTATCTCATTGGAGGAGACAGCTTTTCCCAGCAGAGTCGCCAATTTGTTTTCCATAAATAAATTCACTTTATTTATTTTGTATCTGAGAAAATTACAACTGTAGGAATCTAATCTAGAAGACGATTACTTTATCCCTTGGACGATGCGATGAAGAAAACTCGAACTTCGAAGAACTTGGACAGCAACTGGGCAATCTCTCTGTTCTCTCTGAAAATGACTGTAGTCTCTGATGAAGATGAAGAAACTCTTTTTTATAGAGTTCAGGATAACTGTCCTTAAGCATACGCTCAGGTAGTTACTTGACGTGTGCATAACTGCAGGGACGCGTGGCGAATTTTGATGGAGACACATTAGCGTGCGGTTGAAAGTAGTGAAGCAAGTTCAGGAGAGATTGATGGCCTGGATGCCACGTTGCATAACTTCTAGAGAAGTTGATAACTGGTACAGGACACGTGAGAACGTGTGTTGACTGTAATCCTGGATATGGTTGCTGTAATACGCTACCTTGTTGAAGGAGAGTTTATACGCTGACTTGGACAGCGTAGTGCCATAGGAAATCCATACGCTCACTTTATGGGCAAGGAGTCATGTGAGGTCATACGCTCGCTTGTTTAACAAGGAATCATGTGAGATCCATACGCTCACTTGACTGTGTGAAGAAGGAGTCATGTGAGGTTGATACGCTCACTTGACTGGGTGAAGAAGGAGTCATGTGAGGTTGATACGCTCACTGGAGAAGTGGCCACGTGGCTATCATCAATCTTCTTTGGTCGTGACTGCGGATTTGACGGCTGACAGACTGTCAATGATGGCTTTTGTATTTATGAAGGCTGCTGAGTTGTCCTCGTAAAAGACAAAACCGGCTCTTCGAAAACCTATACGACGGTTACTTTTCTCGTGACAGCTGTCTTTGCACGAAAGATGAAGTGTCAGATTCATTCCTCATTTAAACATATGCTGTGCTGTCACTTCAGTAAATAATAAAATATTTCCTGAACGTATGGCTTTTGAATGAGCGTATGGCTTCAACTGACATCTGTCTTTAAGCGTATGGATAAAAATGACAGCGTGTCATAATTTTCCACATCCTACACGAGGATCTAAAAAGATTCTACGTAATGCACAAAAAATCTAAAGAGACTTTTGTGCAAGCGACTATCGGCAATAGAGCTTCTAAAAAGAAGTTACTGTGAAAGGCAACAGCAGCGATGACAGGCGAGAATAAGATGCTGGGGTGAATGAAAGCTCAAAGCTTTATTCGTCCCACACGAGCACGAACAGCTTCCAGGAACTAGCAAGTTCACGAAGAACTTCTGGAACGCTCGTAAGTCAATATTTGAGACTTGTGCCAGTCCACGCCTACCCCCCGAACACTCCCGTGCATGCACGAGACATCCTGGAGTCCGTGTCCGAGTCCGAGTCCGCACAACAAAAATTAACTTGCATCCTTGTTGGATTTAATCCTTTTTCCTTCTAGGAAAATACTTTCACATGGCACAAACTTGTGTCCCACTACACCTCATGTGCACACCTCAACACAAGCAATGCATTATATTGAGATACTCACCATTTGGTGTAGCCGATGTGGGACTATCTTTTCTAGTCCAAAGGCAAAAACACCAACAAAATTCACTGCCTCTACAATTTCCCTCGATATATACTTATGCCATTGCTCAAGATATCCTCTCTGCCTGATGAGTATGATATCGGTGCCATTGGTTGGCCGAAGAGCCACCGAAAGACATCAGCAGCCATGGAGTTATTACAGACAAAGAACCCGAATGCTGACGAGAACAGTCCACTTGGTTTGGTTGGTCTGGAGAAGGGATCTGCCTTGTTCAATGGAGCTGTCGGGAAGGAACAATGGGAGTAGCTTGATCACGTCCTCCGTGATTCCACCAACAGGAAGCAGAAGGTGGTTTATATGTTGTCATCTCCCATTTGGATCCATTGGACACTGGTGCAGCAACACCAGAGACACTTCTGTGGAATTACGAAGAGGTGATGGAAGTGGTACACATATACGAGTGTGTGATTCTCGTGGCATTCATCATCCTGTACTTTCTTGAGGCAGCTCTAGGAGTGCCCACGGATTCATTTGGCTATGTGGATGTTTATCACGGCAGGTTCTCCCTTTCAGGCACTGATCGGATGGCTAGTACAGAGTTGATTTTCATTTCTTGATGGGTACATACTTTATTCTTCCCTTATGGTTTCTTCTGAATAGTTTAGTCAATTATGTGTGATTTTACTGTAGGTGAGCATTCCCACTAGTTTTGGTGGGTGAACAAAAATGAACTCGCAGATTATGGAATCTACTTGCTGTTGAATATTAATTATCTTGAAAGGTTGACATTACTATCCAGATATGATCCTAGCATATCTATTGCTGGAGAAGGTTGGTGTGGTTGTAGGAAGCATGAACTTTCCTTAATCTTAGTAAGTTTGCAAGGAGCAAATTTTTTATATTACCTTGTTGATTCTGAAGTCAAAGGCGAAATGCGAAACCCTAGCTAAGTGTTCTTAATATCTGAACCCTTTGTTCAGTGCTCGACATCTTACGATGAGGATTCTCATCTAATCGATAGCTTTTATTAGTGATGACGTGCATATTGGAGCTAATTAATGTCAAAATTCTAGACTTAATAGTAAAAATTTGCACGTCACAGATATCGCATGTTAAGCGTTATCAGATATAGGTGTCACAGATTCATGCTTCGATGCTGAAGTAATGGGTCACCTTCCATAACTTGCAATGAGGTAAATATCTCTTGATGACGAATGTAGGGTGTCGGGGTAAGAGGCATATCAGATACATATGCCACAACATTAGGCTTCGATGTTGGTGTAATGGGTCACCTTCCATAACATGCAATGAAGTAAATATCTCTTGATGACGAATGCAGGGTGTCAGGGTAAGAGGCATATCATATACAAGTATCACGGCTTTAGGCTTCGATGTTGGCATCACAACTTTAGGTTTCTCGATGCTGGCATAATGGGTCACATCCATAACTTGCAATGAGATAAATATCCCTTTATGACGAGTGCAGGGTATCGGAATAAGAGGCATATCAGATACATGTGTCACAAATTAGGCTTCGATGTTGGCGTAATGGATCACCTTCCATAACTTGTAATAAGATAAATATCTCTTGATGACTAATGCAGGGTGTTGGGTTAAGAGGCATATCAGATACATATCTCACGGCTTTAGGCTTCAATGTTGGCATAGTTGGTCACCTTCCATAACTTCCAATGAAATAAATCTCTCTTGATGACGAATACAAGGTGTCGAAATAAGAGGCATATCCGATACATGGGTCATAACTTCAGGTTTTGATGCTGAAGTAATTGTTGGGAACGAAGCGCGAAAACTGTTCTCCCAAACCTGAAAGTCCTGCGGAAGAACCGAGCAAAAGCACACAAACCAAAAACGCCAAACACAATCGCAGACAAAAAAATTTTTGACGTGCAAAACCCTTACGGGACAAACCACGGGACGATCGGAGTCCAACCCTAATGAACCTCTACTAATGGAATAAATAGAATACACCCTCTACAAGCTCCTCCCGATCCAACACTGATCACCATAACTCACTTGAAAGAAGAAAATTTTCGATTGCGGACTCCGAAGAACAAGAGATGCCGAAAAATTATTCGAAGCAATCTCTCATTCACAATAGTCCTTAATCCTCTCTCTCTCTCTCTCAAAGATTGTAAAGCACTCTTGTTTTGAGATGATTTTACAAGTAGCATGTATCACCCTTTTATAAGCCCTTGGTAATCCATACATGGTGTCACGACCCGGACCCACTGTGAGGGTACGAGTGCGTAACAACGCCCAGCCTACGCCGCAGTGTCGTCGGTAGAATGCTGTTCTAGGTCACTATCTAACCAACAACTCACGCAATTATATAATGTACTTGTCAAAATCTCAACTCCGAACGGAGGACAAGTATAGATATAATGTAATCTCAATCATAGTCTAAGCACGATATGATAACACAGAAGATTATAACTAAGACTAAATAACATAAATAAAACCAACAACTAAATATAATCTCAGACAATCTCAACTACAAAATTCAACTTATATACAACTCCAGTTCTAAAACATGAAAGCTAAAACAAGACAACTAGCTAAACTCCCGATCACTCCTGAGTGTCGGGGCCACAGGTAGCTAAGCCGTCTCCTGGTCCATAATACGTAGGGCATGTATCCTCAGGACAATCATCTGTAAAATTTTTAACAGGTCCAGTCAGGACAGAAACGAGTACAACTCATCAAGAAATCCCAAGTAAATGATAGAGAACTATAAAGCAGTTATAGACAGTTTTATTGATGAACATGATAGTTTGTATACAGGTGATGGTATAAAGAAACAATTAAGATACAAGGAAGATAAGGTAAGTAAAACAAGAGAAGAATCATAGCAATAAAGACTGTAAATAGGAACTAGCTGAACTAGAGCAACATGATATAAGTCCAGAATGTAAATGTAAACAAGTGCAAAATCCAAGTAAATCCAGACAACATGAATCTGATACCAGGTGATTCCAGTACAAGATGAGTCCAGTATAAGATGATTCCAGTCATAATGATCATTGATTCCAGGGTGAGTCCAACCTATACTCTAACAGTATGTTTTAAAATATCGAGATCGACATGTAAACGGCTGTAGGTAATATGACACATCACACACCTGGCCGGGTGTGAGATGGCTATCATTCCAGTAGATTCTAGTAGATTTTAGTTGGGAGATTGCAGATTGGGGTATGTCTACATGTCTTACTCAATATTTCCCCGCCTCGTAATACAAATGAATCCAAAATTCGATACGAGAATCGAGATAAGTCCAGCCAAAATATGATGATTCCAGAAATAGATTCCAGAATGATTCCAGTGATTCCAGTAATAGAGGCCAGATAAGTATGGTATGCGTGTCGCATACATGAATTCAGAAATATCCATACGTGCTGTATCGGAGAATCACATAAAACTAAATAGAACTGAAGTACAGTAACTGGCAAATAAATAAGAGAACTATCAGAGAATGTACTCGCCTGATACTCTGAAAAGAGTAGTGTAATGTCAGATGTCTGCAACAGAGTCATAATGTCCTACACAGAGAAAAACAGGTTATAATGTATATGTTCAAAATAAGACGAATGATGTTTATGATGCAATCTACATGATTTCTAGGTCAATCTAGGTCAAGTCAACTCTAAGTCAAACCTGGTCAAATGTCTAGGTCAAACTAGGTCCAAGTCAAACTTTTAGGGTTTGGTCAACCTCTAGGCTATTGGGTCAACTACCTAGTCAAGCTAGGTCAAACTCCTGGTCAACTTTGTCTAACAAGTCATTCTAGTCTAACCACATTCCTATACCAAAGCCTATAAAGAAAATGATACTATATAAACACACCATAAGACTAAACCTATACCAGTACCTATACAACCACTCATGGCTTAACAAAACCATATCAACCCAATTCATATATCATATATACATATAGGAACCCTCAATACCTATCCATATATATGAACCTACATCAAGCTAAACTCAAAAGCAAGGGGTGTGTGTGTATGTAGAGAGTAAGTGTGTGTATCACCAAAATGTGGCATGTGTGTGTAGAGTGGATGTGTGTCCTAACAGAGTAATGTGTGAACCTATCCTTGTGTATAGCAAGTGGGTAGGTGTAGCATGGCAATGGGTGAGTGTGTCTAGTGTCAAGTCATGGTGTCATAGAGTGAGTGTCAATGACAGTTTCCTGTGTGTGTAACCTGAAAACTAACATGTGTATAGGTGAGTGTCAATGGGTTCAGATTTAAAGTATAGAGTAATGTGTGTGTGTGTATAACACATGTAGATATAGGATGTGTGTGTGTATAGGTGGCTGAACAGTGCAACAGTTCACAGGAATGTAGTGTTCATATAACAGTGAACAAAATCTCTGGAATCTAGAATTGTGTGTGTGTGAGAGCAATGGGAAACTCAGAACTTAGCTAACAGTGTAGGGAAGGTTGTGTGTACAGATATCAAGGTGTGCAATTGATCTCAATTCAGTTTCTAATTTCAATCCCAGGTAATTAGATGGATTTCATTTGGAATTGGATTGAACATTCGGGATATTTGAACCAGTAAACCAAATGTATCAGTAAATACCCAAATTCGAATCAAACTTTCATGAAATCCCAATATTTCAAACCCCATCACATATGTATGAAATCCAGTATAAAACATACAAAATAATCATTCAAGCCTGAAACTCGATCCCAACCTCACATTTCCAGTTTTCACTAAATTTCAGTTAACTTAACATAACCCAATTGGGGACTGAACCAATCAGAGAATGGACAATAGGAATGATCCTAAACCTGTCTAGACAGTGAACTCAAGTCCATTTCTGGACTGATGCAAATGAATGCAATGAATGGGCAAAACATTGAAAGTTATATCTCAGGTTTTTAGTTTTCAAGGGTGAAATTGATTTCAGTTCACTGTATCAAATCGTGCACCCTACATTCAGTTTTCATTGATTACTCAATTCAATAAAACTCAAATCAACTCAAATACAATCAATAAAATCCATTTGAAAATCTAAACTCACTTTTCATATTGAGTTTAACCAAAACTTCAGTAACATACATACAATTCCCTGTTCATTACAAATTCGAACCCAAACAACCTAAATTACTCATGCAACCACAAATTCATACTTGTGTCAGAGGGGTACACGTGTGGGGGTGTAACACACGTGTCCAAGGGTCGAGTCGTGTCCCAAGACATGTAATCTAACTGTGCCAGGACACTGGTATCAGAACCCAGTTCCATATAGTGTCAAGGTTCAAGCTCGAATCCTAATTTAGGAATTAATTTGGAAAATAAACATCCAATTAAGGCAGGTGATGTGTCGTGTATATACTCTCGTGTCACACGAGTCAACTCGTGTCCACAGAAGTGTCGAATCGAGTCCAAACAATAGGGTCGAACTCAGCATCAAAACTGTGCTCAGCACAGTCTCGTGCGGACATGTCGTGTCTACTAGGACACGACACAAGCCACTAGGGGTCTCGTGGTCAAGTGTCTAGGTAGCCTAGGTCTAGGTGGTCATGTCTAAGACCCTGATATGTGTCCAAGTGTCCTTGCGTCCGTGTACGAAGTGCGTATCAGTGGCACCTCTGCGCGCGTGTGTGCGTGTGTGTGCGACCCGTGCAGATCGAATATCTTCCAAAATACTCAATGATATTGTCTGAAATTTTGTATAATTAATGATAGTGATTGCCCGCACCCACATACAAATTTTTGTGTGTCGAGGTACTGTGTCGTGTCCGCTAGGACACCCGAGCAGCAGGACAGCCGCACGAGGCAAGTGCGCAGTGTCGTACAGCGTGTTCGTGTCCATTTTAGACACGGACACGGCTCTAAAACGTGCTCAGTGTTCAACAATATTAATCTACATATCAAGGGCTTCAAAATCATGTAATTAGTTTAGCAAAAATTGAAAATAAAATCCTTAGAGGTATTTCGTCGAACACCTAACATACCCTATGACACGTGTCCGATACGGACACCAAACGGATATAAAATCCACCAAAATTTGAGGTACAACTAAGGGACACCTAAACCTAGCCTAATATCCAAAGAAATGAAAATAATAATGTAATTTAAAGGGTTTTACCTATAGGTGCAATTTGCTAGAAAAAGCTCCAAATGGGGGATTCTTCCTTGTAGCCAAATGCTCCCCAAATTATCCCAAAGCTGGGATTAAACCCCACAGTCAAAAAATAGGAGAGTATTAGGTTCTAATACAAGAAACTAGGATTAAAAAGGAATAAAAATAGATTTATAGGGATTTTTGGAAGGGGGAAAAAAAAACCTTTTCTTTCTCCAAGTGTTGGAATAAAATAAAAAGAGGCAAGCCCTAATGAATAAGTGTTTATATAGGATGGGAATCCCTATATGGCTGGTCATAAGCTCAATAATTAGGGTTAGGGTTTACTAAATGGCCCATGGGCTTAAGTCATGATCAATCAAATCATTAAGCTATAAGTCATTTCATGAAACCACAAGCCATGACTTAAATTCACTTAAACTAATCCTTCTAATCCAAAATTAGTTTCTAATGACTAAAAGTTGGTTAACCTAAGTTAGACTAGGGTCACCATGGCTAGGGTTAGCTTCTAGACTAGTTTACTAGGTCTCAACAAGTCAAGGTCAACTAGAATTCACCAATTCAATAAATCATCAAATAATTCAATAAGTCAAAATGACCAAATTACCCCTAGGATAAAAATGATAATTAAATCATCCTAATGACATGGTTAGGCTCTAGGTCATGCAGTCTCTAGGGTTTCACTAGCAGCACATCAAAATCATAAGTCATGACTTAAACCAGATTTTAAATAGTTTAAAAATTATTAAAAATCACCAAAAATTATAATATGAAATAATATCAATAAATAATAATTATAATTACAAAATTTTAAAATTACCCTCTTCTAGAAAATTGGTGTTACACATGGAAGGCCAATATATATGGAAACTTCCAATATGCATCAATCATATATTTAATAGAAATCCAATCATAATTGGCTTGCCATAATTGAAAACCCAATTATATGGAAAGCTACTATATGAAGGGTCCAATCATAAATATATAATCAAAGTAAATATGGAAATCCAATCATATATTTCCTTACCATATATGTTCCAAAAATAGGATCCATGCACTCCCCGAGCTTCTCCGACACACGGATGACGCTCGTCGCTCTCCGGGATATTCTCCACATAGGTTGGGAATCCTACACACTCCAACAGTAATTGTAGTTCCCCGTCCCTATATTGTGTCCCGTACTCGGTCCACGGGGTGCACGAGAAAGGAACACTGTCGCTATCGATTCGATCGAGACCGATAGGGCGGGATCGACCGAGTCGATCGAACGGGAACGGTTGAATTAAGATCCATTCATCGTTATGGAATGTCTTCTTCGGAATCAAGTCCCATATTCAGTGGGTTGTGCCTCGAGGATTGACTCTGCGGCTGAGTCGGGAGAGACCTCCCATTGCTTTGCTTTTCACGCCGCTTGCGTTGGTTTTGGCTTTGTTTTCTGAATACGTTTTCGTGAATATTTTTGATGGTTTTCATGGCTTGCATTTCAAACTCGCATTTCCTATCGAACTCTTTGAATAATGTAGTGTTCTAATCGGTTGCTTGTACAATTTCAGGTAATCGTGTAGGCGACGTCTAGCGCGGCCAACAAGTTCTCTCGTCGAAGTAAATTCAAGGTGAGTGGCTGACCCTTCTCTTCTCGACCCCTTCTTTAGCAAACCGATAGTGTTGTTGCGGATGAAAGAATAAATGCAAGGGCACGGACACGGTGAAATAATCAAGTTTCAAAAAGAATGTAGGCTAGATCTTAATAACTAAATATTGTCTGAACTCGGTCATTGGACAACTTGTCGACAAGGTAAAGTTTTCCCGTAACGGCAACCCAAGGCCATGGGTCCGTTTCGGCCAAGAAAGGAAACACGGTGTATAGCTGTGCTGGATGATAGCACGGGTTAAGCGGGGACTTGCAGTGGGGCTCGCTACTTGCGCTGCAAGGGCCCCGGCTAACAAAAGCTATAGAGTCCAGGATGGCTTGTTATACCAGTGACCAATCACACGTAATATTGCACTTGGTATGAAAATGATAACAATTGACAGAAAAGAACATGGTAAGTTTCATAAGGCACGACGCGGTCCGCCGGGGGTAAGTTTCAACGTATTTTTACATTATGCTGGTCATATGCTTGTTTGAAATTCATTAGGATGGTTAAAAATATTCATACTCCAAGTCATATAAACTATTCAACCAAATGAGAGCTTGAAACTTAAATAGTCACGCACCAGTACAAAGTGTAATGTACTGATCCTCGCTCTCCACGCAGGTACCCCGAACTATGAAGGACGTGCCACTTGAAACTCAAGGCGACGTGAACCCTTTTGAAGCCTCGTCCGCGTGTAAAGGTTTGTTTCTGGATTCCTTTTGAAGAAGACCCGCACTCAGTCCAAAAGAAGATGACGACTCGACTACCTGCGATAGCAGGTAGAAAATGTGTAATGGTTTTTGCTTGTAAAAAGGGGATGTAATGTATGGAACGACTATCTCATCGGCGTTCGTTTTGTAAGTCGAGTCATGTTGTAGCCCGCGCGACAATGAATTTAATGAAGTCAATGTAAATGAAGTTTTATTATCAATGAAAAAGTCTACTTCTATTTCAAATGTGTCGATCAATTTCTCTGCGTACTCTAACTTGATGTTGTGTTTCGGATGACATTATGATTATGCCTTGTGCGATCGCAACTTAGGTTCGCACGGCATCACGCCCGGGGAACGACTATCGATTCTACGGAATCGGGGCGTGACATAATGGTATCAAAGCACGGTTTTACATCCTTTGACCTCGCATCGATGAGATAAGTTATTCCATACAATGAGTCCGTAATAATTTGTGACTGATGCATTTTCCTTCATATCGCAGAAGTGACGGAACCCACGGCCGAGCGAGAGCAGAGCGCTTCTAGCGGCTCTAGTAGTTCGCATCGTTCGCGGGTCGGACCTTCTAACGATACCATCGAAAGGATGCTACGCATGATAGAGGTACAGCGGAACCAGTCCGAGAATCGACATCAACAGACAGAGGAACGACAGGCCCAATTCGAAGCTCGCTTCGAAGCTCGTTTCGACGCACATGCCAAACTTCAACAAAAGCAGCTGGATACCCTGCAGCAGATTATACAGACAATGGCGGCCAACGGAAATTCTGCGACTGTGCCTACCGTCACCGCACCTACTACTACCGTGCCGGCGATCCAACCCATTGAAGTCGATACAGAGGAGACCGAGCGTCAACCAGCGGCACCGAAAAAGTATAACTTTGAAGTGTCAGAATTCAAGAAGGCGTGCCATACTTCCTTCAGCGGTACCGAGAGTCCTTCCATGGCAATCGACTGGTTGGAAGAGCTGGAAGATCACTTCGAGCTTCTCGGTATTGAAGAATCAAAGCAAGTCGCTTGCGCACAACTTCTACTACAGTTGAACGCGCACGACTGGTGGACAATGCACAAGCGAGCGATCTGACCGGACAACACCACCGTGCCAATCTCTTGGGCCACGTTCCACAAAGCTTTTGAAGTCCAGTACCTTCCATCAGCCGTTCGTCAAGCGAAGGAAAATAAATTCATGCAGTTGAAGCAAGGGAGCCGGACAGTGGAACAGTATGCCGCAGAATTCAACAAGCTGTCTAAGTTTGCTAGTCAGTTTCTGCCCACTGAAAAGTGCCGTGTGCGACGGTTCGAAGTGGGTCTGCGATACTCTATCGGTGCACATGTCGGGATCCCGGAGTACAAGACCGTAGGCGAGGCTCTGAATCACGCTCTCCGCCTTGAGAACCTGTATCCTTCCGGTGCTGACGACGTTGTGCGCCACTCCAATCACAAACTTCCTAGCTATACGGAAGGCAACAATTACGCATCAAAGCGTCCAAACAACGGCGTCTATAGAGGGTAGAACCCACTACCTCGATGCACCAAGTGCAACAATCTCGGACACGATGCCAACCACCGCTTCACCGGGGGAGCATGTTTCGTTTGTGGAGAAAGGGGCCACCGAGCTCGAGACTGTATGGGTCGAAGACCAAATCGTCCCAACGCACCACCACAACAACACCGCCAAGAGAATCGATGGCAGGCGCCCCGACCTCCTCCACCCACTCAACCTGTACTGCAAAATGGCCAAGATCGTCGCCCCAACACTCAGGGTCGCGTTTACGCCATGACTCGAGACGAAGCGCTGGCATCAGATACAGTAGTGTCAGGTATACTAAAATTCAATAATGTGCCCGCTCGTGTGTTATTTGATTCAGGCACTTCACATAGTTTTATATCGGCGGACTTTGCCGTCGAGCATAAATTTCTTTTAATATCATTAGATCTTGACCTTAGCGTAAGCACACCTTCGGGCACACCAATTCTCACAAACTTAGCCTGCGCTGGCAGGATTATCTGTATCGGCGGTCAAAAGATCAGTCTGGATGTGACAGTTCTAGACATGAAGGACTTTGACATCATTCTGGGAATGGATTGGCTCGGACCGTGCAACGCAACCATAGACTGTGCTGAAAAGAAGGTCACATTCCGTATACCTGGAGTGCCTGAATTCTGCTACTCATGTGGTGAGGTGTCGCCGACCTGCATGGTGATCTCCACAATATCTGCTCGACGGATGCTGCATTCCGGGTGCGAAGGCTATCTAGCTTCCGTTCGAGACATGCGACAGGATGGTGCAAATGCGGGTCAGACCGACGTTGTGGCAGAATTTCCAGACGTGTTCTCGGACGAGCTACCCGACATGCCGCCCGATCGAAAAATAAAGTTCACCATCGACAGATTCTCCGACACCCAGCCGATCTCGAAGGCTCCGTACAGAATGGCCCCTGCAGAACTGAAGGAACTAAAGGCACAACTACAAGAATTACTCGACAGAGGGTTTATCCGTCCGAGTGTCTCGCCGTGGGATATGCCCGTACTATTTGTGAAGAAGAAGGATGGATCGATGCGGCTCTGCATCGACTATCGGGAATTGAATAAAGCCACCGTCCGGAACAAATACCCCCTGCCCCGCATCGACAACTTGTTCGACCACCTCCAAGGTGCAACAGTATTTTCGAAGATTGATCTGCGATCGGGTTATCACCAACTCAAAGTCAAGCCAGATGACGTACCAAAGTCTGCCTTCCGCACTCGCTATGGCCACTACGAGTTCTTGGTAATGCCGTTCTATCTGACAAACGTCCCTACCGTCTTCATGGATCTAATGAATCGAGTGTTTCATCCGTTCATTGACAAGTTCGTAGTAGTCTTCATTGACGACATCCTCGTCTACTCGAAGGATCGAGTGCAACATGCAGAGCATCTGCGGACGATACTCCAAACCCTTCGAGAGAATCAGTTGTACGCAAAGATAAGCAAGAGCGAATTCTGGCTGAACAACATCTCATTCCTTGGTCATATCATCTCCGCCACGGGCATCGCAGTCGATCCGAAGAAAGTCAAGGCAGTTGCTGATTGGAAATGGCCCGCATCAGTTAGCGAAATTCGAAGCTTCCTAGGCTTGGCGGGATACTACCGACGCTTCGTGAAGGACTTCGCGAAGATTGCATCGCCGTTGACTCGCCCTCACCCAGAAAGGAGTCGCATTCAAGTGGTCAGACGACTGTGAAGCTTCCTTTCAGGAGCTCAAACAAAGGCTCGTTTCGGCCCCGATACTTGCTCTTCCTGAAGGGACGAAGGAATTTCATATCTTCAGCGATGCTTCTGGCCAGGGCTTAGGGTGTGTGCTTATGCAACAGGATAAGGTGATATCTTTTGCTTTCCGGCAGTTGAAGCCGCACGAGAAGAACTACCCCACGTATGACCTAGAATTAGCGGCGATTGTGTTTACGTTGAAGCTGTGGCGTCACTATCTCTATGGCATGGCGTGCAGGATTTATACGGACCACAAAAGCCTCAAGTATCTCTTCACCCAGAAAGAATTGAATTTGCGGCAGAGGCGATGGCTCGAGCTAATCAAAGACTATGACTTATCAATTGACTACACGCCGGGCAAGGGAAATGTGGTAGCGGATGCATTGAGCCGAAAATACTTGGCTTCGTTATGCATCAACGATCGACTGCTGCGCAACTTGGAAGGAATGGGCATCGAACTCCGAGTTCGTTTCAGAGACGTGAAACTGGCACAACGGCGGGTGGAACCAAGCCTACTGGAGAGGGTCAAGTCTGCTCAGAAGGATGATCCATACCTAGAGAAGATGCGAAAGCTGATATCGACAGGAAAAGCGTCCGACTTTGCAGAGTGTCATGACCCGCATCCGCTTTTCGGATACGAAACGTGTCCAAACCCAGCCTACGCCACAGTGTCGACGGTAGTACGCTGTCTATACTCAAGTCATGGCAATCTAAAATCACGAGAAAACTATATCTCATCCACAGCAGTAATCATGTCACAGTCAAGATCAATGAAAAGACATGAACTGAATAATAATGAATAAACTGAATATCAAGAATCACTGTCTCGTCCGGTGGACACAAATCCACTACCAATAGACGGAAGAAAATAAAGAATACATGGAGTAACTAACTGAATAAAACTGCTAATCTAGACCACCTCAAGTGCAAACGATGCGATCTGATGCTGGCTCAACCCTCTGGTCTGCTCCTAACTCAAACTCGGCTAACCTGAAGAGATCATCAGGTTCTCAGAGGACTAGCAAGATACATAAAAATGAGCCTTTCTAACAGTTTATTATGCATGGAGAAAAGTACAGAATAAACAAGTAAAATGGTACAATGAATAAAGCACGAATCTATACACTGTCTACATGAAAATAAACGGCTGAACAAGAACTAGAAACCCATGTCAAGATGTCAACGAATAACCGAAACGAATACTCAAACCCTCGTCCCTAGCGTGGAGTCGCAGGTTTGAACTACTAACCCTCGTCCCTAGTGTGGACTCGCAGGCTAGCATCACCCTCGTCTCTAGTGTGGACTCACAGGCGTAACCCTATACCACTAACCTTCGTTCCTAGTGTGGACTCGCAGGTTAGCATCTACTACTAATCCTCGTCCCTATCGTGGACTCGCAGATTAGCATCACCCTCGTCCCTAGTGTGGACTCGCAGGTGTGGACCAATAACTACTAACCCTCGTCCCTATCGTGGACACGCAGGTTAGCTTCAAGGTTCAAGACACGGAGGCACGACTCAATCAAGGCACGATCAATAAGAAACAAGGCTAACTGTGAACACTGTCTAAAGCAATAATAAAATATACAAGCTTGATAGAAAAGATACATGGCAACAATATGAGAAAAACTGGATAAAATAATAGACAGTGCATGTAAATAAAGCTGTGTAGAAAGGCAAGGTATACTTGCCTTTGGTCCTGAGCTGCAGATACGGGTCAAGGATCCGTATCGAGGTCCAAGTAGCCTGTTAATGATTTACCCTGTCAATATACAAGTTGAAATCAAATTTATAATCTACTTAAAATTAGTCTTTTAGGTTCACCAATTATTCTCTTATCCTATCTTTGACCTATAACCCATATATGACATTATGCCTCAGGCCCCTTGATCTCTGATACTATTCCTAACTTTACTTGACATAGCAGAGAATATGACATCATGGTAGTATAGGATAAACAATACATCAAAATATAATGGAATCAGTCCTTAGTTTCTAATACAATTTAGGCCAAGGATCTATCCACAATTACAACACTCCAAGGACATGGAACCAAAGCATGGACATATAAGTTGTACCAGTGTTTCCAGTGTTTTCTGGTGATCAGAATTTATCCATACTAGAAAAGTTACTCTATACTTATATCAGTCAAGCTAGTCCAGAGACTATATATAGGTCCTGTACATCTAGATTTATATGGTGCCTGAAGTACCTACTGTTCCAGTGTTACCTGTACACTTCAACCCTTAATGTGTACAGATTTTCCAATATTCACTTGCCTACATGCTGTAATGTCCCGCTCTGCACGAGGCATTTGGTTGGCTTATTGGATGGGATCAGAATGTTGGACCGTGACTTATGTTAGAGATCAGGAGAATTGAGACTGATGCAGTCTTTCTTAGCTGGCTAGATGGAATGGGTATTGGAATGTGGCTCGCTGGTGGAGCTACGCTTGATGAGATTGGAGCAGGAAGACCGTTATATAAGGCAAGTAGAACTGTCCTCCTTCCTCCTTATTTCTGCATGCTTAATAAATGGAATAATGTGATGCTATGAATAAGTCCCTAATGTCCCTTACCTTGAATGTTGAATAATTGTGATGCGATACTTTAGTTGCTAATTCGATAGAGATTCATATGCTGGGAATCCTTGAATGAATAACACATGAACTTTAAATTGCTGAACGAATCACACTCGAACCACTAATGTAACATGATGCCTGAGATTAAATCGATAATGTCCCTGATGCTTAAGATTGATGAAATGAATGAATCACTTGAATAATGAGATGCTGCGTGAATGATACATGAGAAAAGAATTGAATATGCTATGGTTTCTATAAAATAAATGAAATGCTACAGGTCCCTTTGAAATGAATGAATGTTGTTGTTCCTCCTTAGAAGGAACATAATGAGAAATGTTGTAATGAAACAATGAATGAGAATTGATGAGGCTTGGGATCATTGAGATCACCAAATGAAATGATGGTAATGTTGGGAATGAATAAGTCATTGAACATGACTTGAATGAGATGAATGATGATGCACTGTTGTCTTTACTTCAATATTTCACCATGTATTTTATGTTCACGATTGAGTCGGACACGCATTCGCATGGTCATAGGACAACTTATGCATAAGTGATGGGGATATGTTTTCTCGGACGGTACCCCGGGACGTTAGGGCGACCGATCCGGCCTAGGAGAAAACATTGGCGTGCCAGTAGGGGCACGGGTTCTGCGAGGCATCCTTTGGGGCTAGCTACCTTCTCTGGAGTCATCGCATTACCAACGAAGACCTATATGGCAACGTCCGTATGGTTAAACACCAGTGACCATGTAGTCAGGATGTATACTAATGAATATCTTATGCAGGCAGAGTAAGTATATCTGCTAACCTGTATTTGATGCAGGTATGAGGGAGTCGGCTATCGGTAAGAAATCACTTAAATGTGATAATTCAATATATGTGTTGGTTTAACTTGCATGCTTACGTTCCAAATAAGTTTGATGATGTTGTATGTAGCCTTTCAGTATGAGATCCTGCTTAACATGTTAAGTTCAGTATGCTAAGAAAGATGCCTTGCTAATCATTGCTCAAACACAACATACATGCTAAGTGATGCTTGAAGTGAGAACTGTCATAATGTTTAAGATGTTAATGTTAACGATGCCTCAATGATGCCTTTTCATGATAACACCTAGTATGCCTCAATGATGTCTTTGCATGATAACACCAAGAATGTTAAAAAAGATATGTCCACATGAATGCTACAAAGAATATGTTTACATGCTTCACTCTGATTATTGCCCATAAACTGTAAACTGATGCTAGGTCCCAAGTAGAAAGACCATTCTAATAAATGTTTGCTTAAATGATCACTTTAAATGTTGGTTTATGCGAGTGGGTTGGATTCTACTCGCCAGTGCATAGATGTTGTGCTGACCCACGTTTTGTGGGCAGGTACTCTTGCTTGGAATATTCTACACACGAAGATTGGCTTGATTGGTTCCGCGGCATCGAAGATTTGTTGGGCATACAGAAGCTCTCCTTGTACAAGATGATGTCTTCTGTTTATAAAGGGCATAATGTATGGAACATTGTAATCAGCTGTACCAGTGAGATTGTAAGCCAAGTCGGTATATCGAGTTATAATCCATTGTATCCAAATATCAAATGTAAGCTGTATAGCATTGTTCAGTTGGTTTCCAATGTAAAGAGAGATGTACTGAAATCATTGTACTTCAATACAAGTCTTGTACTCTTCTTCAATTATCAATAAAGAGAATAAAGTTCTATATATCTCTGTGTGGCTTCAAGTTACTCTTTTTCTCCGCTGCTATAAAGAAGTGATGTACTTCTATTCAATGAGAAAGATTGTCCTCACTAACTTTAATTTGTCTGCTTCTACCACTGCGATGTGTTTCTATTTGAAGATAATCGATTATGTACCTTCTTTGCCTAGTACAAGTGCAATACCAGACTTGTACGGCATCACGCCCAAGCGAGAACGATCGATTCCAAGAGATAAAATATGTGAAGATATGACTCTACGAATCGGGGCGTGACAAATTGGTATCAGAGCACGGCTTTACGTCCTTGGTCTCTTCTTTGATTCATTTTAAATCAAAGTTGCATCGATGATTGACTAAAGTTGCTTCCGCGATCACTCAACGTTGCTTCCGTGATTAAATCAAAGATTGCTTCTGCGATTATGCTATTGTTGTCCGGTAATCATCCTTATGTTATCTGTGCTTGAAAGTTTATTGACCCTCTTGGCTGCTCACTGGATGTTCCATACAATAAGTCTATATACATTGTGATGCCCCTAAATGAATGATTGTTGTTGGTTTGGACACAAATAACCTAACAATGACTCGATGCCATAGTATGCTATATTGTGAATGTTGTTTGGAATACGGGAATAAAAGAAAGGTGGCTATGTATGCTGCGACAAGATGAGAATTGCATGTGATGTTGGAAAAGAATTGTGAAAGAAATAATTGATGGATGAGTTTGACAGAACTGGTGAATTGACTCATGTGTGTTGTTAAGTGCTTTCGAGACGCTAAGAATGTTGGCTTATACTATTGAGACCCCGAGATGTTGGCTAAGTGTTGTGATCATCATAGATCACGAATGTCTGGAATAGAATTGAGTTGATATTGTTTAAGGATGGCTTCATTTCTGAGTGGTATATTGCCTCTACCACCTCAGATTGAGATGTATGTTGACCCTTTCCATGGGATAGCAGTGAGACTATCTGTGAGTACTGGGTAGTGCCGAGACTTAGCTGGGAGTCATGTATTATGGCTAGATGACTCGAGTGTCCCTTGACGGTGATGTTATGTTGGATAGCGAGATTGTCGGAAATTATAATCGGTGGCATGGTTAGAAATTGTTTAGTCGAGTGCTGACTCAGACTAGTAAGACGGTTAGTATGCTATGAGTAAATGGATTTGGCTAGAGAATGTTGTGGCTTAGAATATCTGAATGTTGATTTCGATTGGTTGGATGCAAATTATTTGTGGCTAATACAATGTTGATTGCTAAGATAAAAGTTTTAGAAAAAGTTGTCGGTGACCAAAGGAATATTAGAGATTTGTGCCTTGACCCTAAGGTGTAATAGATGTTAACCCATCTAGATCACCAAAGGATATTCGTTGCTTATGCGCATATATGCTCAAGAATTGAATTGTACCAGAAAAGTGACAAGTAGCAACCCTGAATCCTTGTGTTGCATAGAGGATGGTTAATTGATACATGAATTATCAGATTGAATGGAATGAACTACTCGACCCTTGAGGTAGAGAATTTTAAGAATGTCCATATAAGATTTTGACGGCTGGAAAAGGAACGAAATTTAAGAATGCCCGTAAGAGAGTTTGATGATTGAGAAACGAATGGGAACAAGAAATTTCAAACGTGTTGGATAATGTCGGTATAGGTGATTGTTGGTTGGGATATAGATTATTGGCTTATGACTTAGTGGTGCAACCTTGTCATACAGACCGAATAGTATGATTCTATAGTTATATTAAAACTATCGGAATCGATGACCCTTGAATAGTTAACCTTGGTTATGGGTTTATGTGGGTACGAAGGAATCGAACCAGAAATTGAATCATTGGAAATTTACTTGATGGATTATTAGAACGATGAAGATCGTATGTCGGATTTGGAATTGACCGTAATGTTGATAGATCGATCTTAGTCGATTGTTGGGTAAGTCTAGAATGAGCCTCTGTGGGAATTATTTTCTTGAGGAAGACCCTGAATAGATAGACTTGACCCTAGCGACCAGTTGATGATTTACCAATTGCTGGCTTAGCCCAATTGGCGATTCATTATTCAGACTGAATTGATACCCATAGGTTTGGGTAGAGTTCCTTAGAACTGCCGGTTGCTTGTTGGCCCTAAGAAACAGAAACTAGTATAACCCTAGTAGCCGTCCACTCTAGGGGAGTCACCTGAATGATTAGGTATAGCTGTCGGTATAGCTAACCATTGAGACTAGACCGAATAATAGATGGCCGTTGGCGACCCATAGAATGACCTTGTGGCACTGAACGAGAGATGGTGATGAGTATGATCTAAGAATGATAAGTTGTAAGTATATGCTTCAATATGAACCTTAGAGATGTTTGACCCTTGAGAATTATGTGTCGGCCTATAGCGGGAAATGGAATCGTGGTATGAGACTTGATTTGTATGTATCGAATAGTGAATTATTATATGAGATGGAATTGACTGCTCATGACGGAAATGTTGGATAAGTATCTATAGTCGGGTAGCTGGGTTAACCTTGACTGTTGCATAGAATTATACCCTGACTCGGATAATCGATAGTTGGTGATGTTGGATTGTATCTTTTAGAAAAGATGAATTGCCTCGGTGAAAAATGTTGTTGGATTTGGGAAGGAAAATGATTGTCGTTGTGAAACCTTGATATGATTGGCTCTAAGTTAGACCCTTGATCGAATGTTAGAAATGTTATGCTTGGATGGAGATTGTCCCTGATGTTAAGTGGTGGCCTGGAAAATAGTGATTGTGGCAAAGTGAATAAAGTGATAAGTCAATTGAAAGGATACTAAGTCTGATTTGGGAAAGAGAGTTATATCGTGGCTGATCGAATTATACTATCATGGAAGTTGGTTGAAGTACATATGTTTTGGGGATGCCTAAAATATGTGTATGGATACAGCCGAAGTGATAGGTTGCGACTGAAATAATATTGTTGGAAGAATTTATCGCACTAGCGTAGACTTTGGCTGAAATGCATATATTTTGGGGACGCCTGAAATATGTGTATGGATCCAAATGAAGTGATGTGTTGCGACCAAGATAGAATGCAAGAAAAATATTGGTGAATCAATGAGAAGTTGCAAGTATTAGAAAAAGAGATAGATGGATTGAATCGTTGATTGATTAAAATGATACTGTTGGACAGCTATTTTGAAATGACCGAGTGGGCTGAAATGAATATTGAATTGAAGCTGAATGAGTAACTCATTGTGATTAAGTGAATCTAGTAGATGAGTTGTTTTCTTAAGTTTCGAGGACGAAACTTTTTCTGAGTGGTATATTATGTAATGTCCCGCTCTGCACGAGGCATTTGGTTGGCTTGTTGGATGGGATCAGAATGTTGGACCGTGACTTATGTTGGAGATCAGGAGAATTGAGACTGATGCAGTCTTTCTTAGCTGGCTAGATGGAATGGGTATTGGAATATGGCTCGCTGGTGGAGCTACGCTTGATGAGATTGGAGCAGGAAGACCGTTATATAAGGCAAGTGGAACTGTCCTCCTTCCTCCTTATTCCTGCATGCTTAATAAATGGAATAATGTGATGCTATGAATAAGTCCCTAATGTCCCTTACCTTGAATGCTGAATAATTGTGATGCGATGCTTTAGTTGCTAATTCGATAGAGATTCATATGCTGGGAATCCTTGAATGAATAACACATGAACTTTGAATTGCTGAACGAATCACACTCGAACCACTAATGTAACATGATGCCTGAGATTGAATCGATAATGTCCCTGATGCTTAAGATTGATGAAATGAATGAATCACTTGAATAATGAGATGCTGCGTGAATGATACATGAGAAAAGAATTGAATATGCTATGGTTTCTATAAAATAAATGAAATGCTACAGGTCCCTTTGAAATGAATGAATGCTGTTGTTCCTCCTTAGAAGGAACATAATGAGAAATGTTGTAATGAAACAATGAATGAGAATTGATGAGGCTTGGGATCATTGAGATCACCAAATGAAATGATGGTAATGTTGGGAATGAATAAGTCATTAAACATGACTTGAATGAGATGAATGATAATGCACTGTTGTCTTTACTTCAATATTTCACCATGCATTTTATGTTCACGATTGAGTCGGACACGCATTCGCATGGTCATAGGACAACTTATGCATAAGTGATGGGGATATGTTTTCTCGGACGGTACCCCGGGACGTTAGGGCGACCGATCCGGCCTAGGAGAAAACATTGGCGTGCCAGTAGGGGCACGGGTTCTGCGAGGCATCCTTTGGGGCTAGTTACCTTCTCTGGAGTCATCGTATTACCAACGAAGACCTATATGGCAACGTCCGTATGGTTAAACACCAGTGACCATGTAGTCAGGATGCATGCTAATGAATGTCTTATGCAGGCAGAGTAAGTATATCTGCTAACCTGTATTTGATGCAGGTATGAGGGAGTCGGCTATCGGTAAGAAATCACTTAACTGTGATAATTCAATATATGTGTTGGTTTAACTTGCATGCTTACGTTCCAAATAAGTTTGATGATGTTGTATGTAGCCTTTCAGTATGAGATCCTGCTTAACATGTTAAGTTCAGTATGCTAAGAAAGATGCCTTGCTAATCATTGCTCAAACACAACATACATGCTAAGTGATGCTTGAAGTGAGAACTGTCATAATGTTTAAGATGTTAATGTTAACGATGCCTCAATGATGCCTTTTTATGATAACACCTAGTATGCCTCAATGATGCCTTTGCATGATAACACCAAGAATGTTAAAAAAGATATGTCCACATGAATGCTACAAAGAATATGTTTACATGCTTCACTCTGATTATTGCCCATGAACTGTAAACTGATGCTAGGCCCCAAGTAGAAAGACCATTCTAATAAATGTTTGCTTAAATGATCACTTTAAATGTTGGTTTATGCGAGTGGGTTGGATTCTACTCGCCAGTGCATAGATGTTGTGCTGACCCACGTTTTGTGGGCAGGTACTCTTGCTTGGAATATTCTACACACGAAGATTGGCTTGATTGGTTCTGCGACATCGAAGATTTGTTAGGCATACAGAAGCTCTCCTTGTACAAGATGATATCTTCTGTTTATAAAGGGCATAATGTATGGAACATTGTAATCAGCTGTACCAGTGAGATTGTAAGCCAAGTCGGTATATCGAGTTGTAATCCATTGTATCCAAATATCAAATGTAAGCTGTATAGCATTGTTCAGTTGGTTTCCAATGTAAAGAGAGATGTACTGAAATTATTGTACTTCAATACAAGTCTTGTACTCTTCTTCAATTATCAATAAAGAGAATAAAGTTCTATATATCTCTGTGTGGCTTCAAGTTACTCTTTTTCTCCGCTGCTATAAAGAAGTGATGTACTTCTATTCAATGAGAAAGATTGTCCTCACTAACTTTAATTTGTCTGCTTCTGCCGCTGCGATGTGTTTCTATTTGAAGATAATCGATTATGTACCATCTTTGCCTAGTACAAGTGCAATACCAGACTTGTACGACATCACGCCCAAGCGAGGACGATCGATTCCAAGAGATAAAATATGTGAAGATATGACTCTACGAATCGGGGCGTGACACATGCCACTCTATCCTTCTTTCCTGTCACCTTGTGAACTTATAAATGAAGTGTCCCTATAGACTTAGGGTCATGTACCCTTATCTAGTATATAGGTCTGATACATCAACTCTTCCCTGTCCTCCAATATCCTGTTAGTAGATCCTAGTCTGGTACTCTTCTGAAAAGTTCATGGGCATGCATTGCCTCATGTCCCTGTTTAATCTGGTTCATCATTAAGGTGTGGCCTCGACCATATATAGGAGTGGCAATTGTGCACCTTATCTATTTCCAAGAAAACACAAGTTACAAACTCCAGCTTATAACTTGTATCCTAGACATCATACCAGCTCCTGGATAAGTTGGTGCAAATCTATTCCCTTCTCAACTCTGATTCTCTACAGGTTTGAACCCAAGTCTACTACTCAGTTTTCCTAATGCTCTAGGACCCTGTCCAGATTTGACTATTGGTGTCCCAACCTCTCAACAGAGCACTTGTCCATCTGTATCTTAAGGATACAGGAGGAGTTCGTATGCCTGTATCACTGATTCAAGATGGGAACACCTAGGAAATCTCTAGTGAATCCAGTGGGCACATCCCTTGTTTCCTATTATAGATTGGGTAACAGTACATAAGCCTTTAGCCCTCTGGATAAGGAAGATTCACCAGTCATGGTCTCTACCTCAAACCTCCTGTGTCAATGGTTGCAGTTGAGCCTTAGTACTAGAGTTTAATAGTTTCCTAACAGGCAATAACTGCTCCCAAATGCTTTGAAGTACCTGTCATGGTACAGTGTCCTACTAAACTTGGGTACATGGGACACCCTTTTTCCCTGCTGATAGTCTTACAAAATTTGTTTATGGAGGGTAACCCATTCAGTAGCAGCAATACAAGGCTGAGTGATCTAAAATGCCAGATCAGAGTTCTGATCTTAGTAAGTGTATGGTTCCAGTGTTACCACCCATAGGTGCCTAATTGACACAAGGGACAGTCCACATAGATGGTGCCTATAAACATGACAACAAAAACAATAATGCATCCATTATCCCAAATATTTGGGATTGGTATATGAAATGTTTCTTCTCCATTAAACAACTACAAAACTTGATTATATATGACTTTTTAGGAGCCTCTTACAGTTACATGATTTCCTCTGGCACAATCAGTTCATGTATCAATCCATTAGCAATTCATGCAATAGCAAAGTACAAAGTAGATTCTCTTAATGATGTGAAAACACATGCACTAAGGCTGATGTATTGCTTAACTAATCTCTTCATATCACTAGGTCAAGGAATAGCCACCTACTTTCTTAAAACTAACATTTTATACCAAACACTGTGTATAAGATTTCCATAACGGGTACATGCTCTGGACCTATGTTACAGGAATGTGGCTACAGATACATGATGCGAACATTTTCAGATAGGACTAAGTACTCCCCTCTATAATGCACGAAACAATTTGCAGACACCATTTTCCCATGTCTGTGCAGCAACATATATATATAGACAGAATAAGGTTTACTATTTGGAACCACTTGCTTCTAGTGAACAGGGGAATCAGGAGACTCCAGGAAGGATTTGAATAAACATGGTGCAAGCAACTGAATGCTTCTCTTGGGACATAAACCAAGATTGACTGAATGTTCTAACTGAACCCCAAAGTTCAGGACAGGTACATAATGCAATATAGGACTGTCATCAAGGTGAATTAGGGGGCTGCTACTTGCTACCAGTGACTGATACAAGCAGTAGGACAGGTACAATGGTATGGAACTTATATCAAAATCCACGTGTGGGACTGATACAATGTGAATACTCAACTTCCTGTTGTACTCACAATGCCTAACCCGATCCCTCTTCTCTCTATACTCTTGGCTGATACCTAGTGTATGCAGACATGTCCTGTTGGCAGGGCTGTATGCTTTGGACTGATACCAACGAATGCAGGGTATCAACAACCAAACCAATTATGCCAAATTACAACCATGAAACCATATCCAGGATAGTTGGTTTTCTTGGTTTCCAACACAGTTGGCACCTAAAATAAGAGGCTCAGATATGCCCTACAATCAGAGGGTAAACTACTGGAATGGCCAGAACTATGGATAGCACAGAATAAGAGTTTAAGATGGACACAACTACAATCAAGAAGGAAATGACCACATTCCCAAAGGATAGCGACTTGGTTATCTTAAACCCAAAAATACAGATATTACAACTTCTCTTAACCATGCCTACTTTTCAGGAATTTATACAAACGCCTAGGCTACTATTTAACAGAATTAAGGATCCATTGAAAGCTAAAATCAAAAATTGATTTGAGGGATAAAAGATTACCTTTTTTTTAGGGAGTTCGAGTGCTCTCTATCCTTCAGCTGCTGGAAGTTGGTCTCAAAGGACAGGGGCGGCAGAGGGAGTTTTAGGGTTTGATCGTAGAGAAAGAGGTTGCTGATCCTCCCATATATATAGGAGAATCTCGAATTTGATGAAGGGAAGATTGGATAGAGGGAGAATCTCTGTTTAAAACTCCTGGGTCTATCACAAGAATTCGGGGTTCAACTTGTAACAGGGTGTGCATAGCGGCTAACAGGTTTAAATTTAAAAACAGAAATTTTGCCTTTGGGCCCCTGCTGTTTCCTATATTCCTCAACCTGTCCCTCTATTTGGTATATTTCAATAACCAAATATAAATTATAACCAATGCATGTGACAAATGAATAATAAAGTAACTAAAAAAAATTTTGAGAGGGTAAAATTGGTCAAGGGGTTGACAACTCTATCCCCCTTAAACAAATTTCGTCCTCGAAATTTAAGGAGCTGTGGTCTACTACTAGAAAGAATAATTTAACAGTTTGCTATAGAATTATTGTGAATCTTTGCAAGTCAAAACCAAACATAATACTCCTCCATAATGCTACTACTATAATCTACTGAAAATTTCTGTCATTCGCTTCGTGTGGTGTCGCCACATCTTTCGCGTTCATGGAAAAGGCTCGCCCTCCTCCTGCGGTTGGTAGTGGTGGGGCACTTGCGTTCTTCTTCGGACAATTGCGAGACAAGTGTTGGTTGGATCCACAAGTCCAACACAACCCTAAACATTTAGGTACGAAGATTTCAAGCAGGATGCAAGTCAAGGATTCAATAGAAATTAAGGACAGAGATCAATACTGTTTTCATGACACATGGATGAGATCCTAAGTTTCTAATCCTATTTGCAGGCTCACGACGGTACAGTGACGTAACCGAAGTGATTAACGTATACCTGCATGGGCCACCAAAAAAACTTGTCACGACCCGCATCCGCTTTTCGGATACGAAACGTGTCCAAGCCCAGCCTACGCCGCAGTGTCGGCGGTAGTACGCTGTCTATACTCAAGTCACGACAATCTAGAATCACGGGAAAACTATATCTCATCCACAGCAATAATCATGTCACAGTCAAGATCAATGAAAAGACATGAACTGAATAATAATGAATAAACTGAATATCAAGAATCACTGTCAAGTCCGGTGGACACAAATCCACTACCAATAGACGGAAGAAAATAAAAGAATACATGGAGTAACTAACTGAATAAAACTGCTAATCTAGACCACCTCAAGTGCAAATGATGCGATCTGATGCTGGCTCAACCCTCTGGTCTGCTCCTAACTCAAACTCGACTAACCTGAAGAGATCATCAGGTCATCAGAGGACTAGCAAGATACATAAAAATGAGCCTTTCTAACAGTTTATTATGCATGGAGAAAAGTACAGAATAAACAAGTAAAATGGTGCAATGAATAAAGCACGAATCTATACACTGTCTACACGAAAATAAACGGCTGAACAAGAACTAGAAACCCATGTCAAGATGTCAACGGATAACCGAAACGAATACTCAAACCCTCGTCCCTAGCGTGGACTCGCAGGTTTGAACTACTAACCCTCGTCCCTAGTGTGGAATTGCAGGATAGCCTCTACTACTATCCCTCGTCCCTAGTGTGGACTCGCAGGGTAGCATCACCCTCGTCCCTAGTGTGGACTCACAGGCGTAACCCTATACCACTAACCCTCGTCCCTAGTGTGGACTCGCAGGTTAGCATCTACTACTAATCCTCGTCCCTATCGTGGACTCGCAGATTAGCATCACCCTCGTCCCTAGTGTGGACTCGCAGGTGTGGACCAATAACTACTAACTCTCGTCCCTATCGTGGACTCGCAGGTTAGCTTCAAGGTTCAAGACACGGAGGCACGACTCAATCAAGGCACGATCAATAAGAAACAAGGCTAACTGTGAACACTGTCTAAAGCAATGATAAAATATACAAGCTTGATAGAAAAGATACATGGCAACAATATGAAAAAAACTGGATAAAATAATAGACAGTGCATGTAAATAAAGCTGTATAGAAAGGCAAGGTATACTTGCCTTTGGTCCTGAGCTGCGGATACGGGTCAAGGATCCGTATCGAGGCCCAAGTAGCCTGTTAATGATTTACCCTGTCAATATACAAGTTGAAATCAAATTTATAATCTACTTAAAATTAGTCTTTTAGGCTCACCAATTATTCTCTTATCCTATCTTTGACCTATAACCCATATATGACATTATGCCTCAGGCCCCTTGATCTCTGATACTATTCCTAACTTTACTTGACATAGCAGAGAATATGACATCATGGTAGTATAGGATAAACAATACATCAAAATATAATGGAATCAGTCCTTAGTTTCTAATACAATTTAGGCCAAGGCTCTATCCACAATTACAACACTCCAAGGACATGGAACCAAAGCATGGACATATAAGTTGTACCAGTGTTTCCAGTGTTTTCTGGTGATCAGAATTTATCCATACTAGAAAAGTTACTCTATACTTATATTAGTCAAGCTAGTCCAGAGACTATATATAGGTCCTGTACATCTAGATTTATATGGTGCCTGAAGTACCTACTGTTCCAGTGTTACCTGTACACTTCAACCCTTAATGTGTACAGATTTTCCTATGTTCACTTGCCTATATGCCACTCTATCCTTCTTTCCTGTCACCTTGTGAACTTATAAATGAAGTGTCCCTATAGACTTAGGGTCATGTACCCTTATCTAGTATATAGGTCTAATACATCAACTCTTCCCTGTCCCCCAATATCCTGTTAGTAGATCCTAGTCTGGTACTCTTCTGAAAAGTTCATGGGCATGCATTGCCTCATGTCCCTGTTTAATCTGGTTCATCATTAAGGTGTGGGCTCGACCATATATAGGAGTGGCAATTGTGCACCTTATCTATTTCCAAGAAAACACAAGTTACAAACTCCAGCTTATAACTTGTATCCTAGACATCATACCAGCTCCTGGATAAGTTGGTGCAAATCTATTCCCTTCTCAACTCTGATTCTCTACAGGTTTGAACCCAAGTCTACTACTCAGTTTTCCTAATGCTCTAGGACCCTGTCCAGATTTGACTATTGGTGTCCCAACCTCTCAACAGTGCACATGTCCATCTGTATCTTAAGGAAACAGGAGGAGTTCGTATGCCTGTATCACTGATTCAAGATGGGAACACCTAGGAAATCTCTAGTGAATCCAGTGGGCACATCCCTTGTTTCCTATTATAGATTGGGTAACAGTACATAAGCCTTTAGCCCTCTGGATAAGGAAGATTCACCAGTCATGGTCTCTACCTCAAACCTCCTGTGTCAATGGTTGCAGTTGAGCCTTAGTACTAGAGTTTAATAGTTTCCTAATAGGCAATAACTGCTCCCAAATGCTTTGAAGTACCTGTCATGGTACAGTGTCCTACTAAACTTGGGTACATGGGACACCCTTTTTCCCTGCTGATAGTCTTACAAAATTTGTTTATGGAGGGTAACCCATTCAGTAGCAGCAATACAAGGCTGAGTGATCTAAAATGCCAGATCAGAGTTCTGATCTTAGTAAGTGTATGGTTCCAGTGTTACCACCCATAGGTGCCTAATTGACACAAGGGACAGTCCACATAGATGGTGCCTATAAACATGACAACAAAAACAATAATGCATCCATTATCCCAAATATTTGGGATTGGTATATGAAATGTTTCTTCTCCATTAAACAACTACAAAACTTGATTATATATGACTTTTTAGGAGCCTCTTACAGTTACATGATTTCCTCTGGCACAATCAGTTCATGTATCAATCCATTAGCAATTCATGCAATAGCAAAGTACAAAGTAGATTCTCTTAATGATGTGAAAACACATGCACTAAGGCTGATGTATTGCTTAACTAATCTCTTCATATCACTAGGTCAAGGAATAGCCACCTACTTTCTTAAAACTAACATTTTATACCAAACACTGTGTATAAGATTTCCATAACGGGTATATGCTCTGGACCTATGTTACAGGAATGTGGCTACAGATACATGATGCGAACATTTTCAGATAGGACTAAGTACTCCCCTCTATAATGCACGAAACAATTTGCAGACACCATTTTCCCATGTCTGTGCAGCAACATATATATATAGACAAAATAAGGTTTACTATTTGGAACCACTTGCTTCTAGTGAACAGGGGAATCAGGAGACTCCAGGAAGGATTTGAATAAACATGGTGCAAGCAACTGAATGCTTCTCTTGGGACAGAAACCAAGATTGACTGAATGTTCTAACTGAACCCCAAAGTTCAGGACAGGTACATAATGCAATATAGGGCTGTCATCAAGGTGAATTAGGGGGCTGCTACTTGCTACCAGTGACTGATACAAGCAGTAGGACAGGTACAATGGTATGGAACTTATATCAAAATCCACGTGTGGGACTGATACAATGTGAATACTCAACTTCCTGTTGTACTCACAATGCCTAACCCGATCCCTCTTCTCTCTATACTCTTGGCTGATACCTAGTGTATGCAGACATGTCCTATTGGCAGGGCTGTATGCTTTGGACTGATACCAACGAATGCAGGGTATCAACAACCAAACCAATTATGCCAAATTACAACCATGAAACCATATCCAGGATAGTTGGTTTTCTTAGTTTCCAACACAGTTGGCACCTAAAATAAGAGGCTCAGATATGCCCTACAATCAGAGGGTAAGCTACTGGAATGGCTAGAACTATGGATAGCACAGAATAAGAGTTTAAGATGGACACAACTACAATCAAGAAGGAAATGACCACATTCCCAAAGGATAGCGACTTGGTTATCTTAAACCCAAAAATACAGATATTACAACTTCTCTTAACCATGCCTACTTTTCAGGAATTTATACAAACGCCTAGGCTACTATTTAACAGAATTAAGGATCCATTGACAACTAAAATCAAAAATTGATTTGAGGGATAAAAGATTACCTTTTTTTTAGGGAGTTCGAGTGCTCTCTATCCTTCAGCTGCTGGAAGTTGGTCTCAAAGGATAGGGGCGGCATGGGGAGTTTTAGGGTTTGATCGTAGAGAAAGAGGTTGCTGATCCTCCCATATATATAGGAGAATCTCGAATTTGATGAAGGGAAGATTGGATAGAGGGAGAATCTCTGTTTAAAACTCCTGGGTCTATCACAAGAATTTGGGGTTCAACTTGTAACAGGGTGTGCATAGCGGCTAACAGGTTTAAATTTAAAAACAGAAATTTGCCTTTGGGCCCCTGCTGTTTCCTATATTCCTCAACCTGTCCCTCTATTTGGTATATTTCAATAACCGAATATAAATTATAACCAATGCATGTGACAAATGAATAATAAAGTAACTAAAAAAAATTTTGAGAGGGTAAAATTGGTCAAGGGGTTGACACAGAGGACGAGTCGGGAGCGTTGCGCGTGAAGGGACGGCTATGCGTACCGGAAAACGCAGAACTTAGAAAGAAGATACTGTCGGAGGCGCATTATGCAAAATATTCTTTGCATCCTGGCAGCACCAAGATGTATAAGGACCTCCGCATTGTCTTTTGGTGGCACGGCATGAAGAGGGACGTAGCGCTCTTTGTGTCAAAATGTATGGACTGTCAGCAAGTCAAAGCCGAGCACCAGCGACCGGGCGGGGAGATGCAGAACCTTGCCATTCCAGAGTGGAAATGGGATCACATCACTATGGACTTCGTTGTTGGCTTGTCGAGGACGCCGCGGGAAAACGACGCCATCTGGGTCATCGTCGATCGACTAACCAAGTCAGCGCACTTTATTGCCATCAAAGTTACTTGGAGCGTCGACCGCCTTGCTTAAATATACCTTGATGAAGTAGTTCGGCTGCACAGGGTCCCAGTATCTATCGTCTCGGATCGGGATAGACGGTTCGTAGCGCGCTTCTGGAGTAGTTTTCATTCAGCACTGGGGACCAAGTTGAAGTTCAGCTCAACTTATCATCCTCAGACTGACGGCCAAATAGAGTGGGTGAACCAAATTCTCGAAGACATGTTACGACTCTGTGCGATCGACTTGAAGTCAAGTTGGGACGTCCATCTACCGCTGGCCGAGTTTGCATACAACAACAGCTATCAGTCCAGCATCCAAATGGCGCCGTATGAAGCTTTGTACGGCCGGAAGTGCAGATCGCCCATTTGCTGGGATAAAGTCGGGGAACGGCAGATACTTGGTCTGGAGCTGGTGGAGCAGACCGTGCAGAAGGTCAAGTTAATACGAGAGAGATTAAAGATAGCACAAAGCCGGCAAAAAAGCTATGCCGACATGCACCGACGCCCCCTCGAGTTCTCGGAAGGCGACCATGTATTCCTGAAAGTCATGCCCATGCGGGAAGTTTCCAGGTTCGGTACGAAGGGGAAATTGAGCCCAAGATTTGTTGGCCCGTTCGAAATATTGAAGCGAGTCGCCCCGGTAGCTTACCAAATTGCCTTGTCGCCTGCGTTGTCAGAGGTACATGACGTCTTCCACGTATCACAATTACGGAAGTACGTACATAATCTAAGCCATGTGGTAGATTTGGGTAAGCTGGACCTGAAGGCGGACTTGTCATATGTCGAAGAGCCGGTACAAATCTTGGAGCGCAAGGATAAACTTTTCCGCAACCGTGCTATTCCCCTCATCCGCGTCCTCTGGAGGAACCATTTGGTCGAAGAGTCGACGTGGGAGCTTGAGTCAGAAATGAAGAAAAAGTTCCTTTCATTGTTCTCGTAGAGGTAGGTTCTATTTTAAGTTTCGAGGACGAAACTTTTTCTTAGTAGGTTATGGTGTAGTGCCCCGTCCCTACATCGTACCCCGTACTCAGTCCACGGGGTGCGCGAGAAAGGAACACTGTCGCTCTCGATTCGGTCGGGACCGATAGGTCAGAATCGACCGAGTCGATCGAACGAGAACGGTTGAATTAAGATCCATTCCTTGTTATGGAATGTCTTCTTCGAAACCAAGTCCCATATTCAGCGGGTTGCGCCTCGAGGATTGACTCTATGGCTGAGTCGGGAGAGACCTCCCGTTGCTCTGCTTTTTACGCCGCTTGCGTTGGTTTTGGCTTTATTTTCTGAATACATTTTCGTGAATATTTTCGATAGTTTTTATGGCTTGCATTTCGAACTCGCATTTCCTATCAAACTCCTTGAATAATGCAGTGTTCTAATCGGTTGCTTGTGCGATTTTAGGTAATCGCGTAGGCGACGTCTAGCGCGGCCAACAAGTTCTCTCGCCGAAATAAACTCAAGGTGAGTGGCTGACCCTTCTCTTCTCGACCCCTTCTTTAGCAAATCGATAGTGTTGTTGCGGATGAAAGAATGAATGCAAGGGCACGGACACTGTAGTGACCCGCTCCGCCCTAGCGGAACGCCGATTCAAACGGCAAGTGCAACGACTCAAACGAGCCGTCGACCCGAAGAGTTGCTTCGACCCGATGAAGTATCGATGTGAATCGATGCAAGACTTGTATTGGGCCATCAAAGATGAATCCAGACTTAGACTATCAAAGGCGCGCTCGGAGTATCGCTCGGCCGATGCGAACATCGCTAAGGTGGGTGGCTCCGATGAACCCGTCTTTGCTTAGCCTAGACACATAACAGTACGGACACTATCACTGAATTCGCTAGGCGATAACACCGCGCATGCTAATAAATGACCCAACGCACCTAGCTAAGGGAATAATCCTATCTTGTATGCTTGTATAGAATATGGAAAAGAACATGGAAAATACGAGAACTCTTGCACTGCGCTCCACGCTCGTGCTAAGGCACAAGCTTGCGTTCAACAATGAAATAATGAATGGTTTACAACAATGAAACGGGAAGACTATCAACATAGTCGTTCCGAGTAGAGTTTAGCAACATTGAAAGGCTATAGGACCAATGGGTCGCCAAGGCGACTTTCGCACAGGAAGTTGCAAAATGTATGAATGAATAAGTGAATGAATGAATCAACGAATGAATGAACGAATATGTGAAAGAACCAATGAACGAACGAACAAGTGAAAGAAAGAAAGAAAAGAAAGAATGAATGAAAGATAAGAAAGAAAAGAATGGTTAGCGACAGGTGTGACGGGCACGTGCAACGGGGCTCGCTACCCGCGCTGCATGGACGCCAACCTGGTCGATAACGTAAGAAGGCTAAGGGTTAGCCTACGGCTCAGAGACAGCCGTTAAGTTAAAAAAAAAGACAAGTTAATACGAAATGGTCGTGGACAAACGGTACGAGCGAGGGGTGAGAAATTACCACAGGGGAAGACATGTCTAGGATGGCCTGTGATGCTAGCGACCGGTGCATATAGAGTTAAGTGGGCTTTGCTGGTGGCAATCCATGTGCAAGTCTTTGCATTGAAATCAAAGTAGTCTAAGTTAACAAAATGAAGTGCCTTATGAATATGCATGAAATGTAACACACCAAATGATAATGAGAAATTCATACAAGTGAGTAGATATCGTGCCTACGACGTGCTAGAATCCGAGGCAGGGACACGCACTTGACATCAAAAAGTTCATATTGAATTGTTGACTAACTTGGTTTACTTTGGACAGGGAAGGCCGGACGGTAAGTATGGGTACGTCGTGCATGTATTTCCATGCGACACTTGAATTCGGCAACACGGGATAGGTTATGACATATGCCATGAAATTGATCCTAAGGCAAGATTAGAAAGACAATGAATGATAGAGATGCACAAAAGTAAATGATACGTGTTGGGTAATGATGGCGTTATGGGCGAGCTAGCCTCCCCACCAGTGCATAACAATGTACTGATAACCCTACAGTTTGCTTGCAGGAAGCAGAAAACGTCGGCGGGTGCGGAGCTTTCCTCGAACGTGCTAAGGCGCGGAGCTATCTCTCGAGCCTTGGAGCGTTGCAAGGAGCTGGAGCACCCTATACAGGACATAATGTATCGGAACATCGTCATGAATCATTCCATGTTGTAAGCCACTTGGCATGCCTTTTATGTTTCATAGAGAGAGCTTGAGCGATTTGTAATATCGGCCTAGCGCCGCTTGTAAACTTCTTGAATATCAATAAAGAGTTCGAATTCGCTTTCACTTGTGTTCATTTACTTTCCGCTGCAAATGGAGACACTCTGTGCGACTCTGTGGCCTAGCTCAAATCGGCCGTTTCTGGACATAGCCTTGCACGGGCGCAACCTAGGCCCGTGCGGCATCACGCCTTAGCGAGGACGATCGCTCCTGCGGGAGCGGGGCGTGACAGATTGGTATCAGAGTACGGCTTCACGTCCTTGGACATCATTTCGATTCTCTCAGTTTTGAAAGCTCGGTTGGAAAACAAAAAGAAGTGTACGCTCTCTCTCGTTGTGCCTTGGGATGTTCCATACAATAAGTCTAATATTTTTAAAAGCTCGTACGAGTACTCGGTTGGACGGGATCGATAGGAGAAGGCCTTTGTGCCACCACGACGGACTTGAGTTGGAAGGAACCGATGCTAAGAGTTAGCAAATGCAGTACGTGCTTGGATGAGCTTACGCTGACAGCAAACGAGTACACGAGACCAAAGTATAGTTCGAACGGAATAGCTATGCACACGACCTTTTGGCTAAGTTGTGCCGTGTGTCGCGCACCTCGACTTCTGGTGCAATCGAGTTGCGAGCGATATCAAGTACCGCTCGGTCAGGAACGGAGATACACTTAGAGTGTATATCGATAGGAACGCTGTCAAACTAATGCTTAGGCGTGCACGAATGATTGGCTTGGATTTTGAGGATTTGTCTGAATGACTTAGTACGTCGAGGCGACGTGAGCGATTACGCTAGAGATTCGTCGAACGAATCTGAAGGATGTCTTAGCGCATGACGCGAATGTAATTGAGGACTAGATCGTATGGCTTGAATCCGAGTGGTGTATGTGATTGGTTCAAAGAAGAATAAAAATGAGTGACGACAACTAGTCGAGTGGCTCAAATCCTGAGTGGTGTATGGACGTTATAGAAATTATTCGAGCGAGACTACAAGATATACGGATAGAACGGGTATGTCGGCGAGGCGATGCGATCGCGCAAAGCCTTAGAACGCGTCACACTTAGTTGATCGTGACTTCGAATGTCCTGAACGAGATGTCGTTCAGACAACTTATGAATGGGCAACGCATGTTAGAAAACGATTCGGAACGATGAATGAAAGTGAATGGTCTTGATCGAGGAAACTTAGAGGATCGCGCGTACGATTTGGGATTGATTCAAATGAAATGTGACTTGAGTTTTGAACAATGATCTTGAAACAAGCTTGAGGAATAGCGATCGAACTTGATCTTGAATATCGAAGAAATTATGGATTATCTAACTCGGACAATAGCATCAGTCGCACGACTCGAAATTGGTTGCAAAGGAAGATCGTCAAGTTACGCATATCGTCGATGGTATTGAGGCGTATCAAAGATCGATATACGATAACTCGAGGGCACTCTTACTCGGCGAATGACGGTCGTGCAAATGTCATTGTTCCGTTGGACGCTATACTTGAAATGTTAGAAATGTGTCGAGGAAAAGATAGATTTGGCTCGAGGATTTTCTAGTTGAACGAAATATGAATAGACTATCGATCTTGGCTTGGATAGAAAATGAAATGTTTGGATTTGCTTCGTTGACAACTATAATGTTGACATTCTTGTCTTATGCGAGCGCAACTCCAGCCTCGCACATGCGTCGCACCGGATTAGGACGATCACTCCGCGTGAGCGCCGATATGGTGATTCATACGGCGGGAGTGATTGAACTCGGATGGCGTGGCAATTTGATTGCTTCGACTTGTGGTTTGATGCGAAGGTGGAATCGGGAATGAATTTGTGTGTTGATGATTGAAATTGAGGATTGCGTAGGTCCAATCCGCGTATCGAGAACGAATTAGTCTAGACGCAAGCAAGAGTTACGCCCCGATGAGAATGATTATTCCGCGGGAGCGTCGTATGGTGATTCATGAACCATCGTGGATAATCGGACTTGCGTGAGATTGGGGCACAACATATTGTCAAAGCAAGACGACCTCGTGATCGAATACACGAATTGGTTAGAGTTGGCGATTTGAATGAATTTGAATATGCACAACGAATGCATTGATGCGAATAGGTGATCGTGCTCGATGTTTAGAAATCTGAGTGACGCGAGCTTGGGTAGAAACACCCGAACAAGCAAACAAATGGTTTGACCATAGGATTTGGGGCGAGCATTCGTGCAACGACCTTACACGATGAGCGACGGACTTGACTTGTAACTATGACCTTGGGAGCTGACCTAGCGGATAGACGGACGACCCTATGCCGAGTGATTGAACTTGTGCGATTGACCTTACAGTATCATTCGGACGGATGATAGACTTGTGGTGGCAGCAAGACTTAGAGTAGGACAGGGAACAGGGAGTGTGCGTGAACGACGATAAGATTAGCCCCAAACGAAAGGAATGATAGGAATGGATGACGCGCAAGTAAAGTTGGGATAACGAATTGAATCGTTGATAGGAAGAAATACTCGATGATGGTACAATACTTGGTCTTGAATCGAACGGAAATTACTTAGACTTGGTCAGCTCCGCCAAGAAGAAATCGTATTGATTTCATTGACAAGAGCGCTTGAGAAGCGAATCGAATCATCTCGAGAACCGTGATAAACGATATGTGATACGCACATGAGTTCGATTTTAAATCGAAGATAGCAAAGCGATCGGCAAATTCAAAACTATCACGAGTAGCTTGTCCGAATTTGCTAGTCGCTATGCTTGGTTGAAATGTACGTATTCGAGGGACGCCTTGGATACGTGCACGATCCAAACTCAGCGATATGATGAACTCGAATGTAGCTGCAAGTGGGTGTTACGATGTGCACGAACGAGCGAGTGAGTTTGCCTCAGCCTACGACTCTCGAGTTTGATAAAAATACAACGCACTTCGTACAACCGTTTCAGTCCCATGATACGCCAAAGTAGCAACCGAGTCGAAGAGACACTTGAATTGAATAAGTGCCAAGTTATCCAATAAAATTGACCAAACGTATGCGACACAGAACTTGAAATGTTATCGAGTATAATTCGATGCCATAGAATGGTAGAGCCATCCGACAAGAATTGTCTAAGAAACACGACGACACGAGTAAAGGAATGGTAGGATGACCTGCACTCAGGAAGTCTCGAAGACGAGACTTGTTTTGAGTGGTGTATTATGTAGTGACCCGCTCCGCCCTAGCGAAACGCCGATTCAAATGGCAAGTACAATGACTCAAACGAGCCGTCGACCCGAAGAGTTGCTTCGACCCGATGAAGTATCGATGCGAATCGATGCAAGACTTGCATTGGGCCATCAAAGATGAATCCAGACTTAGACTATCAAAGGCGCACTCGGAATATCGCTCGGCCGATGCGAACATCGCTAAGGTGGGTGGCTCCGATGAACCCGTCTTTGCTTAGCCTAGACACATAACAATACGGACACTATCACTGAATTCGCTAGGCGATAACACCGTGCATGCTAATAAATGACCCAACGCACCTAGCTAAGGGAATAATCCTATCTTGTATGCTTGTATAGAATATGGAAAAGAACATGGAAAATACGAGAACTCTTGTACCGCGCTCCACGCTCGTGCTAAGGCACAAGCTTGCGTTCAACAATAAAACAATGAATGGTTTACAACAATAAAACGGGAAGACTATCAACATAGTCGTTTCGAGTAGAGTTTAGCAACATTGAAAGGCTATGGGACCAATGGGTCGCCAAGGCGACTCTCGCACAGGGAGTTGCAAAATGTATGAATGAATAAGTGAATGAATGAATCAACGAATGAATGAACGAATATGTGAAAGAACCAATGAACGAACGAACAAGTGAAAGAAAGAAAGAAAAGAAAGAATGAATGAAAGATAAGAAAGAAAAGAATGGTTAGCGACAGGTGTGACGGGCACGTGCAACGGGGCTCGCTACCCGCGCTGCACGGACTCCAACCTGGTCGATAACGTAAGAAGGCTAAGGGTTAGCCTACGGCTCAGAGACAGCCGTTAAGTTAAAAAAAAGACAAGTTAATACGAAATGGTCGTGGACAAACGGTACGAGCGAGGGGTGGCGAATGCTGTGCCGTGAAGAAAAAGGGATTCCGCGGCATGATCAAAGTGTGAAGGACTTGCCGGTCAGGACGGAATCAAAGGAAATGGCTTACGGATGTGACCTGAGTGCGAGCTTGGCCACCAGGGGACGTAAGGCCGGGTATTTCAAAAGACTATCAGGGTGTACCAAGCCGCACGCCATGATAGGTGAGAAATTACCACAGGGGAAGACATGTCCAAGATGGCTTATGATGCCAGCGACCGGTGCATATAGAGTTAAGTGGACTTTGCTGGTGGCAATCCACGTGCAAGTCCTTGTATTGAAATCAAAGTAGTCTAAGTTAACAAACTGAAGTGCCTTATGAATATGCATGAAATGTAACACACCAAATGATAATGAGAAATTCATACAAGTGAGTAGATATCGTGCCTACGACGTGCTAGAATCCGAGGCAGGGACACACACTTGACATCGAAAAGTTCTTATTGAATTGTTGACTAACTTGGTTTACTTTGGACAGGGAAGGCCGGACGGTAAGTATGGGTAAGTCGTGCATGTATTTCCATGCGACACTTGAATTCGGCAACACGGGATAGGTTATGGCATATGCCATGAAATTGATCCTAAGGCAAGATTAGAAAGACAATAAATGATAGAGATGCACAAAAGTAAATGATGCGTGTTTGGTAATGATGGTGTTGTGGGCGAGCTAGCCTTCCCACCAGTGCATAATAATGTACTGATAACCCCACAGTTTGCTTGCAGGAAGCAGGAAACGTCGACGGGTGCGGAGCTTTCCTCGAACGTGCTAAGGCGCAGAGCTATCTCTCGAGCCTTGGAGCGTTGCAAGGAGCTGGAGCACCCTATACAGGACATAATGTATCGGAACATCGCCATGAATCATTCCATGTTGTAAGCTACTTGGCACGCCTTTTATGTTTCATAGAGAGAGCTTGAGCGATTTGTAATATCGGCCTAGCGCCGCTTGTAAACTTCTTGAATATCAATAAAGAGTTCGAATTCGCTTTCACTTGTGTTCATTTACTTTCTGCTGCAAATGGGGACACTCTGTGCGACTCTGTGGCCTAGCTCAAATCGGCCGTTTCTGGACATAGCCTTGTACGGGCGCAACCTAGGCCCGTGCGGTATCACGCCTTAGCGAGGATGATCGCTCCTGCGGGAGTGGGGCGTGACAGATTGGTATCAGAGCACGGCTTCACGTCCTTGGACATCATTTCGATTCTCTCAGTTTTGAAAGCTCGATTGGAAAACAAAAAGAAGTGTACGCTCTCTCTCGTTGTGCCTTGGGATGTTCCATACAATAAGTCTAATATTTTCAAAAGCTCGTACGAGTACTCGGTTGGACGGGATCGATAGGCGAAGGCCTTTGTGCCACCACGACGGACTTGAGTTGGAAGGAACCGATGCTAAGAGTTAGCAAACGCAGTACGTGCTTGGATGAGCTTACGCTGACAGCAAACGAGTACACGAGACCAAAGTATAGTTCGAACGGGATAGCTATGCACACGACCTTTTGGCTAAGTTGTGCCGTGTGTCGTGCACCTTGACTTCTGGTGTAATCGAGTTGCGAGCGATATCAAGTACCGCTCGGTCAGGAACGAAAATACACTTAGAGTGTATATCGATAGGAACGCTGTCAAACTAATGCTTAGGCGTGCACGAAAGATTGGCTTGGATTTTGAGGATTTGTCTGAATGACTTAGTACGTTGAGGCGACGTGAGCGATTATGCTAGAGATTCGTCGAATGAATCTGAAGGATGTCTTAGCGCATGACGCGAACGTGATTGAGGACTAGATCGTATGGCTTGAATCCGAGTGGTGTATGTGATAGGTTCGAAGAAGAATAAGAATGAATGACGACGACTAGTCGAGTAGCTCGAACCCTGAGTGGTGTATGGACGTTATAGAAATTGTTCGAGCGAGACTACAAGATATACGGATAGAACGGGTATGTCGGCGAGGCGATGCGATCGCACAAAGCCTTAGAACGCGTCACACTTAGTTGATCGTGACTTCGAATGTCCTGAACGAGATGTCGTTCAGACAACTTATGAATGGGCAACGCATGTTAGAAAATGATTCGGAACGATGAATGAAAGTGAATGGTCTTGATCGAGGAAACTTAGAGGATCGCGCGTATGATTTGGGATTGATTCAAATGAAATGTGACTTAAGTTTTGAACAACGATCTTGAAACAAGCTTGAGGAATAGCGATCGAACTTGATCTTGAATATCGAAGAAATTGTGGATTATCCAACTCGGACAATAGCATCAGTCGTACGACTCGAAATTGGTTGCAAAGGAAGATCGTCAAGTTACGCATATCGTCGATGGTATTGAGGCGTATCAAAGATCGATATGCGATAACTCGGGGGCACTCTTACTCGGCGAATGTCGACGGTCGTGCAAATGTCATTGTTCCGTTGGACGCTATACTTGAAATGTTAGAAATGTGTCGAGGAAAAGATATATTTGGCTCGAGAATTTTCTAGTTGAACGAAATATGAATAGACAATCGATCTTGGCTTGGATAGAAAATGAAATATTTGGATTTGCTTCGTTGACAACCACAATGTTGACGTTCTTGTCTTATGCGAGCGCAACTCCAGCCTCGCACATGCGTCGCACCGGATTAGGACGATCACTCCGCGTGAGCACCGATATGGTGATTCATACGGCGGGAGTGATTGAACTCGGATGGCGTGGCAATTTGATTGCTTCGACTTGTGGTTTGACGCGAAGGTAGAATCGGAAATGAATTTGTGTGCTTGACGATTGAAATTGAGGATTGCGTAGGTCCAATTCGTGTATCGAGAACGAATTAGTCTAGACGCAAGCAAGAGTTACGCCCCGATAAGAATAATTATTCCGCGGGAGCGTCGCATGGTGATTCATGAACCACCGTGGATAATCGGACTTGCGTGAGATTGGGGCACAACATATTGTCAAAGCTAGACGACCTCGTGATCGAATTCACGAATTGGTTAGAGTTGGCGATTTGAATGGATTTGAATATGCACAACGAATGCATTGATGCGAATAGGTGATCGTGCTCGATGTTTAGAAATCTGAGTGACGCGAGCTTGGGTAGAAACACCCGAACAAGCAAACAAATGGTTTTACCATAGGATTTGGGGTGAGCGTTCGTGCAACGACCTTGCACGATGAGCGACGGACTTGACTTGTAACTATGACCTTGTGAGCTGACCTAGCGGATAGGCGGACGACCCTATGCCGAGTGATTGAACTTGTACGATTGACCTTACAGTATCATTCGGACGGATGATAGACTTGTGGCAACAAGACTTAGAGTAGGACAGCGAACAGGGAGTGTGCGTGAACGACGATGAGATTGGCCCCAAACGAAGGGAATGATAGGAATGGATGACGTGCAAGTAAAGTTGGGATAACGAATTGAATCGTTGATAGGAAGAAATACTCGATGATGGTGCAATACTTGGTCTTGAATCGGACGGAAATTACTTAGACTTGGTCAGCTCCGCCAAGAAGAAATTGTATTGATTTCATTGACAAGAGCGCTTGAGAAGCGAATCGAATCATCTCGAGAACCGAGATAAACGATATGTGATACGCACATGAGTTCGATTTTAAATCGAAGATAGCAAAGCGATCGGCAAATTCAAAACTATCACGAGTAGCTTGTCCGAATTCGCTAGTCGCTAAGCTTGGTTAAAATATACGTATTCGAGGGACGCCTTGGATACGTGCACGATCCAAACTCAGCGATATGATGAACTCGAATATAGCTGGAAGTGGGTGTTGCGATGCGCACGAACGAGCGAATGAGTTTGCCTCAGCCTACGACTCTCGAGTTTGATAAAAATACAACGCACCTCGTACAACCGTTTCAGTCCCATGATACGCCAAAGTAGCAACCGAGTCGAAGAGACACTTGAATTGAATAAGTGCCATCAACTCTAAAATGAATGAAAAGTTATCTAATAAAATCGACCAAACGTATGCGACACAGAACTTGAAATGTTATCGAGTATAATTCGATGCCATAGAATGGTAGAGCCATCCGACAAGAATTGTCTAAGAAACACGACGACACGAGTAAAGGAATAGTAGGATGACCTGCACTCAGGAAGTCTCGAGGACGAGACTTGTTTTGAGTGGTGTATTATGTAGTGACCCGCTCCGCCCTAGCGGAACGCTGATTCAAACGGCAAGTGCAACGACTCAAACGAGCCGTCGACCCGAAGAGTTGCTTCGACCCGATGAAGTATCGATGCGAATCGATGCAAGACTTGCATTGGGCCATCAAAGATGAATCCAGACTTAGACTATCAAAGGCGCGCTCGGAGTATCGCTCGGCCGATGCGAACATCGCTAAGGTGGGTGGCTCCGATGAACCCGTCTTTGCTTAGCCTAGACACATAACAATACGGACACTATCACTGAATTTGCTAGGCGATAACACCGCGCATGCTAATAAATGACCCAACGCACCTAGCTAAGGGAATAATCCTATCTTGTATGCTTGTATAGAATATGGAAAAGAACATAGAAAATACGAGAACTCTTACACCGCGCTCCACGCTCGTGCTAAGGCACAAGCTTGCGTTCAACAATGAAACAATGAATGGTTTACAACAATGAAACGGGAAGACTATCAACATAGTCGTTCCGAGTAGAGTTTAGCAATATTGAAAGGCTATAGGACCAATGGGTCGCCAAGGTGACTCTCGCACAGGGAGTTGCAAAATGTATGAATGAATAAGTGAATGAATGAATCAACGAATGAATGAACGAATATGTGAAAGAACCAATGAACGAACGAACAAGTGAAAGAAAGAAAGAAAAGAAAGAATGAATGAAAGATAAGAAAGAAAAGAATGGTTAGCGATAGGTGTGACGGGCACGTGCAACGGGGCTCGCTACCCGCGCTGCACGGACGCCAACCTGGTCGATAACGTAAGAAGGCTAAGGGTTAGCCTACGGCTCAGAGACAGCCGTTAAGTTAAAAAAAAGACAAGTTAATACGAAATGGTCGTGGACAAATGGTACGAGCGAGGGGTGGCGAATGCTGTACCGTGAAGAAAAAGGGATTCCGCGGCATGATCAAAGTGTGAAGGACTTGCCGGTCCGGACGGAATCAAAGGAAATGGCTTACGGATGTGACCTGAGTAAGGGCTTGGCCACCAGGGGACGTAAGGCCAGGTATTTCAAAAGACTATCAGGGTGTACCAAGCCGCACACCATGATAGGTGAGAAATTACCACAGGGGAAGACATGTCCAGGATGGCTTGTTATGCCAGCGACCGGTGCATATAAAGTTAAGTGGGCTTTGCTGGTGGCAATCCACGTGCAAGTCCTTGCATTAAAATCAAAGTAGTCTAAGTTAACAAAATGAAGTGCCTTATGAATATGTATGAAATGTAACACACCAAATGATAATAAGAAATTCATACAAGTGAGTAGATATCGTGCCTACGACGTGCTAGAATCCGAGGCAGGGACACGCACTTGACATTGAAAAGTTCATATTGAATTGTTGACTAACTTGGTTTACTTTGGACAGGAAAGGCCGGACGGTAAGTATGGGTAAGTCGTGCATGTATTTCCATGCGACACTTGAATTCGGCAACACGGGATAGGTTATGACATATGCCATGAAATTGATCCTAAGGCAAGATTAGAAAGACAATGAATGATAGAGATGCACAAAAGTAAATGATACGTGTTTGGTAATGATGGCGTTGTGGGCGAGCTAGCCTCCCCACCAGTGCATAACAATGTACTGATAACCCCACAGTTTGCTTGCAGGAAGCAGGAAACGTCGGCGGGTGCAGAGCTTTCCTCGAACGTGCTAAGGCACGGAGCTATCTCTCGAGCCTTGGAGCGTTACAAGGAGCTGGAGCACCCTATACAGGACATAATGTATCAGAACATCGCCATGAATCATTCCATGTTGTAAGCCACTTGGCACGCCTTTTATGTTTTATAGAGAGAGCTTGAGCGATTTGTAATATCGGCCTAGCGCCGCTTGTAAACTTCTTGAATATCAATAAAGAGTTCAAATTCGCTTCCACTTGTGTTCATTTACTTTCCGCTGCAATGAGGACACTCTGTGCGACTCTGTGGCCTAGCTCAAATCAGCCATTTCTGGACATAGCCTTGCACGGACGCAACCTAGGCCCGTGCTGCATCACGCCTTAGCGAGGACGATCGCTCCTGCGGGAGCGGGGCGTGACAGACACGATGAAATGATCAAGTTTCAAAGAGAATGTAGGCTAGACCTTAATAACTAAATATTGTCTGAACTCGGTCATTGAACAACTTGTCGACAAGGTAAAGTTTCTCCGTAACGGCAACCCAAGGCCATGGGACCGTTTCGGCCAAGAAAGAAAACACGGTGTATAGCTGTACTGGATGATAGCACGGGTTAAGCGGGGTGTCACTCCCCGTTCCCGGAATGCGTATTCTAATACGTATATTGCCTGAATGTATTTATTTAGTATTTATCATGTAGTATCCTGTATTTAAATTTCTATAACTTCATGTTAATTAATCATCTGCATTTTTATTTTCTGCACTTTATTTTTCTGCAATTCTATTATCTGCTCTTTAAATTTTCATGTTAATTAATTAGCTGCTCTTTAATTTTCATGCTAATTAATTCCTGTAATTTATTTCTGCATTTTATTTCCTGCAATTTACTTCTCTGCTTTAGTTTTACTTTCGGGTTAGCCTTGTTGGACCCGTGCAACCCGACCCATTGGACCCATTGGACCCGGCCCAATTCTCACCTACCACCACCTTTTATTTAAAGCCACCCTCTCCCTTCTCTCTCCTCATTCACTCCTTCTTCACCATTACTTCTTCTTCTTCCTTTCATTACTCTCTCCACCTACCAACTAGGCAAGTACATCTTGCTCTACATGAGGACCATATTTTATGGTTCAATATTCTTCCTCTCATGATTCTAAGAGAGTTTAGTGCTTAGTATTTTTGATTTCATTGGTTCATTTCTTGTAGATCTAAGTTAGTGTATTTTCGGTTGTCTATGGGTTTTGATCTAGCAAACTCCTTTGTTCTCAAGATTTGATGGTTCCATGTCGTAGAGCAGTTCATCCTACCCAATTTTGACCTTTGGAAAGTTGGATTCGGACTTATTTTGACCAAGTTATGGACTTTTGAAGCTTTGGGGTGCAACCATGGAGTTCTTGCTGTTTGGAGAAGACAGTGAGCAGTGTACGCTAGCTTTTTAGCTTGCGTCACTTAGCTGTGCGTGCTCTTTAGCGCAGCGCAGTATGGAGTTCATACGCTGCCTTTTAGGAAGCGTGTGTCTTGCATACGCTACCTTTTGGAAGCGTATGTCGTATGGAGTTCATACGCTACCTTTTTGGGAGCGTATAACTTGCATACGCTGACTTGGATGGTCAGGAGTCGTATGGAGTTCATACGCTACCTTTTTGGGAGCGTATGACTTGCATACGCTGACTTGGATGGTCAGGAGTCGTATGGAGTTCATACGCTACCTTTTTGGGAGCGTATGACTTGCATACGCTGACTTGGATGGTCAGGAGTCGTATGAAGTTCATACGCTGCCTTTTTGGAGCGTATGACTTGCATACGCTGACTTGGATGGTCAGGAGTCGTATGGAGTTCATACGCTGCCTTTTGGAAGCGTATGACTTCCATACGCTAGCTTGGCTTGAGCGTAGCTTGACCTAAGCGTACGCTGGCATGAGCGTAGGCTGACATGAGAGTAGCCTGCTTACCCTGGATCTTCTATAGCCCTGTATATTAATATCTTATTAGATGTTTAACGTCCATTTTATATCCTTACGCCTTTTTGCATAAACTTGATATAATCATGATATGTTGATATTTCTGTTAATTATAGATTGTTACGTGGGATGTACCATGTGTCATGAATTGAGTTATAGATACCCGGATTGACTAGAATTAAACCCTGAGAGTTGTAGACTCGACCCCACTGAATGCTAGTTGACTTTCATGCCTTGCCACCATTGATAATGATTGTGATCTTGACTAAATTGATCATGCGTTCCTAATTGGAACTAAGAGACTGGCTAGTCGTCTTATTGAATGAAATGAATGAGACACGTTCATATTATGAACTATTGTAATCGACTGGCTGATCCCGAATATTGACATACATACACATGCAGACTTCAATCTATTTATTTATTTATTTATTTATTTACTTATTTAATTTCTACAAAAGAAGCATGTGTACTTTATGGTCAAGGCATGATTACCGTGGATAGATTTGATTGTTGCATTACGCTATGTAAGACCTGCAACCTAACCGCACTGGTATCGTTGTAGAGTTGTGCATATCGTACCCCGTACGAAAGTACTCATTTGAATGACCATGATCCACGGCATGGGATTTCACTCAACGTAGAGACTATTAAGTTAAATAAAATAATGATTGCATGGAGAGAATGGATTCCCGAATTCTTATATGGCAGCCCCCTTGGGACGAGTAGTACCCGACGGGCCGGCTGGTTCCCACAGATACTGTAAATCTGCCACACGGGCAGGAAACAGTATCTGCTTTTATTATTATTGTATATTGTATATTGACGGACGTCCTGCTAGGACTCGTCTAATTCATGCATGGGCCAATTGATCGACTGGATAGACTAGCCTTGCTTGCACATAGTAAGAACTGAGGAATCCCTAATTGCATTATTCCAGGATAACTTGGGACTCATAATAGCAAGCCGTAGGAGTTGATTGGCCGTTCAAGATGATTTGTTTGTGCACTGTACTCTGTTACCTAACTGGGATGATCAGAATGTCAGGACATGACGGGCCAACTTCTGTCCTTGTTTGGTTGGGAGGTTGGTTCGAAGTGTCTTGATGTGATGTGAGTTCTAGTAGCAAACAGAGATCTATTATTATATTCTCTTACTTACTGGTTTTAGTTCTCATGTCGTGCTCCCTTGTGGTACTTGCTATTAGAGGTCTAACCTCTCTGGTTTTGCATGGCCAGATTTAGAGCCAGTTCCCGAGGACTCAGCGTACTTCCACCTCCAGGATGGTCAATACTAGAGGAATGATCGCAGGAGGCCTCGAGTAGGTTCCTTAACTCCACCACTCGTTTTGTTATCTACTTTATACCTTGCCGTTTGGCACCGACATGTTAGTCGGATTGTCTTGTACTTACTTTTGCATAATTATAATTAAGTCAGACTGCAGCTGATAACAATTGTGTATACTTACTACATCATCTGGCTGTATTTTGTAAAGCCAGATCTCAAGAACATTTTGACTGAGCGTTTGGGACGCCTTACTGCTTTACCTTACATGTTCTATATTTTTGTTTCTTGTTTGAATGATTGAGACAATAGATGTGTAATGACCATAGTAAGACTTTTATGTAGTATGCACCCCCTCGTCTGGTTAGACAGCATTGATCGTATTATACGGTATTCATCTACCCGTAATACGTAGCTGGCTGAGTCACTCCCCCGCTCTCCAGTATTCTGGTTCTGGGACGTGACAAGGTTTTAGTGGTGGCCCATGCAGGTCTGATTTCAGACTTGTGGGGTGTTTTGTTTAATAGGATGTCTCAATCACACATGTTTTCCCTTGATCTCATGATTCGTTACTCTCAACTCTAGCTTGACATTCCAGTATCCTTTGACTTCATTGATCCTTCATGTCCGATCGTTTGATTGTTCTCTTGTCCCTTTTCTTAGGGGCACCTCGTCCGCACCTGTCAGAGCTGGACAGCAACAACATGGACAACAACATGGACAACCTGACCCTGTTGGTCAGCAACAAGGGCCAGTCTCACCTCAGGAGGCTACCCAGGAAGAAGTGATAGTAGAAGCAGCAGCTGGATCGCAGTATCCGGATGTTCCGCCACCACCAACAGTTCCACCTACCCCTGCGGAGATGGACACACCAGCCCTTCTGGAGATCATGAGAGGGATGATGGCTACTCAGCAGCATTAGATGCTGGCCCAGCAACGCATGCACACTCAGCTACAAGAGCAGAATGTGTTGCTCAACCAAGGATTGCAGACGGCTTTGGAAAGAGGGGCGAGGCCAAATTCAGGAGCGTCAGCCCGGTTTTGCAAGTATAACCCCCGCCGTTTCGAGGGCACGGAGGATGCCATCTCAGCAGATGCATGGCTTAAGGATATTGAGGCTATTCTGACAGCCGCTAAGGTACCGGCAGAAGAACGTGTGGATCTAGTGAAGTTGTTACTTCAGGATCTCGCACGTGATTGGTGGGAATCAGAGGAAGTAGGCATCAGACGTCCTGTTGCTTGGGACGATTTCACAGCAAGATTCAAGACGAAGTACTATGGAGTTGTGGCACAGTTTGAGCTACAACAGAAGTTTATCAGCCTCAGGCAGGCTGGCAAGACGGTAGATGCTTATGCAGTGGAGTTCTGCAGATTGAGTAGATTTGCCCCAGAGATGGTAGCGACGGAACGCCAGAGGGCGATGAGGTTCCAGCAAGGGTTTCATCTTGAGCTCTTGCAATTGATAGAGGGGCACAATTACCAGACTTTTGATGAGATATTGACGGCGACTCGAAGGCATGAGATCACCATTCAGAGGCTTGCGGCAAGGACTGGGTGTCACGACCCGCACCCACTGTGAGGGTACGAGTACGTAACAGCGCCCAGCCTACGCCGCAGTGTTGGCGGTAGAACGCTGTTCTAAGTCTCTAACTAACCATCAACTCATGCAGTATATAATGTACTCATCATGATCAACTCCGAACGGAGGACAAGTATAAGATAAGGTGTATCTCAATCACAGTCTAAGCACAATAAGATAACACAGAATTGTAACTAAGAAATTGAAGACAAAACTAATACTGAAATAATAATAACATCTGAATAATCTCAAATACATCTCAAGTCTCAAATCTATACAACAAGCTCTAAATGAAAAATAAATGCAAGTCTACTAGACTAAATCCCGATCACTCCTGAGTGTCGGGGCCATAGGTAGCTAAGCCATCTCCTCAGTAAAATGTAGGGCATGTGTCCTCAGGGCAAACATCTGTAAAATTTTCAACAGGTCCAGTCAGGACAGGAACGAGCACATCTCATCTAGAAAACCCAAGTAAAGGACAGAGAACTATAGAGCAGTTATAGACAGTTGTATTGATGAAAATGGCAGTTATATATTCAGGTGATGGTAAGGAAGACAGATAAAGTGCAAGAAAAGTAAATACTAAACAAGAGAAGAATCATAGCAATGAAGACTGTAAAAATAGAACTAGCTGAACCAGGATAATATGATATAAAGTCCAGGCAACATGTAGACCAGTGTAACTCTAATGTAAGTCCAGTACATGATGAATCTCATACAAGATGAATCCGGCAAGGGACGATTCCAGTCATAGTGATCAATGATTTCAGGGTGAGTCCAGCCTATACTCTAGCAGTGTGTTTTAAAATACCGAGATCGACATGTAAACGGCTATGGGTAAATCCGGCACATCACACACCTGGCCGGGTGTGAGATGGCTATCATTCCAGTAGATTCCAGTAGGGATGATTCCAGTAATGGGGTATGTCTACATGTCTTACTCTAGTATTTCCCCTCCCAGCATGTGAATCCAGAATTCCGACACAATGATTCAAGATGAGTCCAGCCAAGTACAATGATACCATTAAATGATTCCGGGGTGATTCCAGTAAATGATTCCAGTAGGTGATTCTAGTAATAGAAGCCGGAAACGATAATACCAGTAAATGAGGCCAGAATAAATGTGTGTCGTATACATGAATGCAGAATAACAGTACGTGTTTGCAACAGAGAATCACATACAGCTAACTAGAACTGAAATACAGTAATTGACAATTAAATGAGAGAACTATCAGAGAATGTACTCGCCTGATACTCTGAAAAGAGTAGTATAATGTCAGATGTCTGCACCAGAGTCACAATGTCCTAAATAGAGCAGTACAGGTTATAATATGCTTAAAATAAGACAAATGGAGTCTATGATGCAATCTACATGATTTCTAAGCCAATCTAGGTCAAAGTCAACTCTAAGTCAAACCTGGTCAACTGTCTAGGTCAAACTAGGTCCAAGCCAAACTTGGTCAACTCTGGGTCGACCCAAGTCAACTACAATAGGCAAACTAGGTCAATCCTAGTCTAGTCAAGTTTCACTAGGCCTAACCAAGCCTAGGCTAATCAACACACCATCACAAGTCATAGAGAACTCATATTGCATATATATACATGCTTACATTACATTCATATATTGAACTTGCATTCCTTGGCATATGTACATACATTCATACAAGGATGCATAGGTACTTGTATACATTCCTACACATTGCATTCATTCATTTGTTCCTTGCATTTGATTACATACATTCATACATTTCCTATATCATGGCATACCTACCCTTATTCATTCATGTATTATGTTACCTACTACATGGATACTTGCATACATACATGCTCTCCTACATTCATTCATAGTGCATATTCATTAAGTTACATAACATGTATACATAGGATATACTCATATCATATATTGCATATATACACAATATATATATAGAAAAAGAGGGGCAAGGAAGGGGCATGAATGGGGTGTGTTGTGTACATAGGTTCACACATGTAGCAGTCATGTGAATGGCTGAACATGGACAGCCATGTAGGGACTGAATTTGGGCTATGTAGGACTGGTTATGGGAGCTATGCTCAGGACAGTGAAATCTCAGAATTAGTGAAGGTGTGCACCTATGTGTCAAACAGTTCATGATTCAAACCAATGTCAAACTGTGAGAAAAACAGAAAATAGGTATCACAATAATCTCAGCTCAGTTTGCATACAATATATTAATCAATCAATCTAATCTCAGGTTTTATCCTCATTCAACATCTAATTTTAATAATGAACTCAGGTATATGAAATCAAAAGAGGGAATCAATGTGACTGTGCACATTTCAGGTTTACAAATGAACTCAAACACAAATTTAAACACATCCTCATCAGGTTTAAAGGAAAACTGGTACAGGTCACATACTCAGGTACTTGGCAGTTTAGGAAAGAAAAAGAAATCAGTTTTAAATCAACATAATACCTCCTTAACTCAGTTATCCACAGGGTTGTGTGTGTCTAGTGACAGGAAGGACAGGGTGTTACATGTGTGTAAGAGCATGTGTGTGTGGTATTAGTTCTCAGGTTTTTGGGTAGTCACAATAGTTAGCTAACAGTGTCCCAAACAAAACATTAGCCTCTCCTATATATATGAAACATGAAAACCAAATCAGCATGCAAGGGGGGGTTGTGTGATACACTGTGAGTTCTCAGGAAAATCCTGAGAACAAGGCTAAGGTGAAAACATATGTAAACAGGGATTGGAATGATCTCAGGTTCAAAAATAGGAAACAGTGCTTGTAAGTGTGTACCTGTGTCTGTGTGCACAGGAATGAAGAGTGTATGCTGTGTCACACATGTGTCATGTGTGTAGGCTGACAGTGAATAGGTAGTGTGGGTTCTCATGTGTCAATTAGGAAACAGAGAATGGGTTTTCAGATTTAAGTAGTAGTTCATGCACCATTGAAATCTCATCCCAAGGTTCAAATTCCAATATTAAGCACAAAACCCAAATCAAACATGAAAAACCCAACTAGTAATATATAATACATATGTGGGAACCAATTAGAGGTTTTAACAGCATTTAAAATCAGTTTTTTAAAAAGAAACAAAATTCAGGATATGAATATCATGCTGTGTATCCTGAAAACAAGAGTGTGAGTTGATTTGAAATCAGTGAATACATTAATTTCAGTTAACCCAATCAATATCCTAAGATCCACATAAACACAAGTTTAAACAATATCAAATTATCATTTGAAACCAAACATTTACATGTAAACTAATTGATTTCTGAAACCAGGAAATAACAGGAAGTATCAGACATTCTCAAAACCCAATTTCCACATTCGAATTTCAATGAAACTTCAACAAGTGGTTCATAATTGTGTGTGAAATAATAATATGGTGTTGTACAAGTTGATTCGTGTCCACAAAAGTCGACACAAAGTGTCCAAATAGTAAAAAACCACATTCCAGGAAAAATCCGTGTCAGCAGCCTCGTGCAGAGGTGCAGTGCAGGCTAGGACACGACACACGACACCATAGGGCTCGTGCTCGTGTCCTGGGGTGCGCCAAGGATAGGGCTAGGGTCCCAATACCCTGCACCGCATCCCCGTGTCCCCGTGTCCAATGTAAATGTGCGTGTCAGCGCGGATAAATGAGCGCGCACAGCAGCTCGCGCGCAGCCCGTGCGACCAGTGCGAGGAGGATTTCTCCTCGCACACAAAACGAGATGATCCCAAACTTTAGGAGCATGGTGGCAGTCACTGCCCCAATACTCACGCAAAATTTGGGGTGTCCACGTGTCCTGTGTCGGGAGAAATAGATCCCGTGATGCAGGACACAGTGCACAGTGCACAGACAGCGTGTTCGTGTCCCCGTGTGGACACGACACGACTCAAAAATTTGGAATTAAAAACAAAAATCATTAAGCAAGCCCTAGATCTAAGATTTCATTCATTTACATTTCAAAAAGCAGAATAAAACATTGGTTGAGGCATTACATCAAACACCTAGACTATCAAAAGGATACGTGTCCGATACGGACACGAAACTGACACGAATTGTGCCAAATTTTTAGGGACAGCTAGGGGTCTCCTAGATCTAGCCCTAAATGCAAAGAAAACTGAAGTTTGAATCAATTTGGAGAGTTTTACCTATGTGTGCAAAAAGCTTGGAAAAGCCTCAAATGGGGGATTCTTCCTCTTGGTGCCAAATGCTCCAAATTGTCCCAAAGCTGGGATTAAACTTAGAAATCAGAAAATAGGAGAGTGTTAGGTTCTAATGCAAGAAACTAGGATCAAAAAGGAATTAAAATGGATTTATGGGGATTTTTGCAAGAGGGACAATACCTTTCCTTCTCCAATGTTGAAATGAATGAAAGAAGGAGGCAAGCCCTAGAGAATAAGTATTTATATAGGGTGGGGATCCCTATGGCTGGTCATTTAGGGTTTGGTTAGGGTTAGGGCTTCTAGTTATGGGCCATGGGCCAAGTCATGATCAAAATAAATCATTTAGCCATAAGTCATTTCATGAAACTATGAATCATGACTTAAATCCACTAAACCAAGTCCCCTCATTCTAAAATTAGTTTCTAATGACTAAATGTAGGTTACCCTAAGTTAGACTAGGGTCACCATGGCTAGGGTTAGCTTCTAGGCTAGCTCACTAGGTCTCAACAAGTCAAGTCAACCTAGAAATTCACCAATTCAACAAATCACCAAATAAATCAAATAAGTCAAAATGACCAAAATACCCCTAGGCTAAAAATGATAATTAAATCATGCTAATGACATGGTTAGGCTCTAGGCCATGCAGTCTCTCAGGTTTCACTAGCAGCACATCAAAATCACAAGTCATGACTTAAACCAGTTTTAAATAGTTTAAAAATTACTAAAAATTACCAAGAATCAAAATGTGAAATAAATATCAATGAATAATAATTATAATTACAAAATTTCAAAAATACCCTCATCTGGAAAACTGGGTGTTACACTGGGGGTCAGAAGAGATCCCACAGTCAGATTGAAGGAGGAGGGGGAGCAGCGCCCCGAACAACAGCACCATCCCCTGGCATTCGTATCCACGATGTGGCGATGCGAGGGCCAGCACCACCACCCAGGCAGCAGCAACAGCAACAGAGGAAGAACCAGCAACCCCCGGCGGGCTGCACTTATTGTGGGAAGATGGGGCACACTAGAGATGTGTGTCGGACATTGAATGGACTGTGTCTGATATGTGGAAATCCAGATCATTGGGTTACCACATGTCCCATGAATTCGAGGTCAGGAGGACCAGGGCAGCAGTTTCCTGCTCTGCCAGCACCAGGGGCAGGGCAGTATCGAGGACCAGCATTGGCAGTGAGGCCGTTGGCGCAGCGTCCGTTAGTATCACAGGGTCAGATGTATCGACAGCAGGGACCACCGATGCAGCAACACCAGCATAGACCACCTCAGTATCATCAAGGAAGGGGCCAGCAGCAGCACCAGGCTAGGCCACAGCATGGGAACCAGCAAGGAGGTCGAGGGCAGGCATTCACACTGTCCTTGGAAGAGGCATTGGCATCGAGAGATGTTGTGGCAGGTAACATTCTCGTCGCCTCATATCCCGCAGTAGCATTGTTTGATTCGGGAGCATCCCATTCATTTATATCTGCACAATTTGTGACACGACTAGGAGTAGAGTTCGAGGCATTGCCAGGGAGATTGAATATACTCACTGGTAATGGGCTCGTGGGAGTTAGTAGAGTTAGTTTAGCATGTAGTGTTGTAGTGTGCGGGCACCCTTTACCCGCCCGGTTGATAGAATTTCCTGTTGGAAATTTTGACGTTATCTTAGGCATGGACTGGCTGAAAGACAGTCATGCGACAATAGATTGTCGTAGTGGAAGTGTATCTTTTGATATACCAGGCATGGAGAGGTTCACCTTGGTCAGGTCAGAGGCAACTCAACAAGAGCAGGGAGTAGTAACAGCAATGGAAGAAGTTCAGATTCCGAAGGTAGTTGAAGAATTTCTAGACGTATTTCCCGAAGAACTTCCAGGTCTACCACCGGTTAGAGATATTGAGTTCAGTATAGAATTGGCACCTGGAACTAAACCGATATCAGATCGGGTTTACAGAATGGCGGATTCGGAACAGGCCAAGGTTTATCAGCATATAGAGGAATTGAAGGAGAAGAAGTTCATCCAAGCTAGCATATCACCATGGGCAGCGCCAGTGGTACTTGTAGGGAAGAAGGATGGGTCATCCAGATTATGCATCGATTACAGGAAGCTTAACGCGGTAACAGTAAAGAACAAGTACCCATTACCCAGGATCGATGACTTATTTGATCAGTTGAGCAAGGCTAGAGTTTTCTCCAAGATAGATCTTCGTTCAGGGTATCATCAGGTGAGGGTTCGGAAGGAGGATATTCCCAAGACAGCATTCAGGTCGAAGTATGGGCATTATGAGTTCTTAGTAATGCCGTTTGGTTTGACAAATGCTCCAGCTATATTTATGGATTTGATGAACCGCATCTTTATGCCATACTTAGATCAGTTTGTCGTTGTGTTTCTTGACGATATACTCGTATATTCTGCTAGTGAAGAGGAGCATGAAGACCACCTCAGGAAAGTGTTACAGATTCTGAGAGAGAACCAGTTGTATGCCAAGCTCAGTAAGTATGAGTTCTGGACGGATCATATTTTATTTTTGGGTCATATCATATCGGGAGCTGGAGTAGCAGTGGATCCCAAGAAGATAGAAGCAGTAGAGGGTTGGCCAGTACCCAAGACCGTAGCTGATGTACGGAGTTTTTTGGGATTGGCAGGATATTACAGAAGGTTTGTGTCAGACTTTGCAAGGCTTTCAGCACCTATGACCCGCTTGACCCGGAAGGATGTACCATTCGTTTGGTCGGCAGAATGTCAGACATCATTTGAAAATCTGAAGCAGAAGTTGATATCAGCGCCCATTCTTACATTGCCAGTTGGACCTGGAGGTTTTACAGTATATTGTGATGCGCCAGGTAAAGGACTTGGATGTGTTCTTATGCAACATGGAAAGGTGATAGCATATGCATTTAGGCAGCTTCGGGACCACGAGAAGAATTACCTAACTCATGATTTGGAGTTAGCGGCAGTAGTATTTGCTCTGAAGCTATGGAGACATTACTTATATGGTGACCGAGTGGAAATGTACACAGACCACAAAAGTCTGAAGTACATCTTTACTCAGAAGGAACTGAACATGAGGCAGAGAAGATGGTTGGAGTTGATCAAGGATTATGATGTGGAGCTTCAGTATCATCCAGGCAAGGCTAATGTGGTAGCAGACGCTCTCAGCAGAAGAGGCGGCGCATTCATGTTGACAACACAGAGACATATCTTAGAAGACCTTCAGGAGATGGGCATCGAAGTTATACTTCCTAGTGATGTAGGAGTTCTAACAAGTCTGCAAGTTCAATCCGACTTAGTAGACAGGATCAAGGCAGCTCAGGCACAGGACCCAAGGATTCAGAAGCTTAGGGCAGAATGTGAGTCAGGACTCAGGAAGGAGATGAGAATTCATGAAGATGGTACACTTAGGTTTGGATCACGTCTATGTGTGCCTAGTAGAGATATCAGACAGGAAGTTATGGCAGAAGCTCACAGTTTCCAGTATTCTATACATCCTGGAGGGACCAAGATGTACCAAGATATCAAGCAGCACTTCTGGTGGAACGGGATGAAGAGAGAGATAGCTAGATTTGTTTCCCGTTGCTTGGTATGTCAGCAAGTGAAGGCAGAACAGCAGAGGCCAGCTGGGTTATTGCAACCGCTTCCTATCCCGGAATAGAAGTGGAAGCATATTACAATAGACTTTGTGACCGGTTTACCGAGATCACCAGGTGGTAAAGACGCTATTTGGGTAATAGTAGATCGGCTTACGAAGGTGGCACATTTTCTTCCTTTCAGAGTAGGGCAATCTACAGAAAAGTTGGCAGAGTTGTATATGCAACAGATAGTCAGGCAGCATGGAGTTCCTGTCAGTATTGTGTCGGATCGGGATACCCGCTTTACATCATATTTCTGGAAGAGCTTACATCATAGTCTGGGTACCAAATTAAAATTTAGCACGGCTTACCATCCACAGACGGACGGGCAATCAGAAAGGACGATTCAGACTTTAGAAGACATGTTGCGAGCTTGCACTCTAGATTTTGGAGGGTCTTGGGAGAGCTACCTGTACTTAGTTGAGTTCTCATACAACAACAGTTATCAAGCCAGTATCCAGATGGCGCCATTTGAGGCACTATATGGTAAGAAGTGTAGATCGCCACTAGCATATGATGATATCGGAGAAAGGAAGATGCTAGGCCCAGAAATGATTGTCCAGACGGTTGAAGTGATTAAGGGAATTAGAGAGCGACTTCGTGTTGCGCAGGATCGGCATCGTCATTGGGCGGACCAGCATCGTAGGCCGCTAGAGTTTTCTGTTGGGGACCACGTGTTCTTGCGGATCTCACCTACCCGTGGGGTCATTAGATTTGGCGTTCGCGGGAAGCTGAGTCCGCGATACGTAGGCCCATTTGTTATTCTTGATAGGATAAGCGATATTGCTTATCGTTTGTCCCTTCCACCTTCGTTACGAGAGGTGCATGACGTGTTTCATGTATCTCAATTGTGAAGGTATGTATCGGACCCAAGCCATATCCTCGATCATTCAGAACTGGTTGTTGGTACCAACCTGTCTTACGAGGAACAGCCTGTGTCCATCTTGGACCGAAGAGAGAAGGTACTCAAGAACCGAACAATTAACCTTGTCCGGGTTGCTTGGGGTTATCACTCTTTGGGAGAGTCAACGTAGGAACGTGAGGATGATATTCGATCACGGTATCCACATCTGTTTGACTCACAAGGTATATCTTTTTCTGTGTACCTTGATTGTCTTGATTCCTCATGCTTAACCCTTTATGGGTAGAATTGCTAGATAACGTAGATTGTTAAATATGGATATGTTACTTGCTATGGACATTGTAAAATGATTGCTTTATTGAATTGCTTGTACTTAGATTAGTTTAGCCCCGATATTTCTATCTTGCTTGAATTTGAAATTTCGAGGACGAAATTTTTTCAAGGAGGGTAGAGATGTCACTCCCCGTTCCCGGAATGCGTATTCTAATACGTATATTGCCTGAATGTATTTATTTAGTATTTATCATGTAGTATCCTGTATTTAAATTCCTATAACTTCATGTTAATTAATCATCTGTATTTTTATTTTCTGCACTTTATTTTTCTGCAATTCTATTATCTGCTCTTTAAATTTTCATGTTAATTAATTAGCTGCTCTTTAATTTTTATGCTAATTAATTCCTGCAATTTATTTCTGTATTTTATTTCCTGTAATTTACTTCTCTGCTTTAGTTTTACTTTCGGGTTAGCCTTGTTGGACCCGTGCAACCCGACCCATTGGACCCATTGGACCCGGCCCAATTCCCACCTACCACCACCTTTTATTTAAAGCCACCCTCTCCCTTCTCTCTCCTCATTCACTCCTTCTTCACCATTACTTCTTCTTCTTCCTTTCATTACTCTCTCCACCTACCAACTAGGCAAGTACATCTTGCTCTACATGAGGACCATATTTTATGGTTCAATATTCTTCCTCTCATGATTCTAAGAGAGTTTAGTGCTTAGTATTTTTGATTTCATTGGTTCATTTCTTGTAGATCTAAGTTAGTGTATTTTCGGTTGTCTATGGGTTTTGATCTAGCAAACTCCTTTGTTCTCAAGATTTGATAGTTCCATGTCGTAGAGCAGTTCATCCTACCCAATTTTGACCTTTGGAAAGTTGGATTCGGACTTATTTTGACCAAGTTATGGACTTTTGAAGCTTTGGGGTGCAACCATGGAGTTCTTGCTGTTTGGAGAAGACAGTGAGCAGTGTACGCTAGCTTTTTAGCTTGCGTCACTTAGCTGTGCGCGCTCTTTAGCACAGCGCAGTATGGAGTTCATACGCTGCCTTTTAGGAAGCGTGTGTCTTGCATACGCTACCTTTTGGAAGCGTATGTCGTATGGAGTTCATACGCTACCTTTTTGGGAGCGTATGACTTGCATACGCTGACTTGGATGGTCAGGAGTCGTATGGAGTTCATACGCTACCTTTTTGGGAGCGTATGACTTGTATACGCTGACTTGGATGGTCAGGAGTCGTATGGAGTTCTTACGCTACCTTTTTGGGAGCGTATGACTTGCATACGCTGACTTGGATGGTCAGGAGTCGTATGAAGTTCATACGCTGCCTTTTTGGAGCGTATGACTTGCATACGCTGACTTGGATGGTCAGGAGTCGTATGGAGTTCATACGCTGCCTTTTGGAAGCGTATGACTTCCATACGCTAGCTTGGCTTGAGCGTAGCTTGACCTAAGCGTACGCTGGCATGAGCGTAGGCTGACATGAGAGTAGCCTGCTTACCCTGGATCTTCTATAGCCCTGTATATTGATATCTTATTAGATGTTTAACGTCCATTTTATATCCTTACGCCTTTTTGCATAAACTTGATATAATCATGATATGTTGATATTTCTGTTAATTATAGATTGTTACGTGGGATGTACCATGTGTCATGAATTGAGTTATAGATACCCGGATTGACTAGAATTAAACCCTGAGAGTTGTAGACTCGACCCCACTGAATGCTAGTTGACTTTCACGCCTTGCCACCATTGATAATGATTGTGATCTTGACTAAATTGATCATGCGTTCCTAATTGGAACTAAGAGACTGCTAGTCGTCTTATTGAATGAAATGAATGAGACACGTTCATATTATGAACTATTATAATCGACTGGCTGATCCCGAATATTGACATACATACACATGCAGACTTCAATCTACTTTTTTATTTATTTACTTATTTAATTTCTACAAAAGAAGCATGTGTACTTTATGGTCAAGGCATGATTACCGTGGATAGATTTGATTGTTGCATTACGCTATGTAAGACCTGCAACCTAACCGCACTGGTATCGTTGTAGAGTTGTGCATATCGTACCCCGTACGAAAGTACTCATTTGAATGACCATGATCCACGGAATGGGATTTCACTCAACGTAGAGACTATTAAGTTAAATAAAATAATGATTGTATGGAGAGAATGGATTTCCGAATTCTTACATGGCAGCCCCCTTGGGACGAGTAGTACCCGACGGGCCGGCTGGTTCCCACAGATACTGTAAATCTGCCACACGGACAGGAAACAGTATCTGCTTTTATTATTATTGTATATTGTATATTGACGGGCGTCCTGCTAGGACTCGTCTAATTCATGTATGGGCCAATTGATCGACTGGATAGACTAGCCTTGCTTGCACATAGTAAGAACTGAGGAATCCCTAATTGTATTATTCCAGGATAACTTGGGACTCATAATAGCAAGCCGTAGGAGTTGATTGGCCGTTCAAGATGATTTGTTTGTGCACTGTACTCTGTTACCTAACTGGGATGATCAGAATGTCAGGACATGACGGGCCAACTTCTGTCCTTGTTTGGTTGGGAGGTTGGTTCGAAGTGTCTTGATGTGATGTGAGTTCTAGTAGCAAACAGAGATCTATTATTATATTCTCTTACTTACTGGTTTTAGTTCTCATGTCGTGCTCCCTTGTGGTACTTGCTATTAGAGGTCTAACCTCTCTGGTTTTGCATGGCCAGATTTAGAGCCAGTTCCCGAGGACTCAGCGTACTTTCACCTCCAGGATGGTCAATACTAGAGGAATGATCGCAGGAGGCCTCGAGTGGGTTCCTTAACTTCACCACTCGTTTTGTTATCTACTTTATACCTTGCCGTTTGGCACCGACATGTTAGTCGGATTGTCTTGTACTTACTTTTGCATAATTGTAATTAAGTCAGACTGCAGCTGATAACAATTGTGTATACTTACTACATCATCTGGCTGCATTTTGTAAAGCCAGATCTTAAGAACATTTTGACTGAGCGTTTGGGACGCCTTACTGCTTTACCTTACATGTTCTATATTTCTGTTTCTTGTTTGAATGATTGAGACAATAGATGTGTAATGACCATAGTAAGACTTTTATGTATTATGCACCCCCTCGTCTGGTTAGACAGCATTGATCGTATTATACGGTATTCATCTACCCGTAATACGTAGCTGGCTGAGTCACTCCCCCGCTCTCCAGTATTCTGGTTCTGGGGCGTGACACGGGAACTTGCAGCGGGGCTCGCTACTTGCGATGCAAGGGCCCCGGCTAACAAAAGCTATAGAGTCCCGGATGGCTTGTTATGCCAGTGACCAATCACACGTAATATTGCACTTAGTATGAAATGATAACAATTGACAGGAAAGAACATGGTAAGTTTCATAAGGCACGACGCGGTCCGCCGGGGGTAAGTTTCAACGTATTTTTACATTATGCTGGTCATATGCTTGTTTGAAATTCATTAGGATGGTTAGAAACATTCATACTCCAAGTCATATAAACTCTTCAACCAAATGAGAGCTTGGAACTTAAATAGCCACGCACCAGTACAAAGTGTAATGTACTGATCCTCGCTCTCCACGCAGGTACCCCGAACTACGAAGGACGTGCCACTTGAAACTCAAGGCGACGTGAACCCTTTTGAAGCCTCGTCCGCGTGTAAAGGCTTGTTTCTGGATTCCTTTTGAAGAAGATCCGCACTCAGTCCAAAAGAAGATGACGACTCGACTACCCGCGATAGCAGGTAGAAAATGTGTAATGGTTTTTGCTTGTAAAAAGGGGATGTAATGTATGGAACGACTATCTCATCGGCGTTCGTTTTGTATGTCGAGTCATGTTGTAGCCCGCGCGGCAATAAATTTAATGAAGTCAATGTAAATGAAGTTTTATTATCAATGAAAAAGTCTACTTCTATTTCAAATGTGTCGATCAATTTCTCTGCGTACTCTAACTTGATGTTGTGTTTCGGATGACCTTATGACTATGCCATGTGCGATCGCAACTTAGATTCACACGGCATCACGCCCGGGGGACGACTATCGATTCTACGGAATCGGGACGTGATAGTAATGGGCTTCCATAACTTGCAATTAGTCTTGATGACAAGAGAAGTAAAGAAACTACCACATAAACAGCCAAGAACTCTGAACAGTTTCTTCCCAGCCCCCCCCAAAGTAACATAAATGGTAACTTTACCATATATCCATGATCATTTTCCAACTCCAAGTCTCAGTGTTGAAGAAGATTTCAAAAACCAAGGCAAATCCGTGTCAATTTATAATATTTTCACCAATTTCTAAAAATATTACTTCTGGTGTGTTTTCTTCCACTATTCACCAATAGGAAGCAGAAGGTGGTTGGTTGTATGTTGTCCTCTCCCATTGGATCCTGGTGCAGTAACACGAGAGACACTACTGTGGAATTATGAAGAGGTGACGGAAGTGGTACACATATATAAGTGTGTGAAGGTTTGCTTTGGTTGTCATGTATCGTAAAGGTGGTTATTCTATTGATTATCGTGGCATTCATCATCCTGTTCTTGAGGTAGCTCTAGAGTGCCCTCCTGGGTCGGATGCATTTGGCTTTGTGGATGTTCATCATGACAGATTCTCCCTTTCAAGCACTGGGGGGATGGCTTGGGAACGAAATGCAGAACGAAATGCCGAAACCGTTCTCCCTAACCGATAGGACCCCGGTGAGGACCGAAGAAAAGTTGCACAAAATCAAATAGTCAAAATCACACAGAAAATGCACAACGTAAACACAATGATATTTACATGGAAAATCCAGAAGGAAAAAAATTACGGGATGATCGGAGTCCAACCCAGAAAAAGACTCCTTTACAAACTCCTACCCGATCCATACAGATCACCGCAACACCAATATATGGAAACATATTACATGAGTACAAAAGAGATTACTGAGGTAGAAGAACCAATGAAGAACTCCTTGAAACGATCTCTCTTCGAGTCAATTCCGAAACTGCGAATCTCTCTTCCTCTCTTAATAAGTTGCAACCTTGAGAAATCTCTCATTTTGATCTTGTATTGATGAATTAGGGTTAGGAAAGACCTATTTAAAGTACTCCAATCCCGAAAATATCTAGACCATTGACCAGATTCAACTGTGTAAATAAAACACCAATTTAAGCCTTCAGCCCTAACACCGGTATAGTTTCGTTATACCAAAAATTTGTCACTTTGAGTCGAAACCTACTTTGGAACAAATTGTGTCAAAACCGGTATATACCTTCTGTATACGTTTGACTTTGGTTTTCCAATATGTTCTAATATGCACTGAATCATGTCACCTTTGTCGCTTTCAACTTCCCTAGATTCTTTGACAAACAGACGATGCTCGTCGTACTCCGGGGTGTTCTCTACATAGGTTGGTTGGAATCCCATCAACACCAACAAATCTCCCCCTTCCCAACACGTGGAGGAGCTTGCCATTTCGACGATCTTCTTGCAGTACTTAAATTTCTCCCTTAGCAGAACCTTGGTGAGCATATTCGCTATCCTTTGCCTCAAGCACATCTCATATCCAATAATACTGAGTTGTAATATGCTTGGATCGACTATGCAATGTCGGATTCTTTCTCAGGTGAATAAAACTTTCGTCCTCGGTTTATGAACATTGCCCCGTTGTGAGCTTAAAGTGAGTTGCAAGAGGGGTGCTCACTTTCTTCGACTCATCTATTCCAAAATGTTGAAGTACCCAATAAATGTACTAACCAAAGCAGCTTGGACTGTCTCTTTCTCTCTCCCTCTCGGCATATCTCTATCCCAAGAATAGTCTTCGCTGCGTCCAAATCCTTCATAGAGAAGGTCGCGTCCAAATTCGTGCTTCAACTCCGCTATCATGGTGGCATTTCGTCCCACCAATAGCATATCATCCACATAGAACAATAAAATAATAAAATTATCCTTGACAAAATGCTTTACAAATGCACAAAGGTCTAACGTCGTACGTACATAACCATGCTCTGCATAAACGACTCGAACTTTCTGTACTACTGCCGTGAAGTCTATTTCTGACCATAAATACTCTTATTCAACCAATAGACCAGATATGACTTATCCTTCTTACATAATTACTTTGACTGCTTCATGTATAATTCTTCCTCTAAATCATCATAAAGGAATGTCATCTTGACATCAATCTGCTCAATCTCCAAATTGAAATTGGCTGCTAAATCTAGAATAACCGGATAGATGACAACTTGACGATCGACGAGAAGATTTTATCGAAATCTATGCCATTTTGCTGGATGTAGCCTTTGATTACTATCCTTACTTTGTATTGAGGGCATGTAGCATTTATGCCTTGTTGACTCTAAACATCCATCGATTCTTTAAATCCTTCTTGTTCTTTGGCAATTGCACCAGCTCATAAGTGGAGTTTGTATGTAAGGAACTCATCTCCTCATGCATGTCGTGTATCTACTCATATATGTAATCGTCTTCCATCGTCTCTGTAATTGTTCGGGTTCCCTTCTGTCAGTCAATAACACACTCATCTGGCGAGTACCTCATGAATGGTGGACATTCTCTCATGCTCCTCCTCAACGGAGTCTCTAGTGTTGGTTGTGTAGCGACGGCCTCATTTCCTTCAGGAACTGCCTCCTCGACATGCTTATCCTCCTGAGGGTCACGCTGATTATCATCAATAGGCTGATGATCAAGGTTGGAAGAAACTCTATGTATTGGCTCCCCGATAACTGGATTCTCCATAGTATAATCTAGAAATAGCTCGGAGCGTAATGACTCTAACTCAGCCAAATCCTTAGTCTGATAAGCCATTTCGAAATCTCGAGTGTTGATCATGGTCTGATTATCGACGAATACCACGTCCATGCTTCTATATAGCTTTTTTTTAATTGGTCATAAAGTTTATACCTGAACTCATCCCGACCATAGTTGACAAAGACGCAATGTTTTGTTTTCGGCTCAAGTTTGGACCACTCAAACTTCGGTACATGCACGAAGACCTTATACCCAAAAACTCAAATGTGATTGTATGACAACTCTTTACCATACTATATTTTTTTCAGAAACATTACCATACAAAGGAGTACTAGAAGACAAATTAATAACATAAGCATCAGTATTAAGAGACTCACCCCAGTAATTATTCGATAAGTTTGCCTCTGAGAGCAAACACCGTACCTTCTCCATTAGTGTCATGTTAATATACTCTGCTATACCATTGAGCTGAGGTGTCTTTGGCTGGAACTTATGGTGTCAAATCCCTTGTTTTTTGTAATAAGCATCAAAGGTACCAATGTATTTGTTGCCATTGTCGGACCGAACATACTTCAACTTCTTATTCGTTTCTTTTTTAACGGAAGCCTAAAACTCCTTGAAAGTAGACAGTACCTGATCCTTGGTCTTTATAGCATTGACCCAAATTTTTCTGCAACAATTATCAATAAAAGAAGCACTACTAATAGTTTTTACCTTCATTGGACCTCAGACGTCCGAGTAATCAACTTGAGCAATATTGGCTTTCTTGAAGATGGGTTGTAATGTCCTGCACAGTACAGTGCATTACGCTGAGTCAATTGATTCGAAGAGGTATAAATTTGGTTCGAAGAAGTATTAAATCGATTTTAAGAGGTATTCATTTGGTTTGATTTCATGTATAGGTAATGCACGGAGTTCTCACGACAGATCGAATCAATCAATTAGTTCAAAGGAACGTGGTGTGCTCGTATGGTTAGATCAAACGAGATGATCGTGCAACGAAGTTAAGTTGTCAAGCGACATCAGCTCAGCGAGCAATAGGCGAGTCGACTTAAGTTGAGCGGGCTCTGTCCCTTCTCCAATACTCCTTTATGTCCTAATAGATATACAATATCGTGCTTGTGTCTTCACAGATTTCCTGTGCGTGGCTCGGATAATAGAAATTGGAATATGTCTGTCGAACACTATGGTAGAACATTGAACAATTGAAGCGAACGTCGATCAAGTGTACGATTTGGGTTAGACATTGAAGTGTTAATTGAAACATACATAGAGTGTACGAATCAAAGAATATTGAAGATAGAACATCGTAGAATCCAGCTAATTTTATATGTAGCCGGGTGTGCTTCTTTGGTCAGTCCCATCTTCTCTACCATTGCTCTTGAAATAATGTTCTCTGTACATCTGTTGTCAATGATGATGTCACATAACTTGTCTTTGACCTGGCATCGGGTTCGGAAGACATTGTGGTGCTGGGGTGTTTTTTCAATCTTTGGGGCTAACAGTAGTCGCCTAACGATACATACTGGATGTCCAAACTCCTCGCGCGTTACTGGTTTCGCCATTGTTGTTTTGAAAAAGAAAGATTCCCAAAGGTTTCCAAAATAAATTGGAATCCTCGATCTGTGGGGCTTTGATACCACTTGATGCAGCGGGATAGCTGAACGGGCTTACCTTCGTACTTGGCAATGGCCAAGTCGATAGGTGATGACGATAACTGGACCACCGTTGCTTGGTGAGAGCGAAGCGGTGCCGCAAAAATTCCGACGGAGGGCCTTGTGAGGGGACCGCATGAAGGTAGCTTGAAAACCTCAAGCGAGGGGCTTCCGAATCCACGGAACAGTCGAGTCCACGACCAAGAAAATAAGAGAATAAATCTCAAACTTTAAAGAAGAATTTTATTGATAAAAAGTTGTTCTCTATTGCATACAAAAGGTGCCTATTTATAGGACTTTCTTGACAACCTAATCCTAATAAAATAAAGATAAAATCTATTCTAATAAAAGATAAAGTCAAAATAAGTATCCTATCATAAATAGGATTATAAAAAAAAGTAAAGAAAAGAAAAAGGAATCCAAGAGGGAAGAGGAAAAGAAAAAGAATCCTAGAGGGACTAGGATTCTACGCTACATCACTTGGCCTCAACGGCACACACAAAAAAATGTTACCTCTGCAAAGGAGTACATAGAATAGACTTAAAATTCAAGTAAGTATATTGTCTTTTGTGAACTTTGTCTAATTTGAATGTTAGATATAATATATGGACATTTTTCTCTGCTCTATTTATATTCTCTTCGAATCAAACTTGTATATTTCTGCATACTTGCTTCAATTTTGCTGGTTAGCTTAATTTGTTCCCTGATGATTGCATCTTCATTTTGGCTAGTTATTTAAACTCTTCTAGTGTAAAAAGTGTTGGAATGATTTTACTCCTGTTAACAAAAGCCTTCAATTATTGTGGTCTCCACATACTCTTTTTTCCCTTCATTTAAGTCATTTATGTTTTATTATTTGTCAATATGGTTAAGCTACCATCAATATATTTACTGAATGACAGATTATGGAATCTACTTACAGCTGAATATTAATTATCTTGAAAGGTTGACATTAGTATCCAGATTTGATCCAAGCATATCTATTGGTGGAGCAGGTTGGTGTGGTTGTGGAGTGGAAGGATGCATGAACTTTCCTGTATCTTAGTAGGTTTGCAGTGAGCAATTTTTTTATATTATCTTGTTGCGTCTGAAGTCAAAGGTTTTCTAGCTAACCTTAGTGTTATTAATACTATATCTTCTGAACTCTTTGCTCAGTGCTCGACATCCTACGACCGATAGCTTTTACGAAAATGATATTTGGCCCGCCGTTGGAGGTGAGGGGGTGACCGCGTTGGCCCGCACCCGCATGGCGGCCAGCCATTGCCGCACCCCTGGTAGCACGGGCCTACCCTGGGCAAGGGGGCCAATAGCAGCGGGCCACATGGCCATCGGCACCTGTAAACCCCTTGAACAAATTTCCACTTTTGTTAAATTTTTTTGACATTATTTCTTTTTTGGAAAACATTAAATGGTTATGGTTATAGAAGTAAAAAATAGAAATATAGGTTGTGTCAGGGACCTAAGTGTAAAAACTGGAAATTCAAATCCGAGTTTCTGTTTAAAACTTGCACAAAATGGTCACATTAAATTCAAATTCCTGTTTAAAACCGCATAGAGCAACACCCCTCCAAATCCAAATCCCGGTTGGATTTAGATTCCTCCAAACTGGGATTTAAATTTGATTCTCCCTTATCGATTGAACCTTTAGTATAACCTAAAGCTTTCTCTATATATGTGTAGAGTCTGCCGACCCCAAAAGAAGAAACCCTAAAATTTCCCCTTCTTTTCCCATTGGAGTGTGCAACTGGTGTGGTCAACAGGCCAGGCGAACGCTGTCATCTCTGTCAGGTAATCCCGTCATCCCCATACTGTCTAAGATCTGTTTGGAGTAATGTTTAGCAAGGATATGCTTCTGAAACCATGTTTCCTTTTGTGTCAAGCATCTTAGAATGGGTAGATAAGAGAGGTGGTGTACGGTAGGGAGTCAGAGCCATTTTTGTATCAAACTCTTTACTGGGCATCAGGTTGCGCATTAAGCACCAGAGGGATGCTGGTATCATATCCGGATATTGGTGTCATAGCTGACACTTAGTATCAAATCCAACCTTTAATAGCAGATCATATCATAATATCAGTTGATACTCGTTCCCTGTGAGATACAGATGTTCGAGTTCACAGAGGGTTCTAATATCATCACTGATGTCACCACCTGTAACATAGGTACATGTTTATAGCATTAAAAATCCTGGGAGCGTTAACATGTGAAATAACATGCCTGTAATGGACTTTCATGGCAACACCCGAGTTGGGAAATAGTAGGATACCCTTACATGGGTATCAGGAATCGAGTTGAAACCACATATATGGTTAGGATTGCAGGATAGTTGCCTTGAGGACAGACCATACAAGTTGCAAGAACCCTATTGGTAAGTATCAGCCAATGCAAGCAATGTGTGACTGTTTGTGTCAAACCAATAGATACCATAATATGGGGCTCACCTAGAATCAAATTGTTAGCAATAGAGGAGAGGGCTGTAACCCCCACACCTCATTATACCTAAATCTGGACAGTACAAAGACACTCTCTTCCTCTGATGTTCTTAACTTGACACCTTAGACAACTCAGCAAGGATTCTGCTAGTACTGTGATATTGCTTTGTACCCAGAGGGTTAGCTTAGCAGAGCATGGGTGTCCCAATGCCCTGTTAATAGGAGTCAGGGTGGTAGGGACTAGATGCACAGTTTAGCTTAGCTTTGTATCAATACTTGGAATACAAATCTGAAATTGCTAACTGTCTCAATCATGCCTTGCAGCAAGCCATGTGTGTCCATAACGATATTAGCCTATATGGAAGGATTTGGGGATGTTAGGGTATCCATGGACAACAACAAGTAGGGGTATTAATATGATACCTGAGTGTCAAGGACAGGAAATTACCTTAGTATCATCCCTGTCAATCTCCACGCCATTTGAAAGGTGTAATAAGGTATCAGTCCACCATCATTTGATGATTCAGTCCCTTATACCTTTTTTGCCAAATCTGTTCAGTCCACTTCTGTTGGGAAAGAAACGCGGAAACCTTTTCCCAAACCGGAGAGTACCTGCGAGAGGACCGAGCAATACAACGCACGAACCCAAAAACAACCACACAAAACAATCCACGCAGACACAGAGAATTTTTGACGTGGAAAATCCTTGCGGGAAAAACCACAGGACGATCGGAGTCCAACCCTGAGAAGCCTCCACTAATGGAATAGAAGAATTACACCCTCTACAAACTCCTCCCGATCCAAATCGGATCCCCACAACACTCAGAAGTAAGAACAATGATTACAAGGCTACGAAGAGCGAGAACGTCGAGTAGAGATTACCCGAAACACGAACTCCTTCGAAAACGACCTTCAATCCTCCGTCTTCTCTCCCGAAGTTGTAATGGCACTCTTGCCTCCTTCCTCTCTCTTTCTTGTGTTACGTTGCGTTGCGTAATGAATTAGGGTTTGGAAATTCTAACTTAACTCCCCAATCCCGCAACCAACCTGGACCGTTGGATTAGATCCAGTAGTGAAAAGTCACCCTAAAATCCGCTTCAGCCCCCGACGACACAGAGTTCGGCCAGAACTCTGTGTCGGGCAAACAGAACCTACAAGCCAAATCTTGGAACAGCCAGACCGAGTTCGGCCAGAACTCGGCCTGGGACCGAGTTCGGGCCGAACTCGGCAGACCCAGTCCAGAACCTCCCTTTAGGAGCAGCAGCAGCAGTAGCAACTCCTAGTTGCCTACTTCCCGAGCGTCTTCGACACACGAATGACGCTCGTCGCACTCCGGGGTCTTCTCCACATAGGTTGGGAACCCCACCCACTCCAACAAATCTCCCCCTTCACAACTATGGGGAGGATGTTGTCATCCCGACGACCTGCCTGCAGTACTCAAACTTCTCCCTTGGCAGAATCTTCGTGAACATATCAGCTCCGTTGTCATCTGTATGAACCTTCTCAAGCTCCGCGTCCTTCTTCTCAACCACATCCCGTATCCAATGATACCGAGTCTCGATGTGTTTGGACCGGCTATGAAACGTCTGATTTTTCACAAGGTGAATAGCACTCTGACTGTCGCAAAGCAAAGTATACTGCTCTTGCTTCAGTCCCATTTCCTGCAGCAGCTACTTCATCCACAACAGCTCCTTGCAAGCCTCCGTCGCCGCAATGTACTCTGCCTCTGTCGTCGACAAGGCAACACACTTCTGCAACCGCGACTGCCACGACACCGCTCCTCCCGTAAACATCATCACATAGCCCGAAGTCGATCGTCTCGTGTCTATATCTCCAGCCATATCAGCGTCAGTATACCCAACCAGCTTCGGCTCGTCACCACCAAAGGAAAGTCTCCAACCAGCAGTGCCCTGAAGATATCGTAGAATCCACTTGACCGCACTCCAATGTACCCTTCCAGGATTTGAAAGATACCTGCTAACCGTACCAACTGCATGAGCAATATCTGGCCTCGTATACACCATAGCATACATAAGGCTTCCCACAGCCGAGGCATATGGAACCCGCTCCATATCTTCCTTTTCGTCCTCGGTAGATGGACACTGCTCCTCAGTGAGCTTAAAGTGAGCCACAAGGGGGCAACTCACTTTCTTTGACCCGTCCATCCCGAAACGCTGAAGTACCCGGTGAATGTACTTCGTTTGGGACAAGTGTAGCAGCTTGGACTCTCTCTCTCTCGGCTGATCTCCATCCCAAGAATAGTCTTCGCTGCGCCCAAATCCTTCATAGAGAAGGCCACGTCCAGCTGGCGCTTCAACTCCGCTATCCTAGTGGCATTCCGACCCACTAATAGCATGTCATCTACATAGAGCAACAAAATGATGAAATCATCCTCGGCAAAATACCTCACAAATACATAGTGGCCCGACGTCGTCCGTGCATAACCATGCTCCTCTATAAACGACTCTAACTTCCTGTACCACTGCCTCGGAGCCTGCTTCAGACCATACAAGCTCTTCCTCAACCGACAGACCAAATGTGACTTGCCCTTCTCACAGAATCCCTCTGGCTGCTCCATGTACAACTCCTCCTCAAGATCACCGTGGAGGAATGCCGTCTTCACGTCCATCTGCTCGACCTCCAAGTCGAGACTGGCTGCTAATGCTAGCACCACCCGAATAGACGAATGCTTGACGACAGGCGAAAAGATCTCATCATAATCTACGCCTTTCCGCTGACCGTAGCCTTTGACTACCAGCCTCGCTTTGTATCGAGGGCGAGTAGCATCATTCGTCTGCTTCACTCTAAACACCCATCGATTCTTCAAAGCCTTCTTGCCCTTTGGCAACCGCACCAGATCATAAGTGGAATTGGTGTGCAAGGAACTCATCTCCTCCTACATAGCCTCCATCCACTCCTGCCTGTGTTCGTCTTCCATAGCCTCTGCAAAGCTTTCGGGCTCTCTCCCGTCAGTCAATAGCACATACTCATCCGGTGAGTATCTCGTAGATGGTCGACGATCTCTGTCGCTCCTTCGTAGTGGAGCCACTGGTGCTGGCTGTATACCGACAGCCTCCTCCCCTTCAGGAACTGCCTTCCCGGCATGCTCATCCTCCTGAGGGATACCCTGACCACCATCAGCAGGCTGATGATCAAGGTTGGGAGCAACTCCATGCACTGGCTCCCCCATAACTGGATCCTCTGCGATGTCCTCTGGAAACTGTTCGAAGCGAAATGACTCTAACTCAGGCAATTCCTCAGCCTCAGAAGGCGTCTCGGAATCCTGAGTGTTGGTCATGGTCTGATCATCGACGAACACCACGTCCCTGCTTCTGTAGAGCTTTCCTTCCACTGGATCGTAGAGTCTATAGCCAAACTCATCCCGACCGTAGCCGACAAAGACGCATCGTCTCGTCTTCGGCTCAAGTTTGGTCCTCTCGTTCTTCGGTACATGCACGAAGGCCTTACACCCAAACGCCCGTAGGTGATTGTATGACGGCTCTTTGCCGTACCATACTTTATCAGGCACATCACCCTGCAAAGGAGCACTAGGAGACAAATTAATAACATAAGCAGCTGTGAGAAGAGCCTCACCCCAATAACTGTCCGGCAAGTTTGCTTCTGACAGCAAATACCGCACCCTCTCCATCAGTGTCCTGTTCATGCGCTCCGCTACACCATTGAGCTGAGGTGTCTTTGGCGGAGTCTTCTGGTGTCGTATCCCTTGCTCTCTGCAATACGCATTAAAGGGACCGATGTATTCGCCGCCATTGTCGGACCGAACACACAACAACTTCTTGCCCGTCTCCCTTTCAACAGAGGCCTGAAACTCCTTGAAAGTAGGCAGCACCTGATCCTTGGTCTTTAAGGCATAGACCCACACCTTCCTGGAACAATCATCAATAAAAGTTACAATGTAAGAAGCACCACCAAGAGATTTTACCTTCATAGGACCGCAGACATCCGAGTGAATCAACTCGAGCAACGCCGGCTTCCTCGAACTTGGGTAACTTTGGAAAGACACCTTATTTTGCTTCCCAGCTAAACAGTACGTGCACTTCTCCAACTTTTTAGACTTGAGCCCCAGAATCACCTTCCTGTTCACCAAGTAGCTCATCCCCTTCTCGCTGATATGGCCGAGCCGCCTGCGCCACAGCTCGGTAGACGCATCACTGACTGCGTTCACCTCCTGTGCCCCCTGTGCGCTCCCCTCCATATAGTAGAGACCGGACTTCTTGCTTCCTCTGGCAATCACCATCGAACCTCTGGAAAGCTTCCACTGACTATTCCCGAAGAGACTGAAGAATCCCTCGTCATCCAACCTTCCAACCGACACCAGGTTGAAACGGATATCAGGGACATGACGAACATCTTTGAGAACAAGAACCGCACCCGTCTTCGTTCTCAAATGCACATCTCCAACGGCAACCGCCTTCGATACATCTCTATTGCCCATCTTCAACACTCTACAGTCGCCTGTTGTGTAAGTGGCAAACAGTGCCCTATTGTGAGATACATGTGCTGAAGTCCCTGAGTCCACTAGCCAAAAATTGTCATCGCAGGCGAGGTTAGTAATGACCTCATCACCTACGACGATCACATCGCCTCCATACATCGAGGCCGCCGCTGTAGTATTCTCTTCTTGCTTTCCCTTGTCCCCCTTCTTCTCTCTATTCCAAGCGAAACAATTTCGCTTGATGTGGCCCTTCTTACCACAATGGTAACACTCTGAGTCCTCGTACCGACCTTTGGACTTCCCCCTGCTCTTGTCTCTGCCACCACCTGGACCCCTACTTTTGCCCCTTCCGCGGCTCTCTGAAACAAGTACCTCTGAGTGGTAGGATGTGGATGAAGTACCCTGAGAACGTCTCCGCATCTCTTCATTCAATACCCCGCTCTTGGCAAACTCCAGACTGACCACGCCCTCTGGAGCAGAAGCGATCATAGATACTCGTACGGTCTCCCACGAGTCTGGCAAAGTACACAGCAGCCACAGTCCCTGAACTTCGTCGTCGAACTTGACTCCCATAGAAGATAGCTGGTCAACCACGCCCTGAAACTCACTCAAGTGATCCGAAATAGACGCCCCATCCTTGTATCGCAGACCCATCATCGTTCGGATCAGGAACAATTTGTTTACCCCGATCTTCTTCGCATACAAGGATTCCAGCTTATCCCACAACGTCTTCGCGTGCTCAATATTGGCAACGTGGTTGTACACGTTCTCGTCCACAAACTGCCGTACGTACCCACACACTTGTATGTGCTCGAATGTCCAGTCCTCCTCGGATTTATTACTGGGCTTCTCGGATGCAAACACGGGTAGATGCAGCTTCTTGACAAATAGCAAATCTTTCATCTTGCTCCGCCAATAGTGATAGTTTGTGCCATTAAGATTCACCATGTGCACCGGCTTCGCGTCCATCTCTCCTCTCTGGTTTCTCTGTCAACTACTGATACTCCTTCTGAATTCTAGAACCTGGCTTTGATACCACTCTGCTCTGATACCACTCTGTTGGGAAAGAAACGCGGAAACCTTTCCCCAAACCGAAGAGTACCTGCGAGAGGACCGAGCAATACAACGCACGAACCCAAAAACAACCACACAAAACAATCCACGCAGACACAGAGAATTTTTGACATGGAAAACCCTTGCGGAAAAAACCACGGGACGATCGGAGTCCAACCCTGAGAAACCTCCACTAATGGAATAGAAGAATTACACCCTCTACAAGCTCCTCCCGATCCAAATTGGATCCCCACAACACTCAGAAGTAAGAACAATAATTACAAGGCTACGAAGAGCGAGAACGTCGAGTAGAGATTACCCGAAACACGATCTCCTTCGAAAACGACCTTCAATCCTCCGTCTTCTCTCCCGAAGTTGTAATGGCACTCTTGCCTCCTTCCTCTCTCTTTCTTGTGTTACGTTGCTTTGCGTAATGAATTAGGGTTTGGAAATCCCAACTTAACTCCCCAATCCCGCAACCAACCTGGACCGTTGGATTAGATCCAGGGGTGAAAAGTCACCCTAAAATCCGCTTCAGCTCCCGACGACACAGAGTTCGGCCAGAACTCTATGTCGGGCAAACAGAACCTACTCGTCAAATCCTGGAACAGCCAGACCGAGTTCGGCCAGAACTCGGCCTGGGACCGAGTTCGGGCCGAACTCGACAGACCCAGTCCAGAACCTCCCTTTAGGAGGAGCAGCAGCAGTAGCAACTCCTAGTTGCCTACTTCCCGAGCTTCTTCGACACACGAATGACGCTCATCGCACTCCGGGATCTTCTCCACATAGGTTGGGAATCCCACCCACTCCAACAACTTCATCTACCTAATTGGTTCAGTCTGATCCCTGGGTATCAGTCGTAGGAGGACACCTAGTATATCAATTAAGGAGCACAAGGGGGGGGACTGCATTGAGACTACTATATATATAGAATGGTATTAGTGTGTCATTACCTTGATGTGAAGATCAGTTATGAGTTTGGATTTGGGTAGTAGTCGGGTGAAGGAAATGACTCTAGGGGCAGGTGGAGAACAGAGTACTGGGGACTCCATCTCTCCATTTGTGATCAGTTTGGTCTACAGGAACTTGAGAGTGGGAGAGGCAGCTCAGGCCTTGGGTTACGTTAGTGTCAAACCCTCCATGTGCTCCCTGTGTGATGTAGAGAGTGGGGGTGACAGGAGGGGGTGTGGATTAGAAGGAGACCATGCATCAGTTCCTTGATGAACTGGGTATCGAATCACTAAATGATATACCTCCTATTTCAGTGGTATTAATCACAAACACTTGGGGTCATTAGTGTACATTGCATATAGGGGGTGTATTAGCAAGGGTCTATGTAATTAGGATGCAGGTATCTAGGTATGAGAAGGTTAGGGGTATCATGGAATACTAAAATCTACAAACCAAACTAGTCTACAAATTGACTTAGAAATTAGATAACTTATTTTGTGATTGAAAACCTCTTCTAATGTCATAAATTCCTTAAATAGGTTACTTGGACCTCGTTTCGGACGCTGAACCGTGCCAGCAGCTCAGGACGCCAGGCGAGTACAGTTTATTGTCTGTTTTTGATATTGATTTTCACTATATTTCACTGTTGGCCATTGGTTATGTGGTTTTTGTCATTTTATATTCTATCGTCATTTGTTGAGTCGGGAATGAGAACTACCAAGGATGTGTGATCCAACCGTAGACATTGTTTATTTTTTGCAAGTAGACCTCGTAGACATTGTTTAATTTCTGCAAGTAGATCTCGTAGACATTGTTTATTTTCATGCAAGTAGACCTCGTAGACCTCGCGTTGTAGTGCCCCAGACTGATCACATATCAAAGGTACTTCTAACAGTTGGGAAGGTATTTTAGTTTATTTACTTGCTATTGATTTTTCGTCTTTCTCGCATCTTTTTCTGTTTATTTTCAAAACATATAATTGATGTCTAACCTCTGTCTCATAGTCATTTTCATATATTAGAACTGCATTCAGTGAATTGTACTCGTTCCATCATGACTGGGAAACCAAATAAATTTTAGGTGATTGTGAAGAGGTCGAGTGCCCTGACCAGTATGGCCCGTACATGGGAGATACAGTAGAGGTGGACTTTGTTTATCATGAGGAGTACGCAGCATCTGATCCTGCTGCGCTTGCTTAGTTACCTTTAGTTAGTGCTGAGACATTGTAGTAGATACTGAGTTGATTTTTGAGACATGTAGTTGAGATTTATTTGTCTTAGTCATCACACATTTCCTATTATGAGATGGTTCTATTTATTTTCATCTTTTAGATGTTGAGTTGTGATATTGAGTTGTGTTTCCCAATGTGGGTAATATCTTTATTTGCGTGGTCGTTCATCATACTGATATATCGTTCTACCGCCGACTCTGCGGCGTAGGCTGGGCGTGCACACGGTTCATGTCCAAATATTGGGTGCGGGTCGTGACAGCACCCCCAGCGGCGGGCAAAATAGCAACGATCTAGCTTTTATTAGTGATGACGTGCATATTGGCACTAATTAAAGTCAAAATTTTAGACTTAATAGTAAAATTTTGCACATCACGGATAACGCATGTTAAGAGTTATCATATACAAGTGTCACAGCTTTAGGCTTCGATACTGGTGTAATGGATCACCTTCCATAACTTGCAATAAGGTAAATATATCTTGATGACGAATGCAGGGTGTCAGGGTAAGAGGCATATCAGATACAGGTGTCACAACTTTAGGCTTCGTGCTGGCGTAATGGGTTACCTCTCATAACTTGCAATGAGGTAAATATCTCTTGATGACGAATACAGGTTGTCGGGGTAAGCGGCATATCAGATACATATGTCACAGCTTTATGCTTCGATGTTGGTGTTATGGGTCACCTTCCGTAACTTGCAATAAGGTAAATATCTCTTGATGATGAATGCAAGGCATCGGGGTAAGAGACATATCAGATACATATGTCACAGCTATAGGCTTCAATGCTGACGTAATGGGTCATCTTCCATAACTTGCATTGAGGTAAATATCTTTTGATGAGGAATACAAGTTGTCAGGGTAAGAGGTATATCAGATACAAGTGTCACAGTTTTGGATTTTGATGCTGGTGTAATGGGTCACCTTCCATAACTTGCAATGAGTTAAATATCTCTTGATGACGAATGCATGGTTTCGAGGTAAGAGGCATATCAAATACATGTGTCACAATTTTATGCTTCGACGTTGGCGTAATAGGTCGCACTCCATAACTTGTAATGAGATAAATATATCTTGATGACCAATGCATGGTGTCTGGATAAGAGGCACTACGGTGAGGAAACCAGCTGTATTTGTAAGGGGATAACATCGTTAGCGAACAAAGGGAACTTGATATACTCTTTCTGATAGCTTGTTCTAGAGTGCTTTAATGTTCCTGTTTACGATTTATTTCCTTAATTGCTTACTGAACTTAGTATTGTTCCATGAATGAAGGAAGAAAATGGTTTAGTACTTAATTTCCATAGTTGGCTTCTCTCTGGCCAAGTGACCTCCTCACGTTCTTGGATGTTATCCAAGACTTGAGCAACTTGGTTACGTAGGCTATCTATTGCTGGAGCAGGTTGGTGTGGTTGTGGAGTGAAAGGAAGCAATATCTTTCCGTTATGTTAGTAGGTTTGCAGTGAGCAAATTTTTTATATTATCTTGTTGATTCTGAAGTCAAAGGTGAAACCCTAGCTAACCCTAGTGTTCTTAATACTATATCTGAACTCTTTGCTTAGTGCTCGACATCTTACGATGAGGATTCTAACCAATCGATAGCTTTTATTAGTGATGACGTGCATATTGGCGTTAATTAATGTCAAAATTTTAGACTTAATAGCAAAAATTTGTACGTCACGGATAACGCATGTTAAGCGTTATCATATATAGATGTCACAACTTTAGGCTTCGATACTGGTGTAATGGGTCACCTTCCGTAAATTGCAATTAGGTAAATATCTCTCGATGACGTATGCACGATGTCAGAATAAGAGGCATATATATCAGATACATGTGTAACCGCTTTAGGCTTCAATGTGGCATAATGGGTCACCTTTCATCACTTGCAATGAGGTAAATATCTCTTGATGGCGAATGTAAAGAGTCGAGTTAAGAGGCATATACTTTAGGCTTCGATGCTAGCGTAATGGGTCACCTTCATAACTTAAAATGAGGAAATATCTCTTGATGACGAATATATATAGGATGTCGGGGTAAGAGGCATATTAGTGTCACAACTTTAGGCTTCGATGATGGCGTGCATAATGGGTCGCCTTCCATAACTTGCAATGAGGTAAATATCTCTTGATGACGAATGTAGGGTGTCAGGGTAAGAGGCATATCAAATACAAGTGTCACAACTTTAGGCTTCGATGTTGGTGTAATTGGTTACCTTCCATGACGTGAATGAGTTAAATATCTCTTGATGACGAATGCAGGGTGTCGAGGTAAGAGGCATATCAGATACATGTGTCACAGTTTTAGGCTTCGACGTTGGCGTAATGGGTCACACTCCATAACTTGCAATGATGTAAATATCTCTTGATGACAAATGTAGGGTGTCTGGATAAGAGGCTACGGTGAGGAAAACGACCGTATCTGTAAGGGGACACTAGCGTTAACAAATAGAGGGAACTTGGTATACTATTTCTGATAGCTTGTTCTAGAGAGCATTAATGTTTCTGTTTACGGTTTAGTTCTATAATTGCTTACTGAACTTAGTATTGCTCCAGGAATGAAGGAAGAAAATTAATGGTTTAGTACTTAATTTCCATAGTTGGCTTCTCTGATCGCCAAGTGACTTCCTCACGTTCTTGTATCTTATCCAAGACTTGAGCAACTTGGTGATGTAGGAACTTGCTGGTCCTGATGCTCTACATAAATAGCAAATTAGAGCAATAATTAGCTGATAATATATCATTAGTTCCATCCTATTTTAGCTTACCTCAGATTTGTCAGTAGCCACTACTGCCATGCGAACCACAGAGAAGCTATATATACATCAAACAGCTAACATCACATAATCAACTAAATTCTTTCCTTGCCCCTAAGCACCTTTAAAAGCCACTTAACCCTCCCTTCACTTGTCAAAGGCCACGACCCGCGTATGAGCCTCATATGCATTGGCTTATACTATTCAGGAGGTCGCTAGTTCAGTTCTACTTATACGCAAACATACTTAATTGGAGAGTTTTGATGTGATCCACTTGCCAAAAGGGTTAATTATCTGGATGGTACATACGATATATATATATATATATATATATATATATATATATATAAAAATATATATATATATATATATATATATATAAGCATATCAAACTCACTATCCATCTGATGTGAGACTGGGATTTCATTATGATGCTATCATAAAAAATGTGAGGGCCAATACAAGAATCTAACCCTTCTTATCCCTTGGGGCAACTGAGACTCTGTATGATCTATAAGAAAGAGGGAATGGAAAGAAAAGGGCCTTGTCAATTCCAGAAGTTAAGAAACACTTGCAAGTTTCCAAGATTCTAGACATGATCCAAACCATTTCTGACATTCTAAGGATCTTGTTCTAAAAAGGGATCCTTTTTTAATAATTGTAAAAAATGGTATTTTTTTGACATTCTAGTTTGGGAGGCCTAAACTTAAAAATGGAGATTTCACATTAGTAATATATACGGAGGTTAAAAATTATCGGACATTCCAATTTTTGTGGCCTTGCACGATCGCACAACGTGCACATGCTCATAAATGATCCTTTATTATCGCGTATTTAAGTTCAATTGTCCTTTTTCTATAGAGTTTTATCGCATGCAACAAAACCAATGCAGTTCAGTTAACTGGTAGGTTTCGTACTTTTCTTGCACCTCGACAAAAATTGTGCAAACCAAAACTGGCCCCAAGTAGGGAAGGAAAATGTTGTCACCTTGTGTAACTTTTCTCCCCCTTGACCCCTCTGAAAAGCCTTCCTAATCTTCATCTTAATTTCAACAGCGCTCTAATTCTGATTTGTTTAAACTTAAGCTCTTCTTAATGGCTTTTCATTCTGGTCAAAGGCCTGGTTTCTTGACATATATAAATAACAAGTCCCTTTGGAACCTGGATCACTCAACAACTCAAATATCACAAACACAAGTAAAGAAGGAAGGAAGACACATCTTCTGTCCTAGCTAAAATGGGTGGTCTCTTCTCAATTCCTGTCCTCCTCTTTTTCCTCCTCATAGGGACTGCTGTTGAAGGGGTGCTCTTCTCTACCCTCCCAAGGACTCTCATATTCTCTGCATCTCCAAAGCAAGGCCAAGGTAACTATTCTTCTTATATCCGCATCATGTCTGACACGTATTGGACATGATACAGACCAACGTTGCAAAAGTTGTCAGGCGCTAGGCAGACGGGCACCGGACGCCTAGCGCCTAGCCTGCCTATGCGGCTGTCCAGTTCTAGGCGGTTTATAATAAATAAGAGAAAAAAAATTAATATCCTACTAAAAATTGCAAAAAAAAAAAGTCCATAAAATCCTGCCAAAAGCATGTATAATCGAATGTCGATGGCACTAGGCGGACATCAGACAGGCACCGGGCATCTAGCTCGTAGGTGGCTGCTTAGAACAATTTTTAAAACAGTGACACATACACTCTAGCATACACTAGGACATCGTACCACCGTAGTAGGGTAACACAATGAAAAGCATAAAACAAGGTGCTCAAGTAACAAAGGAGTTACTATATACCTTCCAACTTTCTTTATTGCTAGCTATTCATTTTTTCCTTCAAAGTTTCATGTGTATATTTATTTATTTTTCGTTCCGTAGAAATATTGATCTTATAGGCATATCCTTCCCAGTTCCCCTTGTTCAGTTGAGATCATGTCTTGTGATGAAAATTAAATATTATTAGGAAAAATATTGATAGCCCATATAAACTTTCTAAGTTAGATAATTGATCAACATGAGGTACATGTTTCCTCCTCTTCGTATGCACACAGGAATCATGGTGCACCAATAGTTTTACCTTACTTAAAAATCATATACAGATAGTTTTTATTTTTTTGTAAGAGAAGGGAAATATCTGCAGAAAACTACATTGGAATCAATTGTAATATCTTTCCTAGACTGGTTTAGGTACATAAATATAGAGGAGGATAACCTTCCCTACAAAGTTTATCCATACACTGTCACTCGCTCACTAAATCTAACAATCGTTTTCTTAAAACCTTTTTTTGGTAAGGGAGGTGTTAAATGTTTAGTGGCGGAGCTTAATGAAGACAGTCATTTTTTTTAATTTTCTTATCAAAAATTCAAATTTTAGGTATTAACACCTTCAAAAATGCAATCTAACCCCTCCCAAAAATATAATTTGCTCCCCTAAAAATATAACTTGTCCCTCCAAAAATTTTAGTCAAAGTCCGCCTTAAAATGATACTAATGCTAGCCTTGGTTAGAGTATATTGTTGGTCCATAATATGCCGGCTCTAGATTTTGGTTGTGCCTGTTAACTATCAAACATTTAAGTTCATATTTACCCACATGTGCATATTCCATGTCTTAAAACTTAAACAGTTGAAGATTTTAGACAAAACTCTGACATCTTGAAGTTTGCATTTGTATATACACGCGTCTCTTTTGGTTGAACTGTTTAACCATCAAGACATTGATTTCTGTATTTACCTCATTTGCATTTTCCATGTTTGTCTTGTCTTGAAGTTACAAGATTTTACGCAAAAGCTGACATCTTGAAGTTTGAATTTCTTGTCTTAAAAGTTGAAGGATTTAGAGAAAAATCTGACATATAACATTGTCCATATATGTATGCATGTAATAGTATAGTACTAGTCAAAAAATAACATTGCCCAATTATCTGAGTTAATATCCAGTATAAGAAAACAAATAACAGATACAATAATACTTTCGGTATATGCTCCTTTTGCAACCCCTAGTAAAAATGTTAAATAGAATTCTAACCAACATCTCTATCTAGTGCTGAAGGCTGGAGAGGACCACGTCACAGTATCCTGGGGGCTGAACCAGAGCCTCTCAGTCGGTGCCGATGACGCATACAAGAAGGTGAAAGTGTGGTTGTGCTATGCTCCAGTCAGCCAAACCGACCGCGGGTGGAGAAAGACTAACGACGACCTCAAGAAAGACAAGACTTGCCAGTTCGAAGTCACCATCCCGCCCTATGCCAGGTCAAACACAAAGTTTGAATACAAGATCAAGCGCGACGTTCCCTCCGCGACGTACTTTGTGAGGGCATACTTGCTCGACTCCTCCGGTACCCAAGTGGCCTATGGTCAGACTACGGATGCACACAAGTCCACCAACCTGTTTGTCATTGTTGGGATCTCTGGACGGAGTGCTTCGCTTGACATTGCTGCTGGATGCTTCTCTGCCTTCTCGGTTGTGTCTCTGCTCTTCTTCTTTGTGGTCGAGAAGCGAAAGGCCAAGAAGTAGACTGGTGCCTGTTGGATATGTAAACCAAAATTTGTCATGCATGGATGTATCTAGAATGTCAAATTCATTAGGAAGAGTCAAAGTTCATTGTTGCATGCATGAATGAATCTAGAAAACCTAAGATTCATGTTCATTGTAGTTAATGCATCTTGATGTATCTTGAGTCCTATAAATAGCTATGTAAGCAAATGGTTGAGGAGTGAAGAAAAAAACAAATCAAGCAAGCAAACAAAGTTGTTTATTCAGTCCACTAAATGAAATATCCTCTTTTGTGATATCATCCTCTTTGTATCCTACAAAGTGGTATCAGAGCCAAGAAAAAAATGTCCCAACCTTGTCTCTCTTATGCCTCGCTTCAATGGAGAAAAGTATGACTATTGGAGCAATCTCATGAAGCTATGCCTTGAATCTCAAGATCTATGGACTGCCGTTGAAGAAGGAGTGGAGCAACCAACAAATGAAGGCCAACTATCCGAAGCACAAAAAAAGGTGTTGAAGGATAAGAGACAAAAGGACAAGAAGGCGCTCTTCCAAATCTATCAAGCAATTGAAATTCCAGTTTACGAGAGAATATCCAAGGCAAAAAGCTCCCATGAGGCATGGACAATTCTTGAGACAGCATATTCTGGCCAAGATCAAGTAAAAAAGGTACGCTTGCAAGCTCTAAGGGCTGAATTTGAGAAGCTAGAAATGAAAGATAATGAAAAGATTGAAGAATATTTTACAAAAGTGAACTCTATTATGAATCAAATGAGTTCAAATGGAGAAATTTTAGAAACTCAAAAAGTTGTTGAAAAAGTTCTTAGAAGTCTACCAAGTAAATATGATCATGTTGTAGTTGCTATTGAAGAAAATTAAGATCTTGCATCTCTATCTTTGGAAAGTTTACCAGGAAAATTAGAAGCTCATAAATTTCGGATAAACAAAAGATGTCCGCAAAATGTTTCTTCTCAGCCCGATCAAGCTCTCAAGTTCAATGTCGCGTCTACGGGAGGCCGTGGTTCTTCTCAGAACCGTGGACGCGGAAGAGGCAATAATTTCCGAGGACGAAGTACAAATTTTCATGGCAAAGGAAGAGGTTATTCTAATAATAACCAGAATGAAGAAGAAGACAACTTTAACTCCAGATACTTACAAAGAGGCTCACAAAGAGGACGAGGTCGTGGTCATCAAAGAGGAAGAGGTCGTGGCTACTTTGAATGCTATCATTGCCACAAACCAGGCCACACTATCAATGAATGCTGGAAAAAAGAAGCAGGCTACGTTCATGAAGCACAAGGTAACCATCAAGACACTTTGTTGCTTGCTTGTCATGGTGATAACCTGGATAATTTGTGGTATCTTGATAGCGGTGCTAGCAAGCATATGACAGGAAATAAAAATTCATTTACAAGCTTAACAAAAGCTGACCGTGGCCAAGTAAAGATTGGTGATGACAGAGCATACAAAATAGAAGGTGTTGGTGAAATTGCTTTCAAAACAAGATCTGGAAGTATCGAGAAGATGGGAGATGTATACTACATCCCAGGACTAAAAAGCAATCTTCTAAGTGCAGGTCATCTCTTAAGAAAAGGGTTTGATATTCACTTCAGAAACAATGCTTGTTTCTTGTCGAAGAACAATCAACTTGTTGCAAAAATTGCTATTGCAGAAAATAATCTGTTTCCTCTAACACTACAGACCACTAACTTGTCATGTTTCAGTAGCATTGATGGTAGAAGCTCCAAACTATGGCATGACAGGTTTGGTCATTTGAATTATGGAAGCTTGAAGCAGTTAGTGGCAAAGAAGATGGTCAAAGGGCTGCCTCAAATCTATTCCTCGGATGACGTTTGTGAAGATTGTCAAATCGGGAAGCTTCATAGATCTACATTTTCGTTGCAATCCACTTGTCGAGCCAAGAAACCACTTCAACTTGTTCACTCAGACTTATGTGGACCAATGCAAGTTACATCTCATGGAGGTAATCGATATTTCATCTCCTTCATTGATGATTACTCAAGAAAAGTATGGACTTATTTTCTCAAAGAAAAATCTGATGCTTTTCAAGCCTTTAAAGATTTCAAAGTTGAAGTTGAAAATTTTTCTGGCCTTCACATACAAACTTTGAGAACTGATCATGGTGGTGAATATATTTCAAATAAATTTGAAAAGTTTTGTAGAGATCATGGAATAAAGCATCAACTAACTGCCAGATATACACCACAACAAAATGATGTTTGTGAAAGAAAGAATCGCACCATTATGGACATGGTGAGATGCATGCTCAGTAGAAAGGTGGACAAAGCTCTATGGGCAGAAGCTGTTTCGTGTGCTATTTTGTCACGACCCGCACCCTAGAGTTAGGGCACGAGAACGTAACAACGTCCAGCCTACGCCGCAGTGTCGGCGGTAGAACGCTGTCCTAGGTCTCAATGCATCTAACAGTATAAGACTAAACAGTTTATACTCCCCGAATGGGGGTGACATAGCAGATACAGACTCAATCACATCTAAGGTAGAGCATGATAAGGATAGATAAAACATGAAATCCAAAAGAGATACAGGAGATAGAAGTCTAAGTGTCTAAGATACAAAAACCCAGAAAATACACCTCAAACTCATATACAGTAATCCACAAAGTAAATACAACTCCAAACAAAATGAAATAACTACCTAAACAACCTCTACTATGTCTCCTCTAGGCTAGCAGACAATCCCCAAGCTATCTGTAAAATTTATCAACGGGTCCAGTCAGGACTGGAACGAGCACAATACATCTCAACAATTCATAGCAGGTTAGAAAATATAGACATGCAGTAAAGTAAGATACAAGTACTGAAAGAAGTGCAGTATAAAAACAAAGAGAGAACTGTAATATAAATATCTACTATAAATAGAGAGCTAACATGTGGCTAGTGAGTCAGAGTACAATATGAACATGTAAATGGCCTGGGATGATTCAATGAAGACACTACGGAATGATTCAATGAAGATACTACTGGTGTATTATTCACATGTCCACTTCTACTCCCCCGTACCCCCAATCAATACACAAGGATCCAGCCAGATTATGTTATATGATTCCATGCACGGCCCCCGAAGGGTGATACATGGATGTCCCATAAATGGGGAGTCTGGAGGTTACCCAACTGTGTAAGATTCAAGAGACTCTGTGATCATGAGGGTACATGTCACAAGTAATCAAGTGAACCAAGAAGCATAGTGATACGCCATGTAAGTGAAACGCATAGAACACGTAGTACCCGATGCTCCCTAAGGATAACATCTCAAGAAAGGATCCATATAGTACCAATCCGTGTGACTATCGTGACAGTACAAGTAAAGTAATCTACTGCAGGAAATAATTCTAAGCAGGATATGAAATGATCAGAGAATGTACTCGCCTGATATCTGAATGTCCAAGATAAAAATACTGTCCGAGGAGAGGTGTCTGGCTCCTAATTAGAATAGCACAGGTCACAACATGTCCAGAAGGGTAATATAAAGCACTACAATGCATTCTACATGAATCTAGGTCAAACTAGGCCAAAGTCAACCCTTGGTCAACTCTGGTCAACTGTACTAGTCAAACTAGGTCAAACTAGGTCATGTCCTAATCCAGCAAGTCTTACTAGGCCTAACCAAGACTATCCTAGCAAGCACACATCAATACAAGGCTATACAAGCCAATATACACCCAACTCTATATAGCATGCAATTATTCAATACTCAAATAGGCAAGAATTCACATTGGATATACACTAGGTAATCTATTACTTTAAGTTATATATGTTTACACATATATACACATGCATATATTGGTATTCAACATTAGGTCTATAATCATGGCATTTCAAATGGTTATATAAACTTATATATTATAACACAATATGCTAACATATATATAATATACATACATAGCTAAGTTAACTGTATTCATAAATACTTATTTAAGAGGCTATGTGTGTGTATGTGAACATGGCAAAGGGGCAAGTGAGGGTTAAATGGGCATATATAGTGTATACATATCAAAGAGTGTCAAAGTGTAAGTGAACAAAGTGTCAAGTGTGATAGTGTCAACATAGTGTAAGGGGTACATGAGGTAATATAGGATTTGTGTTAACATAGAACATTACATCTCATTAACTTGTATATTGCATACATTACATCTATTATTACATTTCATTCATGCTTGCATTCATTCATCATTCATTTATTCTCTTGCACTACTATATGCACCATACATTACATACTATGGAACCTACATATTCATTACAAGCCATACTTATACATGCTTACATTAGATAGGATACTTACACCTCATACATCATTTATTTAACTATTTACTCATGCTTGCATTCTCTATTTAATTACATAATGTATATACATTAACATGGGTTAAAATCAAATAGAATATTATATTACACACAAGGGTGCACAAAATGCATATGCCGAATAGTAACTCCTACTAATAATCAATACTGTACCATCTCAGCATGAATTAAAATCTAGAATTAAAGTATGTTATAGATCTATGTGTTAGCTTTCCGAAACTTCAAACGGATCGCGTTTTCGTTTTCGGAAACTCCCGGAATCGCGAAAACACCGAGAACGTGTTTGTCTTTCGTACAGCTGACACTCAAATAATTCTCCAGAAAGTTACAGAAAGAATTAGGCCTATTAATACCTGTTTTTGGAAAGCTAACTTCAATACACTTCTTTTAAAAAAAATAGGAGATTAAACCGAGCTTTGAGCTAGAAGTTATGACATTTCTAAGTTAGGACTGAAATTAAAAACGTGGATAAAAATCATGACGGATTTAGATAGTTTGAGCCAAAAGAATACACAATATATATCCTAATTATCCACAACAATAATAGCAATAATAATATGAGGAACCACACTCACAAACTTGATTATATAATTATCATGAACCATTTATTATATATATAAATATAGATACACTCTCATTACAATATATATATATAAATCTATATTTGTAACATGAACACATCCACAACACAAAGGACACTCCTATGACCTCCAAATGGACACAAAATGGACACAAATGGAGATACAACCATGGGGATCATTCCTATGGGTTCAAAATAGACCTATATGCATGAGAAAATGAAAAGGAGAAGGGATTTATACCTCCCGGTAGATCGAATCGAAAAAAACCTTCCCGGAGCGACACCGACACGTAGAGATTCCAAAAGGACACGAACGAGCTCCGAATCCTCCCAAACTTGGGTAGCTTCCTCCTTGGCAAGAATGGAGAAGGAAAGAAGAAGATTTGGTGGTGAAATGGAAGGATTTGGTGAAGAAATTGCTAGGGATTGCTCTCTAGGAAATTGGGGAAGAACAAGAGAGAGAAAAATAGATGGATAATGACAAATGGGAGGCTCAACCCTATCCTTATTGTGGCTGGCCATAAATGTGGTTTTGTCCTATTAGGAAAAGTCCAAAAGCCCCCACTAACCTATTCTATGAGTATTAGGAAAGGGCTAATTGGTTGGGGCTAAATTAGTCATTCTAAAGTCTCTAATCACACTAACCTTATCCATAATAATTAGTCTAACCTCTAACTAAAATATTTCTATCATGTGGACTAAAATTAATATCATGTGGGCCATGCCTAACTAGTGTGTGGATCCCACTAGAGTCAAACTACCCCCGGGTCCCCGTTACAAGTCAAATTGAGATGAAATTCGAACCCGACTCAAATAATCCCAAAACAATATCATAAATAATAAAATAATATCAAAATAATTCAAAGAGGTCAAATGCAAAAATATCCTTAGGCCAAAAATGATATTAAAATATCATAATCACATGGTTAGGCTCTAGGTCAAACAGTCTCTAGGGTTTCACTAGCAAAACGTCAAAACCACAAGTCATTGATTTAAATAATTTTAAAATGATTTAAAATTACCAAAAATCATATCATGAATTAAATATCATTATTAAAATAATTATAAACATGAAATTTCAAAATTACCCTCATTTAGGAAACTGGGTGCTACAACTCTACCCACCTTAGAAAAATTTCGTCCTCGAAATTAAAATGTCCATACTCCCTCTAGGTCAAATCCCCAAAATCAAAGTCCCAGATTAAAACAAATCATGTGATCAAAAGGACGACATACAGGATCATGGCATACAGTGGTAGTGAAAGTCTCATCTAGGTATACTAGTCGTGCTAATACCAAAACGGTCATAGGGTATCAAACACACAAGCAATCTAGGGTGCTAAACTAGAGAAGTTACAGAAATAACAAACCATCAAAACTATAAGACAGCCTACCATCCTATGTGAAAACTGGTACTTATCATAAAAATAAGGAAAGGTAACTACCAATTATCTATAAAGGGTTCAGAAAAATAAAAATCGAAGTTAAGAATGAAAGTCACTTGCATGGAAATCCAATCACAATATATATATTAAAAATATTTAGTCTCGATACGATCTAAGTTGATCAAATTGGGGAAATCAAAATTTAGGCAATGTGGTGGACAGGTTCAACAAAGTTTGAGATCGAGCATACAAAGATAGAGATTCAGGTCACAATCAAATTTAATTCAATTAAGTACAACCCAAGATATAAATATGATAAGAAAAGATAATCGAAGTCGATTTGGTCGTGATTAAGGAAACTAGGATTCAATGATATTAAAAAAACCCTTTTAGAGAAGACAGGAAAAGATTTCATACGAAGTCAGCAAATCATCCCTCTCTAATACTATCAGTTTATCATTTGCCAAACCATATATTTTTTTCTCACAAGTCCCAATATGAAAATTAACCTTCATATGACTATCATCGAAATTTTATAACCTTCACTCATCTAAACCTTTACCATGATCACCATAGACAAAAAAATTTTAACTTCCAAAATATTTTCCACGAAATGTACCCCTCTTTTTAGGAGTCGACACTTATTCATTTAATCAAAATTTTAAATTCCTTCACCTCGTTTTAAATTAGATCCGAAACCTCTAAATCCGATTTATGAAATCCTTGAATTTGTTTAAATCAAGTCTCGTATTCACTAAACTCCAATACCACTATGTCACACAAATTTATTCTTGTTTATAAATTAACCTTCATATTTTCTTCAACGTTTACCTTCAAATGTTATCCTTTTGAATTCCACAATTTCTCCCAATCATCTAAAATAATTTCTATAACGTAAAATCCTTGTGTTCTCTCTGTCTCTAGTCACCCTCTTACAATATCTAGTTCAATTTCGCATAATCATTTAATACAATTAAAAAAATTCACTTCTTTTTTTTTTTAAATTTCTACATAGCCTCAGAGTAAAAGTTTTTTTCAAAATCAATAACCAAGATTTTCCAAGTTCTCAAAACTAGGTTGACCTCGAACATCCTTATTAGTTTTGAAATACATCCATGAATTATCCATAACCAACTTTCTGTGATTGTTTCTAAATTGATAACATTTATCCCTCGATTTCATTTTAAACCTTTACCACATCTCCATTTCAAAATTTTCATATTTGACATCCAACACTCTGATTCCTACAAGATCATCATATGATAACCAATTACATCATTTCCGAACTAGATGATTTACGTCACTTCCTCAACATTTCTCAGATAAAAAAACGATATAAAGATTCAAGAGTTTTCAAGGTATAGCTGACAGAATTATATACGAGACAGAGAATTGATATAATCAGGACAGGTATATAAGATAAGAATGATGGTAATAAAAATACTGGCAGAAAAAGAATGATAAAAGAATTTGTTCTGCTTATCTGTTTTAAAAGAGGAAACCATTTTAAAATCCAGAACTAAAATATAAATCCCAAGATAAAGTCTAGCAAAATCATCGATTCATTAAGAAGAATTTCATGGTAAGAAGTTACACAAGGTTTATAAAAATAGCTAAAGCTACAACCCAAGTAAACAAGGAGAAACAAAACAAAACAAAACAAAACAACAATAATTCTTTTTTTTGGACTGAAACAAAAGTCGCAAAACATGTTCGAAAACATTTAAGGTACAATCTGATAATCATATGCGTCAAAATTATGGTACTCTAAATCCTCGTCATACTAGTAAGCAAGGCTACGATAATCACAGAGTCCTTGACTTATGCACATACCTCTAGAATCATGGTATTTAACATTTTCGCGGTGCCGCATGCTTGGCTGCGAAAACCTTAAATTCCCATACCCGAGAAATATATCCAGAGTCAGACTATATGTCCTCACCATGCTGGCTAATGTGACTATAGAAGACAAGATTCCATAACTTAGATGACCTAGCCCATATAATTTTATCTTGCCAAAAATTAAATTAAATCAACAATGAATACCGAAAAAAAAGTCAAATTTATCAACGAACATCAAAATTCAAAAATGAACAAAATCTTTCAAATCATATAACTACAAACTCGGATGCTACTGCTAACATCAAGATTCAAAATTCCACAATCTTCATCAAAATCAATAAATACAAACTCAAATTCAATAATAATCCATCAAAATCAAATTCAACAACAGAAAGTAAAGATAAATCAAATCAAGGAAAAAGAAAAGAGTTTTCAAATCGGAGTTAAACAAGATTCTCAAGGGTCGTTCCAGGAATCTCTCAAGGGATCCTAATTCTGATTGAGTATCTTCAAAAATATATCCTAATCTACTGCAGGCTGTAGTGGTACTCTAGTTCGACTACCACTACACAAACTCGACCTGCATGGGCCACCACTAAAAACGTGTCACGACCCGCACCCTAGAGTTAGGGCACGAGAACGTAACAACGCCCAGCCTACGCCGCAGTGTCGGCGGTAGAACGCTGTCCTAGGTCTCAATGCATCTAACAGTATAAGACTAAACAGTTTATACTCCCCGAATGGGGGTGACATAGCAGATACAGACTCAATCACATCTAAGGTAGAGCATGATAAGGATAGATAAAACATGAAATCCAAAAGAGATACAGGAGATAGAAGTCTAAGTGTCTAAGATACAAAAACCCAGAAAATACACCTCAAACTCATATACAGTAATCCACAAAGTAAATACAAGTCCAAACAAAATGAAATAACTACCTAAACAACCTCTACTATGTCTCCTCTAGGCTAGCAGACAATCCCCAAGCTATCTGTAAAATTTATCAACGGGTCCAGTCAGGACTGGAGCGAGCACAATACATCTCAACAATTCATAGCAGGTTAGAAAATATAGACATGCAGTAAAGTAAGATACAAGTACTGAAAGAAGTGCAGTATAAAAACAAAGAGAGAACTGTAATATAAATATCTACTATAAATAGAGAGCTAACATGTGGCTAGTGAGTCAGAGTACAATATGAACATGTAAATGGCCTGGGATGATTCAATGAAGACACTACGGAATGATTCAATGAAGATACTACTGGTGTATTATTCACATGTCCACTTCTACTCCCCCGTACCCCCAATCAATACACAAGGATCCAGCCAGGTTATGTTATATGATTCCATGCACGGCCCCCGAAGGGTGATACATGGATGTCCCATAAATGGGGAGTCTGGGGGTTACCCAACTGTGTAAGATTCAAGAGACTCTGTGATCATGAGGGTACATGTCACAAGTAATCAAGTGAACCAAGAAGCATAGTGATACGCCATGTAAGTGAAACACACAGAACACGTAGTACCCGATACTCCCTAAGGATAACATCTCAAGAAAGGATCCATATAGTACCAATCCGTGTGACCATCGTGACAGTACAAGTAAAGTAATCTACTGCAGGAAATAATTCTAAGCAGGATATGAAATGATCAGAGAATGTACTCGCCTGATATCTGAATGTCCAAGATAAAAATACTGTCCGAGGAGAGGTGTCTGGCTCCTAATTAGAATAGCACAGGTCACAACATGTCCAGAAGGGTAATATAAAGTACTACAATGCATTCTACATGAATCTAGGTCAAACTAGGCCAAAGTCAATCCTTGGTCAACTCTGGTCAACTGTACTAGTCAAACTAGGTCAAACTAGGTCATGTCCTAATCCAGCAAGTCTTACTAGGCCTAACCAAGACTATCCTAGCAAGCACACATCAATACAAGGCTATACAAGCCAATATACACCCAACTCTATATAGCATGTAATTATTCAATACTCAAATAGGCAAGAATTCACATTGGATATACACTAGGTAATCTATTACTTTAAGTTATATATGTTTACACATATATACACATGCATATATTGGTATTCAACATTAGGTCTATAATCATGGCATTTCAAATGGTTATATAAACTTATATATTATAACACAATATGCTAACATATATATAATATACATACATAGCTAAGTTAACTGTATTCATAAATACTTATTTAAGAGGCTATGTGTGTGTATGTGAACATGGCAAAGGGGCAAGTGAGGGTTAAATGGGCATACATAGTGTATACATATCAAAGAGTGTCAAAGTGTAAGTGAACAAAGTGTCAAGTGTGATAGTGTCAACATAGTGTAAGGGATACATGAGGTAATATAGGATTTGTGTTAACATAGAACATTACATCTCATTAACTTGTATATTGCATACATTACATCTATTATTATATTTCATTCATGCTTGCATTCATTCATCATTCATTTATTCTCTTGCACTACTATATGCACCATACATTACATACTATGTAACCTACATATTCATTACAAGCCATACTTATACATGCTTACATTAGATAGGATACTTACACCTCATACATCATTTATTTAACTATTTACTCATGCTTGCATTCTCTATTTAATTACATAATGTATATACATTAACATGGATTAAAATCAAATAGAACATTATATTACACACAAGGGTGCACAAAATGCATATGTCGAATAGTAACTCCTACTAATAATCAATATTGTACCATCTCAGCATGAATTAAAATCTAGAATTAAAGTATGTTATAGATCTATGTGTTAGCTTTCCGAAACTTCAAACGGATCGCGTTTTCGTTTCCGAAAACTCCCGGAATCGCAAAAACACCGAGAACGTGTTTGTCTTTCGTACAGCTGACACTCAAATAATTCTCCAGAAAGTTACAGAAAGAATTAGGCCTATTAATACCTGTTTTTGGAAAGCTAACTTCAATACGCTTCTTTTAAAAAAAACGGGAGATTAAACCGAGCTTTGAGCTAGAAGTTATGACATTTCTAAGTTAGGGCTGAAATTAAAAACGTGGATAAAAATCATGACGGATTTAGATAGTTTGAGCCAAAAGAATACACAATATATATCCTAATTATCCACAACAATAATAGCAATAATAATATGAGGAACCACACTCACAAACTTGATTATATAATTATCATGAACCATTTATTACATATATAAATATAGATACACTCTCATTACAATATATATATATATAAATCTATATATGTAACATGAACACATCCACAACACAAAGGACACTCCTATGACCTCCAAATGGACACAAAATGGACACAAATGGAGATACAACCATGGGGATCATTCCTATGGGTTCAAAATAGACCTATATGCATGAGGAAATGAAAAGGAGAAGGGATTTATACCTCCCGGTAGATCGAATCGAAAAAAAAACCTTCCCGGAGCGACACCGACACGTAGAGATTCCAAAAGGACACGAACAAGCTCCGAATCCTCCCAAACTTAGGTAGCTTCCTCCTTGGCAAGAATGGAGAAGGAAAGAAGAAGATTTGGTGGTGAAATGGAAGGATTTGGTGGAGAAATTGCTAGGGATTGCTCTCTAGGAATTTGGGGAAGAACAAGAGAGAGAAAAATAGATGGATAATGACAAATGGGAGGCGCCTCAACCCTATCCTTATTGTGGCTGGCCATAAATGTGGTTTTGTCCTATTAGGAAAAGTCCAAAAGCCCCCACTAACCTATTCTATGAGTATTAGGAAAGGGCTAATTGGTTGGGGCTAAATTAGTCATTCTAAAGTCTCTAATCACACTAACCTTATCCATAATAATTAGTCTAATCTCTAACTAAAATATTTCTATCATGTGGACTAAAATTAATATCATGTGGGCCATGCCTAACTAGTGTGTGGGTCCCACTAGAGTCAAACTACCCCCGGGTCCCCGTTACAAGTCAGATTGAGATGAAATTCGAACCCGACTCAAATAATCCCAAAACAATATCATAAATAATAAAATAATATCAAAATAATTCAAAGAGGTCAAATGCAAAAATATCCTTAGGCCAAAAATGACATTAAAATATCATAATCACATGGTTAGGCTCTAGGTCAAACAGTCTCTAGGGTTTCACTAGCAAAACGTCAAAACCACAAGTCATTGATTTAAATAATTTTAAAATGATTTAAAATCACCAAAAATCATATCATGAATTAAATATTATTATTAAAATAATTATAAACATGAAATTTCAAAATTACCCTCATTTAGGAAACTGGGTGCTACATATTTACTTAATAAACAGATCACCTACGAAGAGTTTACAGAACATCACACCTCATGAAGCATGGTACGGAGTAAAGCCAAGTGTTCAACACTTAAGAATCTTTGGGAGCATTGCCTATGCACACATTCCTGATGCTATAAGGTACAAGCTCGACGACAAAGCAGAAAAGTGTATATTTGTAGGCTATAGTAAAAGAAGTAAAGCCTACAAGTTATACAATCCAGCAACAAAGAAGATTGTAATCAGTCGAGATGTTCGATTTGACGAAGCTTCAACCTATGAAGGTGATACAAGTACAACTCATACTCTTATAGAAGACGGTGAAGAAGTTGACTCTCAAACCGAAAGTGCATCTCCAACTCCACCAAGAGAAGATGTGCATCAAAGACCTAAAAAATGAGAAGTATACAAGAACTTTATGACTCAACTGAGCAAGTAGAATCAAATGATACTGTCTATTTTGCTTTCTTTGCAGAAGAAGATCCAATTTTATTTGAAGATGCAAATAAGGAAGAAACTTGGAGGCAAGCAATGAAGGAGGAGATAAAGTCCATTGAGAAGAATGATACGTGGGAGCTCACAGATCTTCCACCACACAAGATACCCATTGGTGTGAAATGGGTGTACAAACTCAAGAAGAATCCCGATGGCTCAACCAACAAGTACAAAGCAAGGCTCGTAGCAAAAGGATACAAGCAGAAGGAAGGAGAAGACTACACAGAAGTCTTTGCGCCTGTTTCAAGAATTGAAACTGTTAGACTAATGATTTCTCTTGCAGCTCAAAACAGTTGAAAAATATTCCAAATGGATGTGAAGTCGGCATTCTTAAATGGCATCCTTGAAGAAGAGGTTTATCTTGAGAAACCTCTTGGTTTTGTGAAGAAAGGAGAAGAAGACAAAGTCTACAAATTTAAGAAAGCATTATATGGCCTTAAAGAATCTCCAAGGGCTTGGTACAGTCGTATCAACTTATATTTTGAGAAGCATGGATTTCAGAAGTGTCCATATGAGCACACTCTTTACACAAAAGAAAGATCAGATGGAAGCTTTATTATAGTAATTAGTCTTTATGTTGATGATCTTATTTTCACAGGAAATAATATGGAAATGCTGAAGGAATTCAAGCTTTCCATGATGAAAGAATTTAAAATGACTGATTTGGGAGAACTACACCATTTTCTTGGTATTGAGGCTCATCAATACAAGAAAGGTATCTTCATTTCACAAGAAAGTTATGCAAAAGAAATCTTGAAGAAGTTTAAGATGTAGAATGCAAATCCAGTCTCCTCTCCATGCCTAGCAGGAATAAAATTAAGTAAAGATGGTGAAGGCAAGCTTGTTAATTCCACTATGTTTCGAAGTTTAGTTGGAAATTTAATGTACTTGACTGCCACAAGACCATATATTGTGTATGCAGTAAGTCTGGTAAGTCGATTCATGGAGAAGCCTTATTCTAATCATTGGGAAACGGCCAAAAGAATATTACGGTACGTCAAGGAAACTGTTGACTATGGCATTTTCTATCAAGCTAATGTTCCTGTCAAACTTGTCGATTATACTGACAGTGATTTGGGAGGAAGTATTGATGATTCTCGGAGTACTTCTGGTTATGTCTTCAACCTTGGCAGCGGGGCAATTTCATGGAGTTCAAAGAAGCAGCCAATTGTGGCACTTTCTACCACAGAAGCGGAGTATATTGCTGCATCTTCTATAGCTTGCCAAAGTATTTGGCTAAAAGGTGTTCTAGAAAGCATGAAGTTCAAGCAAGAAGGACCAACAATAATTTGTTGTGACAACAAATCTGCTATCTCTGTCTCAAAGGATCCAGTACTACATGGAAGGACAAAACACATTCGAATGCGATTTCACTTCCTAAGGGAGCTTGTTCATGAAGGAGAAATTAACATCGAATATTGCAGAACTGAAGAACAACTTGCAGATGTATTTACAAAATCTCTAGGAGGACAAGCCTTCAAGAAAAATATCGACGCTTTAGGAGTCAAAAGCAAATTTGGTTTACGGGAGGCATTGTTGGATATGTAAACCAAAATTTGTCATGCATGGATGTATATAGAATGTTAAATTCATTAGGAAGAGTCAAAGTTCATTGTTGCTTGCATGAATGAATCTAGAAAACCTAAGAGTCATGTTCATTGTAGTTAATGCATCTTGATGTATCTTGAGTCCTATAAATAGCTATGTAAGCAAATGGTTAAGGAGTGAAGAAAAAAACAAATCAAGCAAGAAAACAAAGTTGTTTATTCAGTCCACTAAATCAAATATCCTCTTTTGTGATATCATCCTCTTTGTATCCTATAGTGCCTCCCTTTAATAATCTATGTAGTACATCTTCCCTTAATATTAATAGAGAGATGACAAATAGACAGTTATGTATACCTTTAAAGGGTGTCCACCAACATTCCTCTCATGTATAATGTATAAGATGAATATAATGTATACATTTAATGACTCTTAGTACTAAACAATTATCTGACCCAGATATACTTTGCCTGGTTTTGTATGCTTACAAATAAATGGAGTGAACGATCGAGCATGACACTGATGTATAAGATTCTCATGACAGCAACAGTTTCTCAAACTCTACCTCTTTTGAATGTCTTTGATAACGGACTACATTTTGAATGAACCAGTACATGATGCATTCCTTTTTTAGCTCCTTCAAGCTCACACTGCAGTTGTGAGAGAGCCGAGTCTCTCAATCTCCTCTTTTACTTCTTTCAGACAACAATAAGGAGTTAACCTTCAAAGATGAAGTTCTTCCTTCATCAGCTAGCAGCTATGTTTCAGCAATTAAGCCAAGTCATCATATGCCAGGTCACCATGGATCACTCAAGGCCAGCTCAGCATAGAAGCCAACCTGGATTACCCAGTAAGCAACTTAACTTGAACTTGAACTTGACAAAACATTTACTTCCCTCTTTTGTAGTTTGAATAAATAGGGGAATGTAGAGAGAGAAAGGGGATCAAGAATTGGATTGTACTCATTTCCTCTTTTCCGTTCTCTAGTTCTTGTAACATTTACTTCCCTCTTTTGTAGTTTGAATAAAGGAAAAAAAAATCCTATTTCCTCCCCAAATCTGTGGTTCCAGTTCAATTCCTTGCAATTTACTCTTGATTCATGTCTAATTGTAAGCATTCACCACCAATTCCTGGTCATGGACTTTCCTGTTGGAGTGGGTGGGGTTCCCAACCTATGTGGAGAAGATCCCGGAGTGCGACGAGCGCCGTCCGATGTCGGAGAAGCTCGGGAGTAGTTGTTGCCTGCTGCCCCAAAGGGGGTTCTGGACCAAGTCTGCCGAGTTCGGGCCGAACTCGGTCCCAGGCCGAGTTCTGGCCGAACTCGGTCTGGCCGTTCCAGGGTTTGGCCATCCAGTGCTGGTTGCCCCACACAGAGTTCTGGCCGAACTCTGTGTGTCGGGGGGCTGAAGCGGATTTCAGGATGAGTTTTTATCATTGGATCTAATCCAACGGTCCAGGTTGGTTGTGGGATTAGGGAGATATATTGAGTTTTCTCAACCCTAATTCATAATTGTATTATCGCATTGGACAACACAAAGTTTGAGAGAGAAGGAGGCAAGAGTGCCATTGCAACTTCGGAGAAGAAGACGGAGGATCGAAGGTCGTTTTCGAAGGAGATCGTGTTTCGGGTAATCTCTACTCGTCATTCTCGTTCTTCGTAGCCTTGTGATCATTGTTCTTGTCTCTGAGTGTTGTGGGGATCCGATTTGGATCGGGAGGAGTTTGTAGAGGGTGTAATTCTTCTATTCCATTAGTGGAGGCTTCTCAGGGTTGGACTCCGATCGTCCCGTGGTTTTTCCCGCAAGGGTTTCCACGTCAAAAATTCTCTGTGTCTGCGTAGTTGTTTTTGTGTGCTTGTTTTTGGGTTCGTGCGTTGTTTGCTCGGTCCTCTCGCAAGTACTCTCTGGTTTGGGGAAAGGTTTCCGCGCTTCTTTCCCAACAGAGTGGTATCAGAGCTTCAGGTTCGAAGGGTGTCAGGAGTTGACAGAGGAACCAGAGAGGAGAGATGGACGCGAAGCAGGTGCGCATGGTGAACCTCAATGGCACAAACTATCATTATTGGCGGAGAAAGATGAAGGATTTGCTATTTGTCAAGAAGCTGCATCTACCTGTGTTTGCAACCGAGAGGCCCAGTAATAAATCCGAGGAGGACTGGAAGTTTGAGCACATACAGGTGTGTGGGTACATACGGCAGTTTGTTGATGAGAACGTGTACAATCACGTTGCCAATATTGAGCACGCGAAGACGTTGTGGGATAAGCTGGAATCCTTGTATGCGAAGAAGACCGGGGTAAACAAGTTGTTCCTGATCCGAACGATGATGGGTCTGCGGTACAAGGATGGGGCATCTATTTCGGATCACTTGAGTGAGTTCCAGGGCGTGGTTGACCAGCTATCTTCTATGGGAGTCAAGTTCGACGACGAAGTTCAGGGACTGTGGCTGCTGTGTACCTTGCCAGACTCGTGGGAGACCGTACGAGTATCTATGATCGCTTCTGCTCCAGAGGGCGTGGTCAGTCTGGAGTTTGCCAAGAGCGGGGTGTTGAATGAAGAGATGCGGAGACATTCTCAGGGCACTTCATCCATATCCCACCACTCAGAGGCACTTGTTTCAGAGAGCCGCGGAAGGGGCAAAAGCAGGGGTCCAGGTGGTGGCAGAGACAAGAGCAGGGGGAAGTCCAAAGGTCGGTACGAGGACTCAGAGTGTTATCATTGCGGTAAGAAGGGCCATATCAAGCGGAATTGTTTCGCTTGGAAGAGAGAGAAGAAGGGCGACAAGGGGAAGCAAGAAGAGAACACTACAGCGGCGGCCTCGATGCATGGAGGCGATGTGATCGTCGTAGGTGATGAGGTCATTACTAACCTCGCCTGCGATGACAATTCTTGGCTGGTGGACTCAGGGGCTTTAGCACATGTATCTCACAATAGGGCACTGTTTGCCACTTACACGACAGGCGACTGTGGCGTGTTGAAGATGGGCAACGGAGATGTGTCGAAGGATTGCCGTTGGAGATGTGCATTTGAGAACGAAGACGGGTGCGGTTCTTGTTCTCAAGGATGTTCGTCATGTCCCTGATATCCGTTTCAACCTGGTGTCGGTTGGAAGGTTGGATGACGAGGGATTCTTCAGTCTCTTCGGGAATAGTCAGTAGAAGCTTTCCAGAGGTTCGATGGTGATTGCCAGAGGAAGCAAGAAGTCCGGTCTCTACTATATGGAGGGGAGCGCAGAGGGGGCACAGGAGGTGAACGCAGTCAGTGACGCGTCTACCGAGTTGTGGCACAGGCGGCTCGGCCATATCAGCGAGAAGGGGATGAGCTACTTGGTGAACAGGAAAGTGATTCCGGGGCTCAAGTCTACAAAGTTGGAGAAATGCACGCACTGTTTGGCTGGAAAGCAAAGTAGGGTGTCTTTCCAAAGTCACCCAAGTTCGAGGAAGCCGGCGTTGCTCGAGTTGATTCACTCGGATGTCTGCGGTCCTATGAAGGTAAAATCTCTTGGTGGTGCTTCTTACTTTGTGACTTTTATTGATGACTGTTCCAGGAAGGTTTGGGTCTATGCCTTAAAGACCAAGGATCAGGTGCTGCCTACTTTCAAGGAGTTTCAGGCCTCCGTTGAAAGGGAGACGGGCAAGAAGTTGTTGTGTGTTCGGTCCGACAATGGCGGCGAATACATCGGTCCCTTTGATGCGTATTACAGAGAGCAAGGGATACGACACCAGAAGACTCCGCCAAAGACACCTCAGCTCAATGGTGTAGCGGAGCGCATGAACAGGACACTGATGGAGAGGGTGCGGTGTTTGCTGTCAGAAGCAAACTTGCCGGGCAGTTATTGGGGTGAGGCTCTTCTCACAGCTGCTTATATTATTAATTTGTCTCCTAGTGCTCCTTTGCAGGGTGATGTGCCTGACAAAGTATGGTACGGCAAGGAGCCGTCATACAGTCACCTGCGGGCGTTTGGTTGTAAAGCCTTCGTGCATGTACCGAAGGACGAGAGGACCAAACTTGAGCCGAAGACGAGGCGATACGTCTTTGTCGGCTACGGTCGGGATGAGTTTGGCTATAGACTCTACGACCCAGTGGAAGGAAAGCTCTACAGAAGCAGGGACGTGGTGTTCGTCGAGGATCAGACCATGACCAACACTCAGGATTCCGAGACGCCTTCTGAGGCTGAGGAATTGCCTGAGTTAGAGTCATTTCGCTTTGAGCAGTTTCCAGAGGACATCGCAGAGGATCCAGTTATGGGGGAGCCGGTACATGGAGTTGCTCCCAACCTTGATCATCAGCCTGCTGATGGTGATCAGGGTGTCCCTCAGGAGGATGAGCATGCCGGGGAGGCAGTTCCTGAAGGGAAGGAGGCTGTCAGTATACAGCCAGCACCAGTGGCTCCACTGAGAAGGAGCAACAGGGATCGTCGACCATCTACGAGATACTCGTCGGATGAGTATGTGCTATTGACTGACGGGGGAGAGCCCGAAAGTTTTGCAGAGGCTATGGAAGACGAACACAGGCAGGAGTGGATGGTAGCTATGCAGGAGGAGATGAGTTCCTTGCACACCAATTCTACTTATGATCTGGTGCGGTTGCCAAAGGGCAAGAAGGCTTTGAAGAATCGATGGGTGTTCAGAGTGAAGCAAACGGATGATGCTACTCGCCCTCGATACAAAGCGAGGCTGGTAGTCAAGGGCTACGGTCAGCGGAAAGGCGTGGATTATGATAAAATCTTTTCGCCTGTCGTCAAGCATTCGTCTATCCGGGTGGTGCTAGCATTAGCAGCCAGTTTTGACTTGGAGGTCGAGCAGATGGACGTGAAGACGGCGTTCCTCCACGGTGATCTTGAGGAGGAGTTGTACATGGAGCAGTCGGAGGGATTCTGTGAGAAGGGCAAGTCACATTTGGTCTGCCGGTTGAGGAAGAGCTTGTATGGTCTGAAGCAGGCTCCGAGGCAGTGGTACAGAAAGTTCGAGTCGTTTATGGGGGAGCATGGTTATGCACGGACGACGTCGGACCATTGTGCATTTGTGAGGTATTTTGCCGATGATGATTTTATCATCTTATTGCTTTATGTTGATGATATGCTATTAGTGGGTCGGAATGCCACTAGGATAGCGGAGTTGAAGCGCCAACTGGACGCGGCCTTCTCTATGAAGGATTTGGGCACAGCGAAGACTATTCTTGGGATGGAGATCAGCCGAGAGAGAGAGTCCAAGCTGCTACACTTGTCCCAAACGAAGTACATTCACCGGGTACTTCAGTATTTCGGGATGGACGGGTCGAAGAAAGTGAGTTCCCCCCTCGCGGCTCACTTTAAGTTCAATGAGGAGCAGTGTCCATCTACCGAGGACGAAAAGGAAGATATGGAGCGAGTTCCATATGCCTCAGCTGTGGGAAGCCTGATGTATGCTATGGTGTGTACGAGGCCAGTTATTGCTCATGCAGTTGGTACGGTTAGCAGGTATCTTTCAAATCCTGGAAGGGTACATTGGAGTGCGGTCAAGTGGATTCTACGTTATCTTCAGGGCACTGCTGGTTGGAGACTTTCCTTTTGTGGTGACGAGCCGAAGCTGGTTGGGTATACCGACGCTGATATGGCTGGAGATGTGGACACGAGGCGATCGACTTCGGGCTACGTGATGATGTTTGCGGGAGGAGTAGTATCGTGGCAGTCGCGGTTGCAGAAGTGTGTTGCCTTGTCGACGACAGAGGCAGAGTACATTGCGGCGACGGAGGCTTGCAAGGAGCTGTTGTGGATGAAGAAGCTGTTACAGGAAATGGGACTGAAGCAAGAGCAGTATACTTTGCTTTGCGACAGTCAGAGTGCTATTCACCTGGTGAAGAATCAGACGTTTCATAGCCGGTCCAAGCACATCGAGACCCGATATCATTGGATACGGGATGTGGTTGAGAAGAAGGACGCGGAGCTTGAGAAGGTGCATACAGATGACAACGGAGCTGATATGTTCACGAAGATTCTACCAAGGGGGAAGTTTGAGTACTGCAGGCAGGTCGTCGGGATGACGACGTCCTCCCCATAGTTGTGAAGGGGGAGATTTGTTGGAGTGGGTGGGGTTCCCAACCTATGTGGAGAAGATCCCGGAGTGCGACGAGCGCCGTCCGATGTCGGAGAAGCTCGGGAGTAGTTGTTGCCTGCTGCCCCAAAGGGGGTTCTGGACCAAGTCTGTCGAGTTCGGGCCGAACTCGGTCCCAGGCCGAGTTCTGGCCGAACTCGGTCTGGCCGTTCCAGGGTTTGGCCATCCAGTGCTGGTTGCCCCACACAGAGTTCTGGCCGAACTCTGTGTGTCGGGGGGGCTGAAGCGGATTTCAGGATGAGTTTTCATCATTGGATCTAATCCAACGGTCCAGGTTGGTTGCGGGATTAGGAAGATATATTGAGTTTTCTCAACCCTAATTCATAATTGTATTATCGCATTGGACAACACAAAGTTTGAGAGAGAAGGAGGCAAGAGTGCCATTGCAACTTCGGAGAAGAAGACGGAGGATCGAAGGTCGTTTTCGAAGGAGATCGTGTTTCGGGTAATCTCTACTCGTCGTTCTCGTTCTTCGTAGCCTTGTGATCATTGTTCTTGTCTCTGAGTGTTGTGGGGATCCGATTTGGATCGGGAAGAGTTTGTAGAGGGTGTAATTCTTCTATTCCATTAGTGGAGGCTTCTCAGGGTTGGACTCCGATCGTCCCGTGGTTTTTCCCGCAAGGGTTTCCATGTCAAAAATTCTCTGTGTCTGCGTGGTTGTTTTTGTGTGCTTGTTTTTGGGTTCGTGCGTTGTTTGCTCGGTCCTCTCGCAGGTACTCTCCGGTTTGGGGAAAGGTTTCCGCGCTTCTTTCCCAACATTTCCTAACATATCTATTGGAGTGCAAGGGAGTAGGTTGGTGGGCTAAGAAATGTCGATAAGGTCATCTTCATGCTCTTTAGAAGAAAATATGGAGGGGGGAGCTACAGCTCACAATCAAGTTCACTTGATCTTTCTTGATACACTTGTTTTAGACTAACAAAGGTTATGATCTCACCTAGATGGAACAAGTTCTCAGTACCAGTTCAGGTATATGCAGCAGTGGATGATACTAGGGCTGCAGATGAGCCAAGCCGTTCGCGAGCTGCTCGAAGCTTGGCTCGATAAAAGCTCGTTTGAGCTCGGTTTGTTTAGTAAACGTGCCGAGTTCAAGCTTCATTTTCGAGCTCGTTCAATAAAAAGCCAAACTCAAGCTTAGAAGTACTCGGCTCGTTTAAGCTCGCGAGCTGGCTCGTTTAGAAGCTCGTTTTGGAGCTTGTTTAGAAGCTTGTTTGTTCTTAATTGATCTAATTTTATATATGTTTGTATAACAATATGGTTGTGTGCATTATATATTTATATGTCATTAATAACTGATATTAAGGAACTTTTTAATTAAATTTTTATAAATAAATTGTTAATATTACATGTACTTGAATTCAAACTTAACTAGCTTGAAATCGAGCTCATTAAGCTTGAATCAAGCTTAATGAGCTTGAAATAAAATTGAGCAAGCTTGAAATCAAGCTTAACGAGCTTGATTTTGAGCTTATAGAGCTTGTTTATCAAGCTTGAATAAAGCCGGCTTATCAAGCCAAGTTCAAGCATAAACCATGCCAAGCTCAAGCTTATTATAAACAAACTCGAGCCAAGCTTAAGCTCTAAAATAAAAAAAAATATATCAAGCCCAAACTCGAAATCGATTAGTTCTAGTCGAGCCAAGCTCAAGCTTACAAAAGCTTGGCTCGGCTTAGCTTGTTTGCAGCCCTAGACGATACTGCCGTCACCTAATCATACAATTATACAATTCTGCGTACGTTATACCACATTTCTATAATGATTATACAGTTCGACATTGAGTCAAAACTTTTAATGTTCTGTTTACACCTAAATATTGCCGAACTCCAAGGCACAGATACATTCCTTAATTTTCCATTCTAACTACAACTTTGAACCATCTAAAGTGACACACTATAGAAAGTGTTCCACTTTAGTTCTTTGCAAATGGATTCCAGTAGGTGTCATTTTTCTTTCGGCAGCGCTACATTGCCTATGGACTGGGACCACAATTCTGTCATGTGGGTCATGTGTCGTCGTTTCATTGGATGAAAAAGGGGACGGATGAGTTCAATACGCCAGCGTACAGACACGCACATGGTCATCCCCTCATGGCAAAAGAACATTTCCGTCTTTCTTTTGTTCCTTCTAAAACTTGTCAAACCTTTGTTCGTTTCCTCTCCAGAATCAAACATTCCTTTATTCCTAGCTAGTATCGAAAGTGACCTCCAATTTAACTTTCCCCCTACCTCCTCTCACAGAAGTGAACTTAACACCATGTTCCAGAACCTTAAGTATACCTTCTTCATTTTTCTTTTATTTCTCTATCACTTTCTTTTCTAAAAATATTATTATATAGGAATAAAAAAATATCTAATCATTTACTAACTTAAACTTTCATACTACCCCTCTCACTCACTCTCTCTCTCTCTCTCTCTCTCTCTCTATATATATATATATATATATATATATATATATATATATATATATATATATAAAAATATATATATATATATATATATATATATATATATATATATATATATACACCATGTTCTTCTTGTGTATTCCGACTAAGTGAGTGAGCCGGACTTATCCTGCATCTTGATTCTCCTCTACTTCAAAGCCGGTCCAGAATTTTTTGGAATCTGGGACAAAATTTGAGATGGTGCCTATTTAAAAAAAAAACTGAAACCATTTTAAAAAACAAAATAGCTTCAACTAGGACTTGAAACTCATGATCTAGTACATAGTAAATATAAGTGAAAACCAATTGTACTAAGTAAGTTACTATATGTTACTATGTTATTTTATATGAACACTAATATTTAACATATAACAAAGGTTATATATATACAAAAAGAATATCTTTGAAGTCTTCCTAGTCTGTGGGTCCTGAGCGGTCGTCCTAATCGTCTTAGACCAGAACCGATCCTGTTCCACTTGATAGTATAAAGATGAGTGTATGCAGTGACAACCTGAAACAGTCTCAACCCAATATATCAATGGCCTCTTAGTGTGAACAATAGTGTGATACCATATGGTTCATATCGAGAATGTTCGAGGAGGAGATGATGCAGACCAGCACAAAACCATGATACATAAGACACGTGCACAGAGACAACAGCTGGTGGTGTCTATAAAGAGAGGCACCTGACATAAGAGTTCATTTGAACCTCACCCATAATCTTCAACATGGCCAAGTTAATGGTGACTGCAGCACTGCTGCTGCTCCTCCTGCTCGAGGTCCATACATAACTAATTAATTTCTCTGATATATATATGAATGATATCATAATTGTGTTTATATCAAATTTTTGGGGTCTTCTATTTGAATCAATTTATAGTTTTTCATTCACAACTCACAAAAGAATAGCTCTGTGCATGCATCATCTCAATCTCTACATGTTCTTCTACTACAGATGGATGTCTTCACTACTGGTCAAGGGGTGATTGGAGTAGAGGGGATAGGTAACCATTTCTGCCACTAATTGTACTTGTAAATTCACTTGTGTTGTAAGCAAAAAAGTTTTTTCTTTTTCTTCCTGATATTATTGAAAAATATTTTAAATATGTGAATACATCTGAATTAAGATTTGTTATATATATGTTTATATTTTAATTAGAATTTATTATAGATATGTTTATATTTTAAGTAGAATTTGTTATAGATACTAGAATCTAATATACAACAATTCAAACTTAATATAATCTAACTAAATCTAGAATTTAAATTATATCCAATCTAATCAGACGCACAATTTAAAATTTAAGTGTAATCTAATTGAATCTTGGATTGTGTTTAATAAATACATGCACCAGATGATATATGGATTGAAAAATATATCCAATATCCTTCCAATAGCAAAAATCAAAGTGGCGCAGCGGAAGCGTGGTGGGCCCATAACCCACAGGTCCCAGGATCGAAACCTGGCTTTGATACAAATTTTTTTTTCGAATTTTCATTTTTTTTTTCAAATAAATATTTACATTACTATAGTTTTACTTCTCTTAGTTATAGCTGTGATTCTGACCTTGAAGTTGTTATTTTTTTCGATTTTCATTTGTTTTCAAATAAGTTTTACATTGTACTGTAAATATTTATTTCTCTTAGTTATAGCTGTGATCCTGAGTCCCTGACCTTGAAGACTTGAAGTTGTTATGTTCTGAGTTTGGTTCCACTGCCAACTACTCTTTACTTCAATATGTTTATAAAACAGTATATTAGAAGAGTATTATTTTTCCAAAAAATTAATACGGTTTCAATTTACTTTTAGTGAGTTTATATTGGCTTCTAGCACAAAACATGTTTCATATGTTCCTAGTCATGTTCACATGCGATTGCGATATACATACCAAAAAGAAAAAGAAAAATATTATTGAAAAATTAAATAGAAATTTGAATTATATTAAAATGGTTTAAATATAATTTTAATTAAAATTTGTTATATATATGTATGTTTTAATAACTTTGGATATATGTTGAGATAATTAATGACATATAGTTAGTTTAAATATGATTTGAGTATTGATTATAAATTAATTTGGATTGTTTATAAGATTTTATATATAAGTTGAGTGAGTTAAAAGAATTTTATAATTTTTCTAAGTATACATACGATGGCAGTTAAAAGGATTTTTAAAAAAAATTAATTACGTGCGGAATTCTATTTTGAGCTATTTTGAAGTCTCTTTATAGTAAGTAAAGATAAAGATTGGTAACCATTTTGTAACAATCTAGCGACAAATTGGCCATAAACTATATATAGTTCTATTGTCATGTTTTAAAGCAGCAACATGCAGAGTAACTCGAGTCACTCTTGTGGTTATCGGAGAGAGGCATAATTAGACCCGGGTGTTCCTTCCATCACGCCAGTCTGATGTTCTTGTGTACATGGGCAGATTGCGGATCGAAGTGCGGGTATCGATGCAGCAAGGCGTCGCGGTAGAAGATGTGCATAAGGGCCTGCAACACCTGCTGCAGTAGGTGCAGCTGCGTCCCGCCGGGGACTTCCGGCAACGAAGACGTCTGCCCTTGCTACGCCAACATGACCACCCACGGCGGACGCCACAAGTGTCCGTAGAGGCAACACCAGAGTCACATCTCCACTGCCTTCATGATCAGTTTTGTAAAACCCAGTTTTAATGTGAAATATTAGTATTTATATTATATTATATTTATTATAATTATTAGTATCATTTTGAGTTTTAAAATCAATTTCGAAAATTAATAAACATGGACTTTTGGATGTTGACCCAGACCCGAGCCCGAACCCGATTCCCGAACCCAGCTCCGGTCCAACCCTCTTTTCTTTGAAATCTGTTTATTAAAAAAAAATATTATTTAGCTTTTTGGAGCTGGTCCAAGTTTGGACCAGATCCCTCTCTCCCCTAACCCCACGTTCTATTCTTTCTCCACATTCTTCTCCTCCTAAAAACCCTCACACCCACGTACAACTCCCACTCCCCTCTTATATCAACCCACCTCTTCACTTCCCCACCAACTTACAACTCTATTCTCCACCAGAGAGCAACTCTCTCTCTCTACTCAAGAACAAAACCCCAGCACTCTCTCTCCGAGCACCCATTCTTCCTCACATTTCCCTCAAACCCCCTCTCTCGGACCCGAGCTCCCACGCATCTCTCGGTCTCCTGGCGCCCGTGCCCTAGCCCTGCGACCTCCTCAAAGCCGCGCCGTCCCCGAGCCCCAGCGGCGCCCCGCGCCCGACGCCGCGTGGCCGACCCCGGCTATCCGCGGCCAACCCCCTGTCGCAGCGCCCCTTAGGCCGCGACCACGCCGGCCTACTCCGCACGCGACCCCCGCCGGCGCCCCCTTCGACAGCTCCCGCCGGCGCCCCCTTCGCCGACAGCTCCCGCCGGCGCCCCTTCGCCGGCCTTCCCGTCGGTTCGACCCCAGCGGCACCCTCCCAGCGTTCAGCGCTGATCTCGCGGTTCTCGTGCCCTAGCACGCGGACGCTGTTCCCCGAGGCGTGTCCGTTGATCTGGACAGCACCGTCCAGCGCTGTCCGCGGGTTTCCCGACTTGCTGTTCCCGTCCTTTTTTTCTATAATTTTGCATCTGAGAGCTCTAGCCGAGCAACCCAAGGTATAACCCCTGTCCCGTTCCATTTTCATTCTGTCTATGATGAGATTGGTCCCCGATTCCCTCCCGGGAATTCGTTTTTTAGCGACGTCGTAGTTTCGGAACCTTCGGAAAGGTTCTGTTGGTTGTTTTGCTTTTTCGGAACTTTTCGGAAAATGGATTTCTTAATATTTTGGGCTTTCGAATTTTTCCGATAGCGCGCTGTGATGTTTTGGTTGGATTCGGACTTCCGAATTCATTTCGGGTCGTTCCGAATTAATATTTGGAATGTTTGTGATTATTTATATATATATATTTTGGGATTCCCTGGTTTGGGATTTGCAGGAAAATGTTGGCATATTTTCCAGTTTTTGGGTTGACCAAAAACAGAGGAGATGTTGCCGAATTTTTCCGTAAATTTAATTATATTTTAAAAATGATTTTAAAATGGATTTCGGATATATATATTAAATATTTGGATTTTGGGCGACGACCGTATCGGTCAATGGGCCCGGCTAAGTGCAAACGAAACCGGCTTCGCCCGGACGTTGAGGCATTAGCCTAGTTGATGATTGGACCATATCTGAGACTCATCAAATATTTATATTTAACTTATTTAATTTATTATTTATTTATTCATATTTAATTTATAGGAAGTTTAGAACTAACGACCGTTTCTGTCTTATTTCAATTTATGTAAATAAATTGTAATGGACATAAGTCCAGCTGGTTGTTGGTTCTGTGGCTTGTAAATTAGTAGTGTAGGATTTTTGGTTAATTGCTGTTATTGCGAGTTTTTGTAGCATACGAATAAATCGGATAAAAGTTATTTTCATATAAAAAATTAATAAGTTTTTCTCACATAAAATCTACAAGTTTTAATATTAACAAACGATCATGTATTTCTCACTAAAATAAGAAATTTAGTTTTATATTTATAGTTACTAAAATACAAAGTTATAATCAATTAAATTAGTATCGACGAGTTTTCCAAAATACAAAGTTTAAAACGATCTTTCTCTCGTTATTAATTTCACGCACCAATAATCGTGTTTTTGTTCGTGTTTATTAATAAAGAATTAAAATGGATTAGGACACAATTAGAGATTTCAACTAGCGTAGCTAGATTGGTAACCCTGGTTTTCGAGTCAATTTCTCGAATGTAGGAATTCGAGGACGATCCTAAATTCCCATCCCGAAGTCTTCATCCTCTCCAGTCCAGTCTATTTTAAGGCAAGTATAGTTTGTGTTAGTTTTACAGTTATTTTAATAATCGCTTTACTGCAAGTTTAAACCACGATGCAAACACGAAACTCTCCCTGAGAGTACTGACTGCAACTACTGTAACTGATTGGGGACTGGGGGAATAGAGTAATGTTTATGACCACATCCAACTGTAACTTAGAACTGTATTAGCTTACCCCTCACACACACGGGGATAAGCCGAATCGTATCAATATGATACAACTGTACATCCCAAGCCGGTCATATTCATTGCCTATTCAAATCACACTGTTTTACTGCTAGAAAACTGTTCATTTCTAAACTGTTTAAAAGTGCATGATTCTATTATTTATTTTAACTGTTTAAATTAGCATGAATTGTACTTTGCTCCCTCCTGACTGGAGATACATTTTTAGGGGACATTGAGGATGCTGAGCTGTTATACAGCAGTTACTACGACCCTGTTCTGTACCCTGTAGTGCTGCCAGAGTCCCCCTTGGAGGACGTTGGGACTGAGGCCGATGAGCCGGTTGATTAGATAGCTTTTCTTTTTTCCAGCTTTGTTGTCTATTTAAAACACTGTTTATTTGAATTCAGTTTTATGTCAGTATATTTAAATTCCAGTTGTATTTGATTTCAAAGTTTAATAAATTTTCATTTTCCGAATTTGAGTTGTGACAAATATAGATGTTGTTGTATGGTTACCTGCTAATGGAACAGCTTACTGCCGCCGTCTCAACAACGGTGCAGGCTGGGCATGATCCGGTTCGACCCATTTAGTTGGGATCGGGTCGTGACAAGTTTCGTAATATATATAACTTATAATTGTCACTATATATGATATTTATATATGGTCATATATATGTGAATGTAAATTAAAAATAAAGCATCTGATGATATTGGACTTTAAATGATATATATACAGAAATTTCAGTGCGCATACTTGGATGTTACAAATTGTAGTTCATCACAAGTAATTATCAAGGTGTAAGGTTAATAATACAAGGGTCGGGGTCAGAAATTAACACAGAAAATCACAAGCAGAAGAAGCAAATATTGAGATCAGCACAATTTTTCTTCTTCTTAGAACTGATTGTGAACAATAATCAAGTGCCAATAGAAATCAAATTCACAGAAGGCGTACGAAAAAAAAGGGCATTATTGGTTGTAGTATTGATTCTTATGTGCGTGCAGCATCAACTAGACTTTGGTAAAATCCGGAAGAAGCCATCATTATTGGTTTGGTAGATTAGATTAAGACAGTTAATTGTAATCTATATAAATAATTGGGAAAAGTAGCACCGATGTCGTTGTAGTATAGTGGTGAGTATTCCCGCTTGTCACGCGGGTGACCCGGGTTCGATCCCCGGCAACGGCGTTTAAATAGAGTTTGCTTTTTTTTTTTTTCTTTTTTTTTTCTTTTTCTCTCCTTAGTTTCTTTTCCTATGTCTTTCTTGAAAATAATCAATGAGCTAGCAACAAACAAACCGTTTATCAACCAATCGATTTCTCACATCGTTATATTTTGGATATTCTAACTGATAAGGGCTAAACATATTTCATTTCCTTTTATAACAACAAAAGAAAAGAAAATTTCAAGGGCCATGTCTATCTTCAAAAGAGTAAATATATTCAAAAAAGAAAAAGTTGTCAATGAAGTAGCAAGAAATAAGAACAGGTTGTTTGAATCATTCTGTTTTTTTCCCCTTTTTCTGTATAAGGGTCATGTCCTATATAACATTAACAAAAAGGATATATATTGTTTCAAAATCGTAGCCCATGTTTGTTTATGTTTAGTTTACCTCCCATTTTAGTTGGCTCCTTTAACTAACTAATATTTTATTGCTCCTCGTAATTAAAGCATATATTGGTCTATATTGGATATGTTCAAACCACCAAAGGTGATTTTTTATCTTGCTGTCCTATAATTAATTGGTGTAGCCTCTAACTTCCCTGACGACTACGCTCATTTATTATTCTGTGTTTTAATGTGTTATCACTCATCCATCTTATTACTCTCATAATATGAATATGGACCTTTGCTTATGTTTTGTCCCAGACTACAAACGCGATTCAATAGATGGCTGGCAACATAGATAGCATTCACCATTCCAAGTTGCCATACCATCAATGTAACATACCGACACTCTCAGATTGTGCTCTTAAGTAGGGTCCTTAACTGTTACTGAGTTATATTTTTCTCTTACAAACCGACATCTATAGCAATATACGATATTACATAATACTCCACTGACAAAAAAAAATTTGTTATCTCACCTTAAAGAATCAACTTACCAATATCCCAAACATGGTCATTCTCAACGCCATCACCAATTAATAAAACATACGATAGCCTCCTAGAAAATATTTATGGACTTATTGTATTTATCAATATCAAAGAGTTGAATTTATGATCTATGATACGTCTTCGGATTGAAACGAATCAAGGGAGGGGCCAAAGAAAACGAAACCTATGTCCCCTCTTGAAGGATCATAAAAATCGTCACTGGATATGATATCGTACAACTCAAAATTACACTTGTACAGGCTAAATTATATTTGTACAAGATGAACTTGTCCATTAATAAAATAGACTGAATTAAAGGACAACTAAAATTAGCCCCTCTGGGCTGCCTTGATCATAAGCAAAAGAAGCAAATATTGAGAATTAGCACAATTTTTCTACTTCTTAGAACTTGACTGTGAACAATAATCAAGTGCCAATAGAAATTATAAAAAAAAAAGTGCATTATACATGTATACCAACCCTCCTCTATTCATAGAGAGACATCTACTAATTATATATGTTGCAACCTGTGATACGGAGGGACGGACAGATGTATAATATTTAATCAATTTTCAGTATATTTATGTCATGTCCAAGAGAAATCAGAGAGGAGAAAGTGAAAATAAACAGACATTTTTTCTGGTGTTTGAAGAAGACATTTATTTAAACTATAGAAATAGTTGTGAAAAATAGCAAAAATGTCGTTGTAGTATAGTGGTGAGTATTCCTGCCTGTCATGCGGGTGACCCGGATCTGATCCCCGGCAACGGTGACGAAGTAATTTTTTTCTATTTAATTTTTTGGTAAAAATGAATTTGATGAGCCCCTTATTTTTTTTGCACTTTTGTGACCTAAGCCCGGCCCAGGATCAAATTCTTATTGTAATAATTATTAGTTTTTGTATATTGTAGTGATAAACGCTAAACATCTGTTTAGTTCATCTTCTTAGTTTCTTTTCCTATATCTTTCTTAAAAACAATAAATTAATATTTTTGTTGTGAAAATAAGAAAGAATGAGAAGGAATTGGTAGCCGGAAAACTGTAAGTAGCTTTTCTCATTGATAACATATATAGAGGGAATGAGATAGAGAGGTTATTGTGTGTATGGATAAGGGCATCCATATTTGGATTTATCCAAATCACAACACTCTCCTTGGATGTCCACTTTAATTATTATCTCATTATAAATTTTTTTTACGAAAAACCCTTTGAAAAAAAATTCATAGAAAAGAAAAGAGTACAATAATATTCTTCAGGAATATGAGTCTTCAGGAATCTAAGTGGGTGCGACTTACACTGCCTCGTTAAAAATCTTTCGAAGGAAAAAACCCAGTGAAAAAATCTCAACGAAGGAAAAGAGTACAATGCGCAAAGACATGCTTCAAGATGTCTCCATTAGCATCTTCAGGATGCTTGCATCTACATGATGCTCCCTCTCAAAAATATTACATTATTGTTCTTACATCAATTCAAAATAAAAAATCAACCCCCAATACAATTTAAATACTACATATCACCCCAATACTTTATTTGTCTATTCATTTATACTAGTATCCTTATGAAGAGATTGCAGGCTTTATTTGTGATTCTTGAAAGCTCGCAACTCTCCCTGATATGTCGAACTGTTGAAAACATAGCCATGCACATTCCCTGTTCGCTTTGGTGAAATTACCGCAGTGATTTGATTTATTCTCTCTACCTGCAACGTTATTTATAAAAACATACATTGTTTGTGGTATCCGCTTAATGGAGTATCAGATAAATATCATTCATCTGGATATCTCATTAGATCAGAATATTCATCAAGAATAATTTATGTGCCTAATATTATTCTAAAATATTGTGTTGAGTAAATGACAATAAAGAATTGTATATTCTTTAAACATGGTACTTCAGGACCCAGAACATGTTCTTTTGGTTGTAAAAGATCATATTGATCTGACCATTATAGGTATATCATTCATATTAAATCTCTGCAGGAGATTTATCACTACATGAGATTTATAGTAGATCTCTTCTAGAGATTCATTTTTTCATGAGATTACATGAGATCTCTTTTGAATATTTATCTTTATCTTTTCAGAAGATTCCTCTCTCTTCAGGAGATTTTTGGCATATACGGAGATTCCAATCTCTACGGTAGATTATAATCTCTACGGGAGATTCTTTGTCTCTTCTGGAGATATTTCAAATCTCTTCAGGAGATACTGTCATATTTTTTATCTCTTCAGGAGATTTTCTCTTCAGGAGGCACTTTTAATCTCTTCAGGAGATCTTCTCTTGAGGAGGTGACCATTTTGATGAATCCGTTCAGGAATTTCTTCATAAACTCAATGAGCCTATCATATTCTTTTGGATGGTTTAATCCATATGTAGATCCTTCGGGGATAACAAGATAATATCAAATCCTTCAAGGATTTACCTGAGAATTTTAAATCCATGACCTTCGATAATATATCTTATCGTCTAGGTTATCAGGATCGAAGAATATATTTATTCATATTCTATTCATTATCATTTCATGAATCCTGGAGCTCTTATATATTTGGATCTCTATTTGTTACAGGCACCCATTCAAAATCTATCGGGTTTATTCTCTTTGGGTTTTGTACTGTAGGACCAAACACGCCACATCTTGCGAGAGATATCGCATCTATTCATTAGATTATTCGAGGTTTTAGTGTTATCCTTTAATTTTATCACCCTTTTTATTCTCATTCGATAATGACATCTATGACAATTTTTTATTATTCTAAATTTCTCTTAACTATGTATAAAATATAGATTTTATGGGTACCGGTACCTCTTTCTCAGTCTCTTTTGGAATCTGAGGTATATCCTCTACCGGAGCGATATACTTTGAGAAATTGGATCTTTGGTTTATGATATCTTCCGGATCGTCATGCATGAACTTTCTCTTCAAGAGATGCTACTTCAGAAGCGGCTTCTTCAAGAGCATTAGGGTGTATTATATTATTCGGTCTCTTCTTCTGGAGAGATGAACCTTATCTTTAGTATTATTCTCCTCTTCTTCACGAGGTTCTAAATATTTAGAACCTTTAGGTCTTACACGTTCTTACAAAAGAACTTATTCATTTGCTATTTTTATTTGGTTCTTTTAGTACTTCTATTAGAAAATAAATTTATAGATGGTATAGCTATTTATGCAGCATAATAAAACGTAAGCAAGCAAAGGATAATTTCTCTTAATTTAGTCAAGATTAGATAAATTAGAAATATGCCATGACACGTTCTTCTGGAATGATGCGTTAGAACGTTCTTCGAGGACGATGATGCAATACGTTCTTCTAGAACGATGCTTTACGACGTTCTTTTAGAATGATGCTGTCACGCCCCAGAACCAGAATACTGGAGAGCGGGGGAATGACTCAGCCAACTATGTATTACGGGTAGAGGAATACCGTATAATACGATCAATGCTGTCTAATAAGACGAGGGGGTGCATACTACATAAAAGTCACACTATGGTCACTTCACATCTATTGTCTCAATCATTCAAACATGAAACAGAAATAGAGAACATGTAAGATAAAGCAGTAAGGCATCCCAAACGCTCAGTCAAAATGTTCTTGATATATGGCTTTACAAAACATAGCCAGATGATGAAGCAAGGTATACACAATTGTTTATCAGCTGCAACCTGACTTAGTTACAATTATGTAAAAGTAAGTACAAGACGATCCGACTAACATTTCGGTGCCAAACGGCAAAATATAAAGTAAGTAACAAAACGAGCAGGGAAGTAAGGAACTCACTCGAGTCCTCCTGCGATCATTCCTCTAGTATTGACCATCTTGGAGGTGGAAGTAAGCCGAGTCCTCGGGAACTGGCTCTAAATCTGGTCATGCAAAACCAGAGAGGTTAGACCTCTAATAGCAAGTACCGCAATGAAGTACGATATGAGAAATTAAACCAGTAAATAAGAGAATATAATAATAGATCTCTGCTTGCTACTGGGATTCACATAACATCACGATACTTCGAACCAACCTCCCAACCAAACAAGGACAGAAGTTGGCCCGTCATGTCTCGACACTCTGATCATCTCAGTTAGTCAACATAGTAGGTACAGTACACAACCAAATCAATTTAAACGGCCATGCAACTACTACGGCTTGCTATTGTGGGTTCCAAGTTATCTTGGAATTATGCGATAAAGGATTCCTCAGTTCTATGTGCAAGAAAGGCTAGTTTACCTAGTCAATCAATTGTTCCAATCATGAATTAGACGAGTCCTAGCAGGACGGCCGTCATCAATATACAATAAATAATATAAGCAGATATCGCTCCCTGCCCGTGTGACAGATTTGCAGTATCTGTGGGAACCAGCCGGCCTGTCGGGCACTAATAGTCCCAAAGAGGGCTGCCATGTAAGAACTCGGGAATCCATTCTCTCAATGCAATTATTATTTTATTAACTTAGTAGCCTCTATGTTAAGTGAAATCCCATGCCGTGGATCATGGTCATTCAGAATGAGTTTTCCGTACAAAGTACGATATGTTCAACTCTACAACGATACCTGTGCGGTTAGGTTGTAGGTCTTTACATAGCGTAATGCAACAATTAAAACTAACCACGGAATAAATTATGCCTTGACCATTAAGTACACATGTTGCTTTTGTAGAAAAAGAAATAAATTGAAGCCTGCATATGCCAGTATGCCAATATTCGGGATCGGCCAATCGATTACAATAGTTCATAATTAATATGAACGTGTCTCATTCATTCAATTCAATACGACGACTAGCCAGTCTCTTAGTTCCAACTAGGAACGCATGATCAATTATTAGTCAAGGTCACAATCAATATCAATCAATGTCAATTCGGGACAAGAATCAGTCAAAAGGCATCATGGGCTAGAGTTCATACGGCCGAAAAATTATAGAAGTTCATGCGGCTGAGAATACATATGTGGTCAGGATCTCATGCGGCCAGGAAGTGCCATGCGGCCACGGAAAACAGCAGTCAACAGCATGCGACCACGAAAACAACATGCGTCAGAAAACAGCATGCGCCAGGAAACAGCATGTGCCAGGACAGCATGCGCCAGGAAACAGCATGTGCGAGGAAACAGCATGCGCCAGGAAACAGCATGCGCCAGGACAGCATGCGCCAGCAAACAGCATGCGCCAGGAAACAGCATACGCCAGAAAACAGCATGCGCGAGGACAGCATGCGCCAGGAAACAGCATGCGCCAGAAAACAGCATACGCCAGGACAGCATGCGCCAGCAAACAGCATACGCCAGCAAACAACATGACAACAGCTTTTTGCCAGCCAACAGCATGCGCCAGGAAACATCATGCGCCAGCAAAACAGCATGGCAACTGCTTTTTGCCAGCCAACAGCATGCGCCAGCAAACAGCATGGCAACAACTTTTTGCCAGCCAACAGCATGCGCCAGGAAACAGCATGTGCCAGGACAGCATGCGCCAGGAAACAACATGTGCCAGAAAATAGCATGCGCCAGGAAACAGCATGCGCCAGGACAGCATGCGCCAGCAAACAGCATGCGCCAGGAAACAGCATGCGCCAGAAAACAGCATGCGCGAGGACAGCATGCGCCAGGAAGCAGCATGCGCCAGAAAACAGCATACGCCAGGACAGCATGCGCCAGCAAACAGCATGGCAACAGCTTTTTGCCAGCCAACAGCATGCGTCAGGAAACATCATGCGCCAGCAAAATAGCATGGCAACTGCTTTTTGCTAGCCAACAGCATGCGCCAGGACAGCATGCGCCAGCAAACAGCATGGCAACAACTTTTTGCCAGCCAACAGCATGCGCCAGGACAGCATGCGCCAGGACAGCATGCGCCCGCAAACAGCATTCCACAGCAAACAGCATGGCAACGACTTTTTGCCAGCCAACAGCATGTGCCAGGAAAAAGCATACGCTAGGAAACAACATGCGCCAGCAAACAGTATGGCAATAGCTTTTTGTCAGTCAACAGCATACGCCAGAAAACAGCATGCACCAAAAAATAGCATGCACCAGCAAACAATATGCGCCAGTAAACAGCATGGCAACAGCTTTTTGTCAGCCAATAGCATGCGCTAGGAAACAGCATACGCCAACAAACAGCATGCGCCAGCAAACAGCATGGCAACAGCTTTTTGCCAGCCAACAGTATGCACCAGGAAATAGCATACACTGCTCATCTTTCCCAACCAGCTTCCAATGGCCATGAAAACCCATAAACCCAAAGACCATAAATCACTCAAAATAAGTCGAAATCAGGACTTCCAATAGTCTAAATTGGGTAGAATCAAATTTCCTACAACATGGAACCATGAAAACTTAAAAAATAACAAAGTTACTAGATCAAAACCTAAAAATTCCGAAAATGTATTAAACTTAGATCTACATGAAATGAGCCATGGGAATTGAAAATGCTAAGTACTAAAGTATCTAAGAATCTTGAGAGGAAGACAATGGAACAACAAAAATAGAAATCCATCAAGAAGCAAGTTGGCACTTGCCTAGCCCTCCTAGGTTGATGGGGGAGTTATGAGGAAGAAGAAGAGTAATGAGAAGAAGTAATGAATAGAGAGAGAAAGGGGATGAGGCTTTTAAATGAAAGAGTGGTGGTAGGTGGTGTCACGCCCCGAGTCGACAAACCATTCGTCCTCGGTGTTACTTTGCCGATTCGATCGTCCTCGCTAAGGCATGATGCAACACGAGCCTGGAGTTGCGCTCGTGCAAGGCAAGATGATAAGTTCTTAAATGGTTATCTTTTGATTTTGATATAAATACGCCAAATGAAAACTTCACAAATCACATCAGAATATAAGACGCAGTATAGGAAGATAGAAATGCTTTTCATTCATAGCTTGCAACGAAGTACAAGTCGTAATTTACATTGGATGCCGTTGCTGCTACATTGATTGAACACATAAGAAAATACATTCGACAAGTTGCCTGAACTAACACTTGCCGTCCCATACATTCGCCCCTTTATACATAAGCCGTCGACTTGAATTGGCTTCAAAATACTTCAGCATAGGAAGAGCTTCAAAATGCCTTTCCGTACTTCAGCTCCAGTTTAGTTGAGCACGCCCGTCGCACTTGGGAAAATTGGGAGAATGGAATTAGCACACTTGCTAAGTGGACGAGACGAACCCACTCGTCTAAACTGACTCTGATTGTTAGGGTAGGCATGCTTTAGAGTTGTCTTTCTATTAGAACTAAATGAATTCAGTTCATATTCAATAGCCATTTTTGCGTAATAAAGCATACAGTGAACCATAGCAGTTTATCATATTTTTTACCACGGCCGTGCTCGTCCCTGCATAAAAATAGAGATAATATTTACACCTGCATAAGATAATAGGTGAGCATGCTACTATCTTATATGCGGTCATTGATGTTACACATCACGTGGGACTATCTCAATGGCATTTCGGCCCCCTCAGTCTATGTTGCAAGCCTGACTGACGGTTCCGAAATGCATCAGTGTCGAAGCACGATTAATCATTCCCCCTAGGTCGAGTCGATTTCGATGCCCCGGATATCGATTTGAGAAAAATATCAACTTGTCCATAACCATGCCAATGCGTGAACAGTTTATATATGCAACCAGTTTTGTATAGCGCGGACAGTATTGAACGACATTATCATTTCCCACAACTCATGTAACGTTTTATTTTCCCCAAGCCGTACTCCGATTTAGCGTCCCGTAGGCACCAAATTGTCCAAGGTATCATAATCCACGATCGACGTTTTATAATATTTTGCAGCACGTAAAATAGTCTATCTTTTTACTAGAACCTTAAACTTTCTGGTTTATGTGATAGACTTGTATTTTCAGAGTGAATTTCTCTAAATCGATACGTTTTCCCGAGTTCTTGGACTTAGTGGATTGGCATGCAATTAACTTGGCATCGTTCGATTTGAATGAATTCGAAGCAAGGAATAAGTTTGTGGGACAGAGTAGAAAAGAAGGGGCCGAATCATCCACCGATTACTTTGCTTCGTGCGGGTCGTCGAAGCGCTACTCAACTTCAATCCTTAGTTACATGAGCTTCTGCAATGGCACCAACACTTTGTTAGATTTTCTTCTTTTTCCCTTGTATCGAAATTTGTAATTGCATCCATAAAAATGACGCGAAAGCACTTCAATCAAGTCCAGCGACAAAGCTCCAAGAAAACCATACAGCGGTCCGGTCCCGTCGAAGGGACTCTTATAGAGAGCTCACTCGCTGAGACGCAGCCCGCTGCATCTAGGACATATTCCAACAGAAGTCGTTCCATTAGTTGGATCGATTCTCGTAACTTCCGTCCAAATCAATTTGAATCGATGCCGCAAGACGTTAACGTTTACCAAGCTTAGCGATCGAGTCAGATGACCATCTAAGTTTTTGGCCGATCTGACTCGGCGCAAGCATATTATGAAGTTTCGTCGTCTATCGAAAGCGGGGTGCTACATAATATACCACTAAAAAAAAGTTTTGTCCCGAAACTTAAGAACAAGGGTCTGACCTTAATTTAAATGAACAACGTAGGGTACTTCTCTTTCATTTCTACCTCCATCTCCCACATCGAATCCTCGACTGTATGGTTCCGCCAAAGCACGCAGACCAAGGACATCGACCGATTTTGTAGCACCTTCTTCTTGCGGTCCAAAATTTGAATAGGCTCCTCCGAGTAGGACAAGTCAGTACGTAGCTCCAACTGATCGAAGCTAACCACATGACTTGGATCGTGCACGTATTTTCGAAGTTGTGAAACATGGAAAACATCATGCACATCAGCTAAGGCAGGAGGTAGTGCGATCCGATAAGCAACCGTCGCAACTCCCTCAATGATCTCGAAGGGGCCTACAAATCTCGGGCTCAACTTGCCTTTAACGTCGAACCGCATCACACCGCGCATGGGCGTTACTTTCAGAAACACATGGGCCCCGACCAAGAACTCTAGCGGACGTCGACAAAGATCTGCGTAGCTCTTTTGTCGACTTTGCGCGGTGCAGAGTCTATCTCGAATCAAGCGGACCTTTTCGACGGCCTGCTCCACCAGTTCTGGTCCAAGCACTTGTCACTCTCCGACTTTATTCCAGCATATCGGTGAACGGCACTTCCTCCCGTAGAGCGCTTCGTATGGAGCCATCTGAATGCTCGACTGATAACTATTGTTATACGCAAACTCCGCAAGCGGCAAATGCGTATCCCAACTAGTCTTTAGGTCGATCGCACACAGATGCAACATATCTTCTAAGATCTGGTTGACCCTCTCTGTCTGACCGTCTGTTTGGAGATGGCATGCCGAACTAAAGTTCAGTTTGGTCCCCATCGCCGCTTGGAGGCTCGTCCAGAAACGCGATAGGAATCGCCCGTCTCTGTCCGAAATTATAGATGCCAGTACCCCGTGCAGTCGAACAATCTCATCGACGTAGATTTGTGCTAACCGATCGACGCTCCATCCTACTTTAATTGCGATGAAGTGAGCCGACTTGGTCAATCTATCAACAATGACCCAAATTACGTCATTCCCCCGCGGCGTCTTCGGAAATCCCACAATGAAATCCATCGAGATATTGTCCCACTTCTACTCGGGAATGGGGATGTTCTGCAGCTCGCCGCCTGGATGTTTGTGTTCTGCCTTCACCTGCTGACATGCCATACATTATGATACGAACGTAGCCACGTCTTTCTTCATGCCGTACCACCAAAAGTTTATGCGCAAGTCCTTGTACATCTTGGTGCTTCCAGGATGTAACGAGTACTTCACATAATGTACCTCCGTCAGAAGTTCTTTTCTGAGTTTGGCAGTTTCAGGAACGCAAAGCCTTCCCTTTTGTCGTATCGTCCCGTCTCTGTCTTCCGCAAAGTCAGTCGCCCTTCCCGTTGAAATCAGCTCGCACATTTTCTTCAGGAATGAGTCGTCCTCCTGTGCGGTCTTTATCTTGCTAAGCAGGCTCGATCCTAACTTCAGCTGAGCTAGGTGCAGGTGTCATACTCAATTCCGAGTTAGATACCCATCGCTTCAAGGTCTCGCTGTATCTCCTTGTTTATGGCCAGTGTTCCTATAAACATTCTGCTGAGTGCGTCGGCCACCACGTTTCCCTTGCCCGGTGTATACTCGATCGTTAGCTCGTAATCTTTTATGAGTTCGAGCCAACGTCGCTGTCGTAGGTTGAGTTCCCGTTGCGTAAATATGTACTTCAGGCTTTTGTGATCTTTGTAGATTCTGCATGCCACACCATAGAGGTAGTGCCGCCATAACTTCAACGCAAAGACGATCGCCGCCAATTCTAGGTCGTGTGTCGGGTAGTTTTTCTCATGCTGCTTCAACTGCCGTGAAGCGTAGAAGATGACTTTGTCTCTCTGCATGAGTACGCACCCAAGGTCAGTTCCCGACGCGTCGCTGAATATCTGAAAGCCTTCTGGACCATCTGGAAGTGCAAGGATTGGAGCTGAGATGAGCCGTCGCTTCAACTCTTGGAAGCTGGATTCACAGTCGTCGCTCCATTCAAATACTACTCCCTTCTGGGTGAGGCGAGTCAGAGGCGACGCTAGTTTTGAAAAGCTTTGCACGAATCGACGGTAGTAGCCCGCTAAGCCAAGGAAACTCCGAATGTCGCTAGCCGAGGCAGGTCGTTTCCAATCCACCACCGCATCAATCTTCTTTGGGTCCACCGCGACACCTTCGGCAGAGATTACGTACCCGAGGAATGTCACGCTACTCATCCAAAACTCGTACTTACTCTGCTTGGCGTACAATTTATTTTCACGCAGAATCTGCAGTACCGTCTTCAAATGTTCTGCATGTTCTTTACGATTCTTTGAGTAGACAAGGATATCGTCGATGAATATGACTACAAATTTATCTATTTGAGGTCGAAAGACTCGGTTCATCAGATCCATGAACGCGGCTGGGGCATTCGTCAAACCGAACGGCATGACGAGGAATTCGTAATGACCATATCGAGTGTGGAAGGCAGACTTCGATATGTCGTCGGACTTGATCTTCAATTGATGATAGCCTGAACGAAGATCGATTTTTGAAAATATTGTCGCACCTTGCAGTTGGTCAAACAAGTCGTCGATTTGCGGCAAAGGATACTTGTTCCGCATCGACCCATCCTTCTTCTTCACGAACAATACGGGAGCACCCCACGGAGAGATGCTAGGGCGAATAAATCTGCAGTCTAGCAACTCTTGTAATTGCACCTTCAGCTCCTTCAGTTCTGCTGGAGCCATTCGGTAAGACGCCTTGGATATCGACCATGTATCCGAAAAGGTGTCGATGCTGAATTTACTTTCTCGATCCGGCGGCATCCTGGGCATCTCTTTAGGAAAAATGTCAGGAAAATCTGCCACAACATCAGTCTGCGTGTTTGTATTATCCTTCCGCGTGTCTCGAACTGATGCCAAGTATCCCGTGCAGCCAGAACGCAGCATACGCCTTGCCGAGATTGCCGACACCATCATTGCCGCCTTTGAGACCGTACCGCACGAATATGAGAATTCTGTCTCGCGAGGAAGACGAAACACTACTCGCTTCTCCGTGTAATGCCCCGCTCCGCATCGGTGCATTACGATGAGTCGTTGACTCGAAGAGTTGCATTGACCCGATAAGGTATCGATGCGAATCGATGCAAGTGTTACGTTGGCCAAAGGTAAGCTTTGAGTCTGTTGGAATCTATGAATTGAATCGATGCAAAGAGTAAGTCCCGCTTGAGCAAGTGCTGATTTTAGTTGATCTGGTGTGCAGGCTATGCTTCTACGCTGGACGATAAGAGGTCGGCATTTTGCCTTATGCAATGAAGTGTCCGCGAAACCAAATTGTGGCCTTGCAACGGATTGTGGCAGGGACGCGATAGGCCAAATCAACCGAGTAGCTCAAAGGAATGGCTAAGTCCAGGAGTTAGCTATGCGATCGAGTTATGGAAGCGAGCCGCTTCAACTCAGCTAAACGGCAAGGCGTAAGACTTAAGGTGGGCGGGTTCTTGACTCTCTCTCCATATTCCTTCACGTCTAATAAAATATGTTATGGTGTGCATAATATGTTATCGAGTTAGCGAGCGTGGCTCGGCGAGTAAGTGCCTAAGTATGTGTCGAACACTAAGATAGAACATTGAACAATTGAACAATTGAAGCGACGTGCATCAAGTGTACGGGTCGCGGTAGGGCAATGATCGTAGAACATTGAAAGATGATATCGAGATGTGCATCATGTGCACGGCTCCGAGAACATTGAACTCTAGGCGTAGAACATTGATTATGGTGCTGAGCATGCCTCTGTGCACTTAAGGTACAAAATGACTAAGTAAAATACGAAAGTAGGTTATGCGAATAACATTATGAACGAGACGCGTTGATTATGAGTACGAGATGACTAAGCCGTTGGGCGTCGTGCATCAATATGGATGTGTTGGGGCATAACGCCGACGGAGCTCCCCATATTTATGGTGGATTATGTTTATGGCACGGGAAACCGTTTATGGCACGGGAAACCGTTTATGTGCGACACTATGTTTATGGAATACGAGATCGGTTGGTATGCTATAGATTGTATGATATGGAACGTATTGCATGGTCAATGGACTTGGATTGCCCGTGCACGGGTACGGCTTCCCTCGAACGGTTACGCCGGGGTGCCGGGACCGTTCGGCCTAGGAGGGAATTATGTGTGGTATTTATGGTGCACAATATTCGGACGGATTGCGACCGTCCAGTGCTGTGATAAGCTAGGATATCCGTAAGTTTGGGATCCTTCGGATACTGGGCTAGCAACCCGTATCGAAGCGATTGTAGGCTTACACATATGAGATGCCAAGTCCATTACGGTACGAAACACCGTGACCTTCATATAGATAGGGCCGGTGGGCTGAGATGAGAGCTGGGTGCAGGCGCAGGGCCTGCTACCCATTATGCATATGTTTACGTTTATGATTGGTCTAAGTTTATGATTGGTCGCTTACGTAAATGAGATGATTTTATGTTAAGTTCTAACCACTACAGGCTAAGGTAACGGGACGGAGATGAGCACGAATACTATGTTTACGTTTATGTTATGGCTAACTGTATCTGCTGCAGGAACACGGGAGGTGGTGACACGTTATAATAATGTGCTATGTTAAGTTTTGCCATGAAACTGATCCTAAGGCTAAATAGAAAGACCACAAAGTAAGATGCATGCTCACTAAATGATTAAGTGTTTGGTTTGGGTGCGAGCGGGTCTTGATCAGTGCGAAGCGAGGACGAAAGCACTAAACCCCCACTAGTTTATGTGCAGGTTCAGGTTATGATCAGCTCGGGGTGGAGCTTGGCTTGGACGTGCCGAGGCATGGAGTCCTTGGCGTTCAAGAGGAGCTTCCGCATATGCGTTCGGACTTGCGACATGGAGATGTTCGGCCGAAGACTACTTGGTGGCTATAAAGGGGCATAATGTATGGAACAATGTAATCCTTTGTGAGCTAGAGAGATCATGAGTGTTGTAGCCAATTGGCATTTTATGTTGGGCTATTCAGAGCCTTTGTAACCTTCAGTTCAATATGAATAAAAGAGATTCTTATGTTATTCTTTGTTTTCTTTCGCTGCTTATGTTATCGATTTGAGATAGTTCTACGTGAACCTGTTATCTTGCCTTGCACAAGCGCAAATCCAGGCTCGTGCGGCATCACGCCCCAGCGAGGACGATGATTTGGGTTAAATCTAGCGAGGACGAGCGATTTCCCGGGTCGGGGCGTGACAAGTTGGTATCAGAGCGGTTCCATCCTTTGGACCGTGCGTGAATCTCTTTGACCCTCAGTTGCTTCGATATCGAAATTCAGTTGACTCTAAGTTGTTTCCGCAACCGTATGGCTCATGGATCTGCTCGACGCTACATTAGATGTTCCATACAATAAGTCTATATTAAGTGGGTACGTTCGCCACAAGTATGTCGTGACTATTACGTTATCTCCGGGTGCCGTCGGAGAGTGTTGGTTGCACGAAGTGCAACGAGTTATGGGATGTTGGTTGCACGAAGTGCAACGAGTTATGGAATGCTGGTCGTACGAAGTGCAACGAATATGATGATGTTGGTTGCATAAAGTGCAACGATATGAGTGGTCGGTCACACGCAGTGCGAGGCGATATGTGTTGTTGGTTGCACGAAGTGCAACGGATCGATATGTGAGACGATGCGTATTATGTGGCTATACGAGTGATTATGTGCTATCGGTTGCACGGAGTGCACCAAGTCGTGAATCGTTTGTTGTATCGGTACAATGAGTCGATATAGTATGATGCGTGTTATATGGCTATGAGGATGGATAGCGATATGTTGTGCGAGATTGAGTAAAGACCTTAAGTATCGAGACTAAGTTGTTGCACGAGCTGCAACGAGCGGGATTCGAAGATCGTGGATGCGATAATAACGAGTCGAGATGGTCGCTAAGTCGAGTTTGAGTTGGCGAACGTGTATGTTGGCCATATGTTGCGTTGAGCTTTGAATAAGCAAATGTTGCGGGTGTGATCGAGATGATCGCCATGGTATGGTTAGATCAAATGTGTGTCAAACTTGAGCTAACGTTAGAGCTGGGATCGGAAGGATCGCCATACGGGATAGTTGATTGAGGAATAAATGTTGGACCTATGCGAAACGTAATGTCGAGTAATGACTCGATTCCGAGTGGTATATGCAATACCAATTATGCGAGCAAGTATAGCGAAGTATTGTGTCGATAACGATAGGCTCGATCCTGAGTGGTATATAGGATACCACTTAGCGATGGTTATGTTAAGCCGATTGGTGACTTGCGATAGGTTTCGTCGAAACAATTATGTTGTTACGGTATGTTTGTCCGCAACGGATGGAATGGTATCGAGACTCGAGTGGAAATGATGCGATAGGAGTCGATATAAGTATGCTTTGGTGCATTAGTTAAATGAGTATGCGTGAAGTCGTGCCTACGGAGGATACGTCGGACGAGGATTCGCTAAGTATAAGTCGAACGATAGGCCGAGCATATGCGAATGAATGTTACGTTGAGGAAATGGTCGACCCGGTCGAACTTATGTTGAGTTAGTACGAAGACGTCTTCGGAACGAATTGAGTAGGTACGGAGAAATTGTGCGAACGAATTTGGGTTAATGCAATGAGTCGGTAGCACGATTTGGAAGTACGAGTTAGGGATATGAGAATGGATACGTGAATTGGGAATTGTGTCGCAATTATGGTAGTTATAACGGAATGAATCTTGATGTGTGCAAGACTTGATTCGTATTCGAGTTCAAATAATGGCAGTGATTGCAACGAGTTTGAGCTTATGAGAAAGGAAGATGTTCAAGTTATGCATATCGACGATGGTATTGAGGCGTATCAAAGACGATATGCAATAACTCGAGAATACTCTGATCAAATGAACGAAAATTATGTTGAGCATTATTGTTGGATGAATAAGATGCAAGTTAAGTTGATGTAGGTTCGGATGATAACGGTAGGAATGCTTCGAGACATTGAGAGTGGATGTATGTTACTCGAAAGAAAACGAAAGTGTCTGGATTGTTTCGCGGATCACCACTATGTTGACATTCTTATCTTGAGCGAGCGCAACATCAGCCTCGCACATGCGTCACGTCAAAATTAGAACGATCATTTCGCGTGAGCGCTGGTATGGTGATTCATCCAGCGGGAATGATCGAACTTGTAAGGCGTGGCAATTTGGATATGGACTTGTGGTTTGATGCGAAGGTGAAATTGAGGATTGCGCGATATTGTTGACGGTAGTATACGAGTGATTCGAGTAGCAACGGCGCATCAGTTGCGCGAGAGTAGACAAATTATGGATTGGTATGTCGGATTGGGTAAGAGTCGAATAGAAAATGTCGGGAATTGATTTGGCTCCGCGATAGGATATAGCATGGTTCGTTGTAATTGTCCCTCGTTGATGATCTTCAATTATCGAGCGTAGTTTCGGGGCAGCTGACCATAGAAGACTTGACCGCCAAATCAAGTGAATGTGGGAAACCATAGGACGACCCTAATGAAGTCGTATAAGAAGGATAAGGAATGAGGTAGTGCATGTTGAGGATAAGTCTAAACGAGCGAGTATCGTGTCTCGAAAGTTAGCGAGTACTAGAATCGATATGGTCAAGAAAAGTTATGTTGGATTGAGTAGATATTGGGGAACGTGCTTAGCGTAGTGATGCGGTAAGGCAATTGCAAGAATTTTGCAATGTATGAGAGTAACGGATAGTAGAACGACCCTAAGAGTGTGTCGTAGATCGGTTGAGAAACGGTTAGGCCATGTGTATTGAGCGCGATCTATGTTACGAAATGAACAAGTCGGGATTGAATCGAAGTTTGAGTAAAGGATTTGTACTCGGTCGAGAATCGGGGATGAGCGTATCGTAAGAGACCTTGGGTCGGAAAGATTGTTGCCTTTGAGCATCGTAGACTCAAGTTAACCTCTTGTGTCGGGAGAGCGCGAGCACGATGTCTGGATAAGTTACCTAGCGGAGGTAGCCCCAGACGCGATGCGTAGGTAATTCGAGAACGTGGATCATATTGGGATAGTTGTGTGCGAAACATAGTACGGATTGTAGGCAAAGGAATTTGAGATATGTGGACGTAGTCCATGTCGTTAAGGCTAAATGTTATGAATGATGGGACAAAAGACTCGAGATATGCGAGAGATAGAAAACGGTTGGGCGAATAGGCATTGCGGAGAATTGTTGTGATCGGATGCGCAATGAGTTGATGCAATACGAGTGTTAGATGATCGGCGAGAAACTTGTGAGATCGAAGGTATGGTTTGAATTAAGTTATGTGCAAGATGTTGGAAGATGATCGCATGTTATGGGATGATGCATACGAAGAGTATTTTGGGAATAGGCGCTAAGATATGACTAATTCGAGTACGAAACGATGGATGCGTGAGGATTTAAGTTGAACTTGTTAGTTGTCCCGATATCCTACAACTGAGCTTGGCTGAAATGCATATATTGGTGGGACGCCTAAAATATGTGTATGATCTAGACTGAGTTGTATGATTAAACGATAGTAGCACGAGATCGTGAAGCGATCTATGCGAGGCACTTGGATTAAGTGTTGGTTTCGGTTCGAGGACGAACCTGATTTTGAGTGGTATATTATGTAATGCCCCGCTCCGCATCGGTGCATTACGATGAGTCGTTGACTCGAAGAGTTGCGTTGACCCGATAAGGTATCGATGCGAATCGATGCAAGTGTTGTGTTGGCCAAAGGTAAGCTTTGAGTCGGTTGGAATCTATGAATTGAATCGATGCAAAGAGTAAGTCCCGCTTGAGCAAGTGCTGATTTTAGTTGATCTGGTGTGCAGGCTATGCTTCTACGCTGGACGATAAGAGGTCGGCATTTTGCCTTATGCAATGAAGTGTCCGCGAAACCAAATTGTGGCCTTGCAACGGATTGTGGCAGGGACGCGATAGGCCAAATCAACCGAGTAGCTCAAAGGAATGGCTAAGTCCAGGAGTTAGCTATGCGATCGAGTTATGGAAGCGAGCCGCTTCAACTGAGCTAAACGGCAAGGCGTAAGACTTAAGGTGGGCGGGTTCTTGACTCTCTCTCCCTATTCATTCACGTCTAATAAAATATGTTATGGTGTGCGTAATATGTTATCGAGTTAGCGAGCGTGGCTCGGCGAGTAAGTGCCTAAGTATGTGTCGAACACTAAGATAGAACATTGAACAATTGAACAATTGAAGCGACGTGCATCAAGTGTACGGGTCGCGGTAGGGCAATGATGGTAGAACATTGAAAGATGATATCGAGATGTGCATCATGTGCATGGCTCCGAGAACATTGAACTCTAGGCGTAGAACATTGATTATGGTGCTGAGCGTGCCTCTGTGCACTTAAGGTACGAAATGACTAAGTAAAATACGAAAGTAGGCTATGCGAATAACATTATGAACGGGACGCGTTGATTATGAGTACGAGATGACTAAGCCGTTGGGCGTCGTGCATCAATATGGATGTGTTGGGGCATAACGCCGACGGAGCTCCCCATATTTATGGTGGATTATGTTTATGGCACGGAAAACCGTTTATGGCACGGGAAACCGTTTATGTGCGACACTATGTTTATGGAATACGAGATCGGTTGGTATGCTATGGATTATATGATATGGAACGTATTGCATGGTCAATGGACTCGGATTGCCCGTGTACGGGTACGGCTTCCCTCGAACGGTTACGCCGGGGCGCCGGGACCGTTCGGCCTAGGAGGGAATTATGTGTGGTATTTATGGTGCACAACATTCAGACGGATTGCGACCGTCCAGTGCTGTGATAAGCTAGGATATCCGTAAGTTTGGGATCCTTCGGATACTGGGCTAGCAACCCGTATCGAAGCGATTGTAGGCTTACACATATGAGATGCCAAGTCCATTACGGTGCGAAACACCGTGACCTTCATATAGATAGGGCCGGTGGGCTGAGATGAGAGCTGGGTGCAGGCGCAGGGCCTGCTACCCATTATGTATATGTTTACGTTTATGATTGGTCTAAGTTTATGATTGGTCGCTTACATAAATGAGATGATTTTATGTTAGGTTCTAACCACTGCAGGCTAAGGTAACGGGACGGAGATGAGCACGAACACTATGTTTACGTTTATGTTATGGCTAACTGTATCTGCTGCAGGAACACGGGAGGTGGTGACATATTATAATAATGTGCTATGTTAAGTTTTGCCATGAAACTGATCCTAAGGCTAAATAGAAAGACCACAAAGTAAGATGCATGCTCACTAAATGATTAAGTGTTTGGTTTGGGTGCGAGCGGGTCTTGATCAGTGCGAAGCGAGGACGAAAGCACTAAACCCCCACTAGTTTATGTGCAGGTTCAGGTTATGATCAGCTCGGGGTGGAGCTTGGCTTGGACGTGCCGAGGCATGGAGTCCTTGGCGTTTAAGAGGAGCTTCCGCATATGCGTTCGGACTTGCGACATGGAGATATTCGGCCGAAGACTACTTGGTGGCTATAAAGGGGCATAATGTATGGAACAATGTAATCCTTTGTGAGCTAGAGAGTTCATGAGTGTTGTAGCCAATTGGCATTTTATGTTGGGCTATTCAGAGCCTTTGTAACCTTCAGTTCAATATGAATAAAAGAGATTCTTATGTTATTCTTTGTTTTCTTCCGCTGCTTATGTTATCGATTTGAGATAGTTCTACGTGAACCTGTTATCTTGCCTTGCACGAGCGCAAATCCAGGCTCGTGCGGCATCACGCCCCAGCAAGGACGATGATTCGGGTTAAATCTAGCGAGGACGAGCGATTTCCCGGGTCGGGGCGTGACACTCCGCGCACTCGATCGTTGCCCGACAAGCGCCCAACTAATCCATGCCCAGGATTATATCGTAATCTTTGATGTCTAGTACGACGGCATCCAAGGATAGATATCTTCCTCCGATGCAAATGTGGCCATCCCTACAAATAAAGTTCGCAGGCATATCGACTCCCGACGGAGTGCTAACGCTAATATTTATATCTAGTGATTGTATGGTTATTTTATTTTCTCTCGCAAAATCAGCAGATATAAACTATGCGTCGCACCCGAATCGAATAATACTCGAGCAGGTATATCTTTGTAGAGTAATATATCTATTACAACCGTATCGGACGCAAGCGCCTCGTCCCGAGTTAAGGCATAAACTCGACCTTGATCTCCATGGCATTGGTTCTGTTGGTTGACGAGCACCGCATTCGCGTCTTGCAGTATCGGCACTTTATGCGGATTCAGAATATTCCTTGGTGGGTTATGTTGATTCTGAACTTTCTGCGGGCAATACCTTGCTATGTGGCCTACCTCTCCACATTTGAAGCAGGCTCTTGTCAAGCAATCAGTGGTTCGGTGCCTACGCCTACCGCATCTACTGCAATATGGTCCGCCATGGCCCCGGTTATCAAATGTGTTCGGACGTTTAGATATTCCCGATCCCTCGGCGTCGTTAGGACGCTTGTTGAAGTTGTTACGAACGACAGGCACGGCCCTTTGCGACATACGGCCAAAGATCCGCTCGCTATCAAGTGCGGCTTCGTAGGATTCACGATAAGTTTGGCATCGTTGGTTCAGAGCGTCCCTACGCAGTTCTTCGTTGAGGCCTTGCTGAAAACGCTCGCCCCATTCTTCTTTGTTAGGCAGGAAGGCGCCGACAAATTTTGCAAGTTTCGAGAAGCTTGCATCATAATCTTCAACACTCATATTCCCCTGACTCAACATCATGAACTCATCCCCCTTCTGTCGACGGATGGCGCGAGGAACGTACTACTCAAGGAAGGCTGTCTTGAACATTTCCCAAGAAATCTTTTTGTTGGAATCAGTTTCATTGATCTCTTGTTTTTTTGCCGCCCACCAGTCATGTGCTCTTAGTTGTAACTGCAGCGCCGCACATGCCACCCTCTGGAACCCTTCGATGCAGAGGAGATAGAACAAGTCCTCCATCTCTGCGAGCCATCCCACTATCACGTCGGGCTATGCTCGGCCGTTGAACTTTTGCGGTTTCATTTTGCGAAACCCTTTCACTTTGAACATGGAAGGAGAGTTCATCATTTACGGGGAGACTTCTTCCTTCTCGTTTTCTTCTTGGTCGCCTTGCTTTTCTTCGGGCTCTTCGTCCGTCGTCTTGGTATTGCCCGCCATTCTGCTCACTATCTGAGTCAGGGCATTCATCTGTTTCTGTTACGCCTCGAATTGGGCTTTGAATTGTATCTGAAGCTGCTGCTGCTGTAGTTCCATCAACTGTAGCATCTTCTGCATAGTCGTCTCGCTAGGCTCAGTGCTTTTTGTGCTCGACGTACTATCTACAGTTTGGGTTGGGGCGGGATTGTTTCTTTTCTTAGTCATTCCTACAAAACATAGTAAACCCGTTAGTATTTTTCAAAATATCTACGGGCTTACCTGTATGGAACTTTTATTTCACGCAGCTTGTCGACAAGCATTCAATCGAGCCATCGCAATGGACATTCCAACAATGATACATCTTTCGAAAATTTGAGGAAACATAACTGTGCTCTGATACCAATTTGTCACGCCCCGAGTCGACAAACCGTTTGTCTCCGGTGTTACTTTGCCGATTCGATCGTCCTCGCTAAGGCGTGATGCCGCACGAGCCTGGAGTTACGCTCGTGCAAGGCAAGATGACAAGTTCTCAAATGGTTATCTTTTGATTTTGATATAAATACGCCAAGTCGAAACTTCATAAATCACATCAGAATATAAGACGAAGTATAGGAAGATAGAAATGCTTTTCATTCATAGCTTGCAACGAAGTGCAAGTCGTAATTTACATTGGATGCCATTGCGGCTACATTGATTGAACACATAAGGAAATACATTCGACAAGTTGCCTGAACTAACGCTTGCCGTCCCATACATTTGCCCCTTTATACGTAAGCCGTCGACTTGAATTGGCTTCAAAATACTTCAGCATAGGAAGAGCTTCAAAATACCTCTCCATACTTCAGCTCCAGTTTAGTTGAGCGCGCCCGTCTCACCTAGGGAAATTGGAGGAATGGGATTAGCACACTTGCTAAGTGGACGAGACGAACCCACTCGTCTAAACCGACTCTGATTGTTAGGGTAGGCATGATTTAGAGTTGTCTTTCTATTAGAACTAAATGAATTCAGTTCATATTCGATAGCCATCTTTGCGTAATAAAGCATACAGTGAACCATAGCAGTTTATCATATTTCTTACCACGGCCGTGCTCGTCCCTGCATAAAAATAGAGATAATATATACACCTGCATAAGAAAATAGGTGAGCATGCTACTATCTTATATGCGGTCATTGACGTTACACATCACGTGGGACTATCTCAATGGCATTTCGGCCCCCTCAGTCTAGGTTGCAAGCCTGACTGACGGTTCCGAAATGCATCAGTGCCGAAGCACGATTAATCATTCCCCCTAGGTCGAATCGATTCCGATGCCCCGGATATCGATTCGAGGAAAATATCAACTTGTGCACAAGCTGTCCATGACCATGCCAATGCGTGAACAGTTTATATATGCAACCAATTTTGTATAGCGCGGACAGTATCGAACGACATTATCATTTCCCCCAACTCATGCAACGTTTCATTTTTCCCAAGCCGTACTCCGATTTAGCGTCCCGTAGGCACCAAATTGTCCAAGGCATCATAATCCACGATCGACGTTTTATAATATTTTGCAGCACGTAAAATAGTCTATCTTTTTACTAGAACCTTAAACTTTCTGGTTTATGTGATAGACTTGTATTTTCAGAGTGAATTTCTCTAAATCGATACGTTTTCCCGAGTTCTTGGACTTAGTGGATTGGCATGCAATTAACTTGGCATCGTTCGATTTGAATGAATTTGAAGCAAGGAATAAGTTTGCGGGACAGAGTAGAAAAGAAGGGGCCGAATCACCCACCGATTACTTTGCTTCGTATGGGTCGTCGAAGCGCTACGCAACGTCAATCCTTAGTTACGCGAGCTCCTGCAATGGCACCAACACTTTGTTAGATTTCCTTCTTTTTCCCTTACATCAAAATTTATAATTGTATCCATGAAAACGACGCGAAAGCACTTCAATCAAGCCCAGCAGCAAAGCTCTAAGAAAACCATACAGCGGTCCGGTCCCGTCGAAGGGACTCTTATAGAGAGCTCACTCGCCGAGACGTAGTCCGCTGCATCTAGGACTTATTCCAACAGAAGTCGTTCTATTAGTTGGATCGATTCTCGTAACTTTCGTCCAAATCGATTTGAATCGATGCCGCAAGGCGTTAACATTTACCAAGCTTAGCGATCGATTCAGATGGCCATCTAAGTTCCCGGCCGATCTGACTCGGCGCAAGCATATTATGAAGTTTCGTCACCTATCGAAAGTGGGGCGCTACAGGTGGGGAGTTGGGTTCATGTTAAACCATCAAAGGCCAAAAAATAAACCAACTCGGGCCGAACCCAAAAGCAAAGCAGAAAGTAAATTGCTGAAAGTAAAATGCAGAAAAATAATTAGCAGGAAATTAAAAGAATTTAAATATAGGATAATACATAATAAATATTAAATAAATATATTCCGGCAGTACATGTATTTAGAATACGTATTCTAGGAACGAAAAGTGACATCTCTACCCTCCTTAGAAAAATTCCGTCCTCGGAATTTCAAATCCAAGTAGGATAGAAACATCAGAGCTAAACTAATCTAAGTATAAGCAATTTGAGTAAGCAATCATTTTATAATGCCAATAGCAAGTAACATATCTATGTTTGACTATCGACGATACCAAGCAATTCTACTCATAAAGTGACAAGCACGAGGAGTTAAGACAATCAAGGTATACAGAAAGAGATATACCTTGTGAGTCAAACAGGTACGGATACCGTGATCGGATATCATCCTCACTTTCCCACGTTGACTCTCCTAAAGAGTGATAACCCCAAGCAACCCGGACAAGGCTAATTGTTCGGTTCTTGAGTATCTTCTCTCTTCGGTCCAAAATAGATACAGGCTGTTCCTCGTAAGACAGGTTGGTACCAATAACCAGCTTAAAATTATCAAGGATATGGCTTGGGTCTGATACATACCTTCGCAACTGAGATACATGAAACATGTCATGCACCTCTCGTAACGAAGGTGGAAGGGATAAACGATAAGCAACATCGCCTATCCTATCAAGGATAATAATTGGGCCCACGTACCACGGACTCAACTTCCCGCGGACGTCAAATCTAATGACCCCACGGGTAGGTGAGATCCGTAAGAACACGTGGTCCCCAACGGAAAACTCTAGCTGCCTACGATGCTGGTCCGCCCAATGACGATGCCGATCCTGCACAACTCGAAGTCGCTCTCTAATTCCCTTGACCACTTCAATTGTCTGGACAATCATTTCCGGGCCTAACATCTTCCTCTCTCCGATATCATCCCATGCCAGTGGCGACCTACACTTCTTACCATATAGTGCCTCAAATGGCGCCATCTGGATACTGGCTTGATAACTGTTATTGTATGAGAATTCGACTAAGTGCAGGTGGCTCTCCCAAGATCCTCTAAAATCCAGAGTGCAAGCTCGCAACATATCCTCTAAAGTCTGAATTATTCTTTCTGATTGCCCGTCCGTCTGTGGATGGTAGGCTGTGCTAAATCGTAACTTGGTACCCAGACTATGATGTAAGCTCTTCCAGAAATATGATGTAAAATAAGTATCTCTGTCTGACACAATACTGACAGGGACTCCATGCTGCCTGACTATCTGTTGCATATACAACTCTGCCAACTTCTCTGTAGATTGTCCTACTCTGAAAGAAAAAAAGTGTGCCACCTTCGTAAGTCGATCTACTATCACCCCGATGGCATCTTTACCACTTGGTGACCTCGGTAAATCGGTCACAAAGTCCATTGTAATATGTTCCCATTTCTATTCTGGAATAAGAAGCAGTTGTAATAACCCAGCTGGCCTCTGCTGCTCTGCCTTCACTTGCTGACATATCAAGCAACGGGAAACGAATCTAGCTATCTTCCTCTTCATTCTGTTCCACCAGAAGTGTTGTTTGATATCTTGGTACATCTTGGTCCCTCCAGGATATATAGAATACTGAGAACTGTGAGCTTCTGTCATAACCTTCTGTCTGATATCTCCACTAGGCACACATAGACATGACCCAAACCTAAGTATACCATCTTCATGAATTCTCATCTCCTTCCTGAGTCCTGACTCACATTCTGCCCTAAGCTTCTGAATCCTTTGGTCCTGTGCCTGAGCTGCCTTGATCCTGTCTACCAAGTCGGATTGAACTTGTAGACTTGTTAGAACTCCTACATCACTAGGAAGTATAACTTCGATACCCATCTCCTGAAGGTCTTCTAAGATGTTCTTCTGGGTGGTCAACATAAATACGCCACCTCTCCTGCTAAGAGCGTCTGCTACTACATTAGCCTTGCCTGGATGATACTGAAGCTCCACGTCATAATCCTTGATCAGCTCTAACTATCTTTTCTGCCTCATGTTCAGCTCCTTCTGAGTAAAGATGTACTTCAGACTTTTATGGTCTGTGTACATGTCCACTCGATCACCATATAAGTAATGCCTCCATAGCTTCAAAGAAAACACAACTGCTGCCAACTCCAAGTCATGAGTTGGGTAATTCTTCTCGTGGTCTCGAAGTTGCCTAGATGCATATGCTATCACATTCCCATGTTGCATAAGGACACATCCAAGTCCTCTTCCTGACGTATCACAATAAACGGTAAAACCTCTGGGTCCAACTGGCAATGTAAGAATAGGCGCTGATATCAACTTCTGCTTCAAGTTCTCAAATGATGCCTGACATTCTGCCGACCAGACGAATGGTACATCCTTTCGTGTCAAGCGGGTCATAGGTGCTGAAAGTCTTGCAAAATCTGATACGAACCTTCTGTAATATCCTGCTAATCCCAAGAAACTCCGTACATCAGCTATGGTCTTGGGTACGGGCCAACTCTTTACTACTTCTACCTTCTTGGGATCCACTGCTACTTCAGCTCCTGATACGATGTGCCCCAAAAATAAAATGTGCTCCGTCCAGAACTCACACTTGCTGAGCTTGGAATACAACTGGTTCTCTCTCAAAACCTGTAACACTTTTCTGAGGTGGTCTTCATGCTCCTCTTCACTAGCAGAGTATACGAGAATGTCGTCAAGAAACACAACAACAAATTGATCTAAGTACGGCATAAAGATGTGGTTCATCAAATCCATAAATATTGTCGGAGCATTGGTCAAACCAAACGGCATTACCAAGAATTCATAATGCCCATACTTCGACCTGAATGCTGTCTTGGGAATATCCTCCTTCCGAACCCTTACTTGGTGATACCCTGAATGAAGATCTATCTTGGAGAAAACTCTAGCTTTGCTCAACTGATTAAACAAGTCGTCGATCCTAGGTAGTGGGTACTTTTTCTTTACTGTCACCGCGTTAAGCTTTCTGTAATCAATGCACAATCTGGATGACCCATCCTTCTTCCCCACAAGTACCACTGGTGCTGTTCCGAATCCGCCATTCTGTAAAATCGATCTGATATCGGTTTAGTTCCAGGTACCAATTCTATGCTGAACTCAATATCCCTAACCGGTGGTAGACCTGGAAGTTCTTCGGGAAATACGTCTAGAAACTCTTCAACTACCTTCGGAACTTGAACTTCTTCCATTGCCGTCACTACTCCCTGCTCTTGTTGAGTTGCCACTGATCTGACTAAGGTGAACCGCTTCATGCATGTAATATCAAAAGATACACTCCTTCTACGACAATCTATTGTCGTATGACTGTCTTTCAGCCAGTCCATGCCTAAGATAAAGTCAAAATTTCCAACAGGAAATTCTATCAACCCGGCGGGTAAGGAATGCCCACAAACTACAATGCTACATGCTAGAATAACTCTACTAACTCCTACAAGCCCATTACCAGTGAGTATATTTAACCTCTCTGGCAATACCTCGAATTCCATTCCTAGCCGTGTTGCAAATTGTGCAGATACAAATGAGTGTGATGCTCCCGAATCAAACAATGCTACTGCGGGATATGAGGCGACGAGAATGTTACCTGCCACAACATCTCCCGATGCTAATGCCTCCTCCAAGGACAGAGTGAATGCTTGCCCTCGACCTCCTTGTTGGTTCCCATGTTGCGGCTTAGCCTGGTGCTGCTGCTGGCCCCTGCCTTGATGATGCTGGGGTGGTCTATGCTGGTGCTGTTGCATCGGCGGTCCCTGCTGCCGAAACATCTGAGCCTGTGTCATGAACGGGCGTTGTGCCAACGGTCTCACTGCTACCGCTGGTCCTCGATATTGTCCTGTCCCTGGTGCTGGCAGAGCAGGAAATTGTTGCATTGGTCCTCCTGACCTCGAATTCATAGGACAGGTGGTAACCCGATGATCTGGGCTTCCACATATCAAATACTGTCCGTTCAATGTTCGAGACACATCTCTAGTGTGCCCTACCTTCCCACAATAAGTACAGCCCGTCGGGGGTTGCTGGTTCTTCCTCTGTTGCTGTTGCTGCTGCCTTGGTGGTGGTGCTAGCCCTCGTATTGCCATATCGTGGATGCGAATGCCAAGGAATGGTGCTGTTACTCGGGACGCTGCTCCCCCTCTTCCTTCAATCTGACTGTGGGATCTCTTCTGACCTCCAGTCCTTGCCGTGATCCTCTGAATGGTGATCTCATGCCTTCGGGTTGCCGTCAATACCTCATCGAAAGTCTGGTAATTGTGCCCCTCTATCAATTGCAATAGCTCAAGATGAAACCCTTGCTGGAACCTCATAGCCCTCTGGATCTCTGTTGCTACCATCTCCGGGGCGAGCCTACTCAATCTGCAGAACTCCGCTGCATAAGCATCTACCGTCTTGCCGGCCTGCTTGAGGTTGATAAACTTCTGTTGTAGCTCAAACTGCGCCACAACTCCATAGTACTTGGTCTTGAACCTTGCAGTAAAATCGTCCCAAGCAACAGGACGTCTGATGCCCACTTCCTCTGATTCCCACCAATCACGTGCGAGATCCTGAAGTAACAACTTCCCTTATCCACACGTTCTTCTGCCGACACCTTAGCGGCTGTCAAAATAGCCTAAATATCCTTAAGTCACGCATCTGCTGAGATGGCATCTTTCGTGCCCTCAAAACGGCGGGGGTTGTACTATAAAACCTGGTTGATGCTCCTGAATCTGTCCTCTCCCCTCTTTCCAAAGCCGTCTGTAATCCTTGGTTGAGGAGTACATTCTGCTCTTGTAACTGAACGTGCAAGCGCTACTGGGCTAACATCTGGTGTTGCTGAGTAGCCATCATCCTTCTTATGATCTCCATAAGGGCTGGTGTGTCCACTTCCACAGGAGTCGGTGAAACTATTGGGGGCGTTGGAACCTCCGGATACTGCGGTCCAGCTGCCGGTTCCACTATCACTTCTTCTTGGATAGTCTCTTGAAGTAGTACTGGTCCTTGTTGCTGACCAACATGGTCAGGTTGCCCATGTTGCCCTTGTTGTTGCTGTCCAGTTCTGACAAATGCAGACAAAGTGCCCCTAAAGAAAGGGACAAGAGAGCAATCAAACGATCGGACATGAAGGATCAATGAAGCTGAAGGATACATGAATGTCAAGCTAGGATTGAGAACAACGAATCATGAGATCAAGGGAGGAACATGTGTGATTGAGACATCCTATAAATCGAAACACCCCACAAGTCTGAAATCAGACCTGCATGGGCCACCACTAAAACCTTGTCACGCCCCAGAACCAGAATACTGGAGAGCGGGGGAATGACTCAGCCAGCTACGTATTACGGGTAGAGGAATACCGTATAATACGATCAATGCTGTCTAATAAGACGAGGGGATGCATACTACATAAAAGTCATACTATGGTCACTTTACATCTATTGTCTCAATCATTCAAACATGAAACATAAATAGAGAACATGTAAGATAAAGCAGTAAGGCGTCCCAACGCTCAGTCAAAATGTTCTTGATATCTGGCTTTACAAAACATAACCAGATGACGAAGCAAGGTATACACAATTGTTTATCAGCTGCAGCCTGACTTAGTTATAATTATGTAAAAGTAAGTACAAGACGATCCGACTAACATGTCGGTGCCAAACGGCAAAATATAAAGTAAGTAACAAAACGAACGGGGAAGTAAAGAACCCACTCGAGTCCTCCTGCGATCATTCCTCTAGTATTGACCATCTTGGAGGTGGAAGTAAGCTGAGTCCTCGGGAACTGGCTCTAGATCTGGCCATGCAAAACCAGAGAGGTTAGACCTCTAATAGCAAGTACCGCAAGGAAGCACGATATGAGGAATTAAACCATAAATAAGAGAATATAATAATAGATCTCTGCTTGCTACTAGGATTCACATAACATCACGACACTTCGAACCAACCTCCCAACCAAACAAGGACAGAAGTTGGCACGTCATGTCTCGACACTCTGATCATCTCAGTTAGTCAACAGAGTAGGTACAGTACATAACCAAATCAATTTAAACGGCCATGCAACTACTACGGCTTGCTATTGTGGGTTCCAAGTTATTTTGGAATTATACGATAAAGGATTCCTCAGTTCTTACTATGTGCAAGCAAGGCTAGTTTATCCACTCAATTAATTGTGCCAATCATGAATTAGACGGCTGCCATGTAAGAACTCGAGAATCCATTCTCTCCATGTAATCATTATTTTATTTAACTTAGTAGCCTCTATGTTAAGTGAAATCCCATGCCGTGGATCATGGTCATTCAGAATGAGTACTTCCGTACAAAGTATGATATGTCCAACTCTACAACGATACCTGTGCGGTTAGGTTGTAGGTCTTTACATAGCGTAATACAACAATTAAAACTAACCACGAAATAAATCATGCCATGACCATAAAGTACACATGCTGCTTTTGTAGAAAAAGAAATAAATTGAAGCCTGCATATGACTGTATGCCAATATTCGGGATCGGCCAATCGATTACAATAGTTCATAATTAATATGAACGTGTCTCATTCATTTAATTCAATAAGACGACTAGCCAGTCTCTTAGTTCCAACTAGGAACGCATGATCAATTATTAGTCAAGGTCACAATCAATGTCAATTCGGGACAAGAATTAGTCAAAAGGCATCATGGGCTAGAGTTCATGCGGCCGAAAAATTATAGAAGTTCATGCGGCTGAGAATGCATATGTGGTCAGGATCTCATGCGGCCAGAAAATGCCATACGGCCACGGAAAATAGCAGTCAACAGCATGCGACCACGAAAACAGCATGCGTTAGGAAACAGCATGCGCCAGAAAATAGCATGTGCCAGGACAGCATGCGCCAGGAAACAGCATGCGCCAGGAAACAGCATGCGCCAGGACAGCATGCGCCAGCAAATAGCATGTGCCAGGAAACAACATGCGCTAGGAAACAGCATGCGCCAGGACAGCATGCGCCAGGAAACAGCATGCGCCAGGAAATAACATGCGCCAGGAAACAGCATGCGCCAGGACAGCATACGCCAACAAACAACATACATCAGCAAACAGCATGGCAACAGCTTTTTGCCAGCCAACAACATGCACCAGAAAACAGCATGCGCCAGAAAACAGCATGCACCAGCAAACAGCGTGCGCCAGCAAAACAGTGTGGCAACAGCATTTTGCCACCCAACAGCATGCGCCAGGACAGCATGCGCTAGCAAACAACATGGCAACAGCTTTTTGCCAGCCAACAGCATGCGCCAGGATAGCATGCACCAGCAAACATCATGCGCCAGAAAACAGCATGCGCCAACAAATAACATGTGCCAGCAAACAGCATGGCAACAGCTTTTTGCCAGCCAACAACATGCGCCAGAAAATAGCATACGCCAACAAACAGCATGCGCCAGCAAACAGCATGGCAACAGCTTTTTGCCAGCCAACAGCATGCGCCAGGAAACAGCATGCACTGCTCATCTTCCCCAACCAGCCTCCAATGGCCATGAAAACCCATGAACCCAATGACCATAAATCACTCAAAATAAGTCAAAATCGGGACTTAAAAATAGTCTAAATTGGGTAGAATCAAATTTCCTACAACGTGGAACCATCAAAACTTAAAAAATAATAAAGTTACTAGATCAAAATCTAAAAATTCCGAAAATGTATTAAACTTAGATCTACATGAAATGAGTCATGGGAATTGAAAATGCTAAGTACTAAAGTATCTAAGAATCTTGAGAGGAAGACAATGGAACAACAAAAATGAGAATCCATCAAGAAGCAAGTAGGCACTTGCCTAGCCCTCCTAGGTTGGTGGGGGAGTTATGAGAAAGAAGAAGAGTAATGAGAAGAAGTAATGAAGAGAGAGAGAAAGGGGTGAGGCTTTTAAATGAAGGAGTGGTGGTAGGTGGGGAGTTGGGTTCATGTTGAACCATCCAAGGCCAGCAAATAAACCAACTCGGGCCGAACCCAAAAGCAAAGCAGAAAGTAAAATGCTGAAAGTAAAATACAGAAAAATAATTAGCAAAAAATTAAAAGAATTTAAATACAGGATAATACATGATAAATATTAAATAAATACATTCCAGCGGTACATGTATTTAGAATACGTATTTCGGGAACGGGAAGTGACAGATGCTTTACGACGTTCTTCTAGAATGATAATTCACGACGTTATTCTAGAACGATAATTTATCTTCTTGATATCCCCCCCTAACGACGGGAATTATGTCTTATTAACGTGATAGATCACATAAATATTCTATCACAAAAATATCTCATTTCTAGACGATTTAATAATCTAAGAAGATAAACATAATAATTTATAAAACATAGATGCCAATATTACAGTTTCAAACGATACCAACATAAGCCATCTAAAAGAGATGCAATTCAAGACTATGCTACTAGTTATTCATATACAATCTTCAGGATTTATGGTTTAAAAAAAATTATCCTTGATATATGTGACTTGACAACCCTAATGTGAGTAACGCGTATCCATAGTGAATAGCTGGATATTATCTCTCTAGGACGAACTTCGACGAACTTCTAGTTCTCTAGGACGAACTCCTGGTTCTTGTAAATATATTCTTTATATTTACTCACTCATAGTTTCACTATAATACCCACGTTTGTCCTTATATCCTTAAAACTCAATAATTTTCTTCTGGAATTATGATAGTATAAGACATTTTATATGAGTGGGTTCCATTGGGTAAATTTAAGTGTGCTCTGCCGTAGGCTTCAATAAATGTGCATGACCAACTATCATGGATACTATTTTCACACTAGTATTCTTGTTGGAGGAAAAAATTCTATTCTCAAGGATGATGTTGGTACTTAGCACTATCAGTCATGCATAAGACGTCTATTTTCCATGGATTATAGTTTCTAGATATGAAAATATATTACCAATATTTACAAATAAAGATATTACTAATCAATAGTAATACAAACATAGACTTCAGGTCTATGATAGTTGGTAGGATAATAATGCATCCGTAGTAACCCTACGGGTAGAACAACCGTATATCACCAACTTTAAAATTTCTAATTTAAGAGGTTTGCAACTTTAAAATGCCACTATGAAATATCAACATCCATGTACTAGATTTCATCTCTTAAAGCATTATAATTGTCATCATGGAACTAGTCATCTATAGCTTGGTGATGTGTTCATATTATGTATCATTCCAATCTCTTATGGATATATTTAAGCATATAAGCAATATTTTGCAATATTTTGGTGTGAAGTAATCATAAGCTTCAATAATACGAAGCATATTAAAGCTAAACTGATAGCATATCAAAATCCCATGAGTATATCGTGAGTCTCATTTAGGCATTCCACAAATATCCTTCGGGACTTGTGATAATGAAACAGTGGATAACAATAGTTCACCTTCAGAAGCTTGTGTTTTTGTGTCAATGAAATCAATAATAAAAAATAGGAATGCCCATAGCTCATTGAAATTTATTCTAAACATAGAACTCCAGGTCTATGATAGCTTATAATACCAAAATTAAATTTATGGCCTTTCGGGGGCCAGCAATCCGCTGCGACCTGCAAAAATAATTTACGGACGACTGGATTCCCCGAACATGTTGTGCAACACCTGTCATGCATGCACCCATTTGGGGTGGTATAAAACTCAAACGAGCAATTTGTATCACTGTACAAATAAAACTACAAAAACGAAATGACATGATCATATTACATTTTTTTCATGTGCAATTTGTATTATATCTTAGAAAAAGTAAATGACCTTCCAAGAATATGAAACAAAATAATAGAAAGCACAATAATAATCTTGATTCATGCATGGCTAAATTCGTGCTGATAACATGTTGTGAAAATAAGAAAGAAGGAGAATGAATTGGTAGCCAGAAAATTGTACGTAGTTTTTCTCATTGAGGTTGTTGTGGGTATGGATAAGGGCATCCATATTTGGATTTATCCAAATCATAAAAATTTTTAAAATAAAACGCAAAAGGAAAATTTTTAATGCAACAAACAAACCATTTATCCCAGGAACCAATCGATTTCTTTCGTCATTATTTTTGGATTTTCTAACTGATAAGGGCTAAACATATTTTATTTCCTTTTATAATAACAAAAAAAAAAAATAGTTTAAGTGTCATGTTTATCTTCAAAAGAGAAAATATATTTAAAAAGAAAATAAAATTGTCAATGAATTAGCAAGAAATAAAAACAGCTTGTTTGAATCATTCTGTTCCTTTTTCTGTTTAAGGGTCATGTGTAACATTAACAAAAAGCATATATATTTTTAAAAATCTTAATCCATGTTTGTTTACGTTTCGTTTACCTCTCGTCCTAGTTGGCTCATTTAACTACTATCTTATTGTTACTCCTAATTAAAGCATATATTGGTCTACGTTGAACGTGATTTTCTATCTTGTTTGCCTTATAATTAATTGGTGTCACATCTAAATTCCCTTGTGTAACCCCTCTTCCCGAATTTTTAATAATACTTTATTATTTATTTGAATTGAATGATGAATTTTAGAGTATTTATAAATAATTATTTTAGTTAAGTATTACGGTAGGTAATTTTAGCCATGATTGAGTTTTGGAGTACAAGGCGGTTAGGAATCATGGCACGGATAGCATGGGCGTGTGCCTTGACTAGTGTATTAGCACTGGTAAGGAAGGCCGAGACATAGTGATGTCCTAACTAGGAAAACCAAGCCAAGTTGCAACTTAACCCTTACCGAAGGATTATTTATTTATTATTTATATTATTGAGTTTTAGGAAAATCGGTTATACCATTTTAGCCCGAACTGAGCCTGAGCCCATGTAGTCATGCGGGACGTCCGACGACATTCGTGTTGATGTATTTTGGCATGAGCGTGTTGTATCCCGTTTTAATGATTTAAGGAATATTTTCTAAGTATTGGTAGTTAAATATTATAAATAATTATTATTAGTGGATATTAGGAATATTGGTATAAAATAGGTCATTGTACTTATTGGGATTTTCTAGACTGCACAAATAGTATATATATATACCAGTATTATTTTATTGCATTCTGTTATTTTATTAGTATTATTGCTATTATTACGGAGATTTTATTATATTATTATTAGTTATATTATTTTTCGTCAAATAAATGTTAGAATATATATTTTTATAGGGAGGCCCTACCCTAGGAATAAAAGTATTGGGATGTATTTAGGGCTTTTGGAGATCGTGTATAAGTATATATATATAAATATATATATATGGGTATGTGCAGATAAATATACCAGTATATGGAGTAAATAAATAAGTATATATATATGTATATGTGTATGTATATAAGATATATATATACGTGTATGTATAAACATACATAGTAACATGTATACGTATACGTGTAAATTTACATATATGGGTATATATATATATATATACAATAGAAATACCTGATCTCAGTTGAATGTATAAACCTGTGATGTTTGAAAACCAAACAACTGTATATATATTCGTATATTCCAAAAAAGAGAACAAACAAGCAACCATAACACCAGCCGGCCCGCTCACAGGCCAGCCCATTCGGGCCAGACCAGCAGAGCTCCTCACGAGCTCACGACTTGATCCCCCTGTATAAACACAGCAGGGAGTGTATATATATTCGTATATATATAGAGAGAACAGAGAGGAGTTTGAAAACCGAACCCTAATCGATTCGATACGCCGCCAACCCCCATCCCCGTCGCCTGGGTGCGCGACACCGCCGCCTACGCGCGCACGTGCCGCGTGGACCACCGCCGGCCGGCCAGGGTAGCCGCCGACCCCCCCGCACGCGGCCTGGTGCCGAGGGCAGTGGCAGCAACAAGGCTGCGAACACCAATGTTCCAGGTAACGGTTCTCGACCTACGCTCCTCCGTTTTTTGATCCAGCTGTTTCGTTGGATAGCCAATATAACCAAGTTCGTATCCCATTGAATAGATTCTGGGTTAATAGAACCATATACCCAGCGTTTCGATCGGAAGATCGACAGAAAAACTAGTTAAAAGCAGAACCATAATTGGTTCAAACACCAATCTTGGAAGGCAAAATCTTGCCGAACCCTCTGCTGTATTAAAAATCTTTTTGAACAGGCTTGATGACAACATGTACGAGATGGCAACCCCAATTATAGATTTATTTTTCATCTATTATATTGCGGTTAAATTATCTTTAAATTTTTAGAAAAAACCTGTTTTGAATAATAGAAAAATCATGAAAACACTCCACACGACGTGCGTCACACCAATCCGGACGACATGGTCGCGAACCGAAAGGATCGAAAGCTGCGTAACGGCTTTGTGGTCGTGTGGGCTTTGACGGAATTCAAATTGGTCGCGTGTGCGCGACGAATTTGATGCGTATCCGTCGAAATTTCCCGTATCGTGTACTTTGCAAATTCTCCAATTTCTTTGTGCACGTTTATCAGATCGAGACAAAACTTGCGCCAACAGGAACGTATCATTTTTCTGGTCCTGTATGCCAAGTTTGGTCCAATTCTGAGACAGTCGAATCCGACGTCATTTTGCGGGCCCCACGGTCCCACTTAGGGCTGTGCACAATTAAATCAAACCGACCAAATCGAATCAAGCCAAACCGAATCGATTGGTTTTAAACCGAATCGATAGTTCAGTTGGTTTGGTTCGGCTTCAATTTTTTCAAAACCGACCTATTCGGTTCGGTTCACGGTTTGGTTATGCCAAAAATCGACTAAACCGAACCGAACCAAATCCTTGTTAAATAATTAGGGTTGGCCGATTGGGTATGGGTTCATTGGGTTGTATTATACCGGTTTGGTTCATTTATTCACATCACAACCATTTATCAAGTTGAAGTTGAAAGAGCTCTCTCTCTCTAGTCTCAAAGAGGAGTGCTTGCGGCTCCTATTCTTTTCTAATTGCTCCTGTGCACATGGAAGGAGCTTTTGGTTGAATGTATATGATTTTTTTATATGTATAATTGGCAATTTTTTTCCACCTGCAAAGCACAAGTTGAATTGAAGCTGCTGAATTGTATTTACTATTGCAAAGTACAAGTTGACTGAGGTTTCACCCAAAAAAATATACAGTCCATTTTTTTATGTGATCAAAACCGACCAAGTCGAACCAATCCAAACTGAACCAAGTCGGTCGGTTTCAAAACCGAACCGACCATTTGGTTGGTTTGGTTCGGTTTTGTTTATTTTTAAACCGATTAACTTCGGTTCGACTTCGGTTGGAACCAAATAGGTCGACCACCGACCGATGCACACCCCTAGTCCCACTCAACGGGCGATTTTGTGCACGGCCCGCCGGAATCCAACTCTGGACATACGATTGGGTTTGTATCGAAAAACTGGATCCGTAGACATGTAGTTTGACGACTTTAGAGACCTTTGACTCTGGCACATTTTTCGGTGCAAAGCGGGTCCAACGACGGACATCGTTTTTGCCCAAAATTACCGTTTTGCTTCTGTGTCCAGAATTGGACTTAAGGACAGGCAATCCTAGCTATTTTGATTATTCTGAGATCATTGGTATTGTCTATTTTAGCATCCGGGGACTGTTGTATGGGTTTTGACTATTGTGGCATATTGAGTGATTTGGATCATCGATTTCACCAGCACAGGACCACAGGCGAGTACAGTTTATTGTCTGCATTTCGATATTGATTTTCACTATATTTCATTGATTGGCCATTGATTATGTGATTATTTTCTATTATAAAATTGTCGAGTCGGGAATGAGAAGTACCAAGGATGTGTGATCCGACCGTAGACCGTGTTTATTTTCATGCAGTAGACCTTGTAGCCCGTGTTTACTTTCTGCAAGTAGTATAGCCCGTGTTTACTTTCTGCAAGTAGTATAGCCCGTGTTTACTTTCTGCAAGTAGTATAGCCCGTGTTTACTTTCTGCAAGTAGTATAGCCCGTGTTTACTTTCTGCAAGTAGTGTAGCCCGTGTTTACTTTCTGCAAGTAGTATAGCCCGTGTTTATTTTCTGCAAGTAGTGTAGACCGTGTTTATTTTCTGCAAGTAGTGTAGACCGTGTTTATTTTCTGCAAGTAGTGTAGACCGTATTTATTTCCTGCAAGTAGACATTGTAGAACGTGCGGTGTAGTGGCCCAGACTGATCACATATCAAAGGTACTTCTAACGGTGGAAAGTATATTGGTCTATTTATTACTATTGATTTTCTTACAGCTTTACTATTAATTTCAAAACTCATGATTGATGCCTAACCTCTGTCTTATAGTCATTTTCTTTATTTGAAATTGCATTCAGTGAATTGTGCTCGTTCCATTCCTGACTGGAAACCATATTTTTCAGGTTAGCCGTGGACTCACTTAGCATGGGAGATACGGGGGTACTTGCAGACAAAAAGCCTAGAGACTAGTTAGATAGATGAGTTGTAGTCATTGTACAAGTTTATATTTTTCTGCAAATATGAATCTTGTGAATATTGTAAATTAAATTAGTTTGTAAATGAGCATTATTTGTGATCTTGATCTTCATGGCCGTGACAGCGTTCTACCGCCGACACTGCGGCGTAGGCTGGCTTGGACACGTCTCGTATCCGTTTAAAAAAAAACGGGTGCGGGTCGTGACAAGTTTTTGTGGTGGCCCATGTAGGTCAGTTTCCGCAAGTCATGCGAACTCGCGATAGTACATAAGTTAGTCGTACTATTGCGAGCCTGCGACTGGAACATGCTCATTCACGAACACGGATTAATTTAATTGAATGACTAGGATTAGGAGTCCCTTATACAAATTACCGATAGGTAGTTTAGGCCATGCAATTTAGATGAGGAGTTATTAATGTTGATTGTTTGTCAGATCCCCATAGGTACACTATTATCTCTCGATATGACGACACGATCCAAAGTGGATAGATTATTCACTTGGTGAGACAGGGCTTCATATAATTTATGATCTAACCTTGATGAATTTGGCAGATCCTTCTCCTTGCCTCTTAGATATCATCCTCATATCTTACTCGAACTGTCTATTTAGTTTTTAATTGCCCTAGGAATTAATATTTTGTATAAATTTGATTATTGTAATCCCCATACGGACCTCGAGTTAGTTTCGGTTCAAAATTTTCCTCAATAGTTGAAAACACATGGAACAGATTAGAATGTTGTATTCCTTTATCTTCAGTTATTTCCTCCATGTTCATCTTCTATTCTGAGGATTATGACTGATAGATACTTACACTTTATTTCATAACCAGTTGTTTGAATCTCTAGAAACTCGTGAATTCGTACAGATGTAGTTAAAGGAATGTTAGTTAACTCATAATGGCAGGACAGCAGCGCACTGTCGCCATTTATTTAAATTAAGAAGACTATGGATTCACTGCAGCCAGCAGCGCACTGGCGAAGCACGACCCCTAGAGTTAAATTAGTTTAACAAATATAGGTTATAGAATATTGCTAGAAACACAGCTAGTGGTCCACTCTTGATCATAGTTACCTTTGAGCCAATATTGGATAGAGTTAAGTAATGTTCGATTTGTGTCATATTTGAGTTACGAAACCAAGGGTTTACCACAGCCAGAGTATACGGGCGAGACATAATCCGCGGTGAAAGGACTTCAAACATGATTACAAGTTAGAGATACTATAGAGGATAGGACATTGCCCTGTGTGTTCCATAAGATCCGAAGCCAATATTAGTGGAAGTTTTATAAGTTAGGCAGCATGTCTCCCGACCTAGCATTTTGTAGTCCTTGTGACTTATTGACGAGGAAATTGATTGACGCTAATAGGTTACCTAGAATATAGAATTCAGAAGTCCATAACCCATTAGTCAACCAAGACCTTAAGGGTAAGATGATAGTGGGATGTCTACGGGAGCAAGAACACCAGGTAAAGTTTGATTCCCTCTAAACTCGAACTACTTGTGCCTCTTTTCAAAAATCTCGCATAATTGTATTCGACTATCTTAACAAACGCTGCTGTTATAGCTTAGTTTTGCAAGCTCACTCTGTTCTCGAGCTTGATTTGAGGCATATGTTTAGTGGGGACGCCTACTAACATATTGTCTAATCAGAATCGATATATTACGGTCTGATCAACCGTAGTGCACTCGGTTCGCTCTCTCTTTGATTATCCCACGTGGATCGAGATATCGAGGTATCTATGATCTCATCCGCGACTGTATTGACAATTCCTCTTGAAATTATACATTCGCCTTTGAATCACGATATTGTATTCAATGACATCTCCCTTGAACACTTTATTGTTTTTGTCTTTCACTGAATCGGAAAGACGAAAGCTCGTAATTGGTAGAGAGATACAGAGTATCCCCATGGCTATAATAGTAGTATACACGAGTGTAGCTACCATCGGCCAGTCATGTGATTGAGTTACTCGTTCTCCTCTCGACCCTCAAACTACTTTTGGGGATTTTCAAGCCATCAGAATTTGAGAATGATTAGGGTTACTCTTGGTCAAAATAAAAACCTATGAGACTATCTTTTCTCAAGAAACCAATTTGTTGGGAGCCTCTAATTATTGGCTTGAGACTTGCTTTACTAGAACCCTTGTGACAATAGTCTGGCAGGTATGACCCCAATAGAAATAGCGACTTAGTTGTTAGAGGATCTTTTCATGAGATGTGCCTTAGAGTTGGTTACCCCGTCGATAACTCCCCTATATATACTGTGGACAAGCATGTCATTCTATTTTATCGACCATGTGTCATGGTATACACTCGTTTTCCATTCAGTGAGGAACGATCCTTGACTTGACTTATATCTACCGTATTCCGTTACGATGTGCCTTATTCCTTATTAAACAAGAGTCGAGGCACAATAACGGACTTGAGTATTCTTCAACTCTCATTATTCCTAAACCCTGTCCTAGCTTCTAAGGTGGGTAGACTGTAAGTCTTCTAAAATTTTGGGATATACAAGGATTTTCGAGTAATTGGAAAAAAATTTCCCATTCGGCTGATAATTAGTACCTCATGGACTTCCACTTTTCCGTTTAGATCATTTTGTGTCCTCTATTGTGTCATTAATAATCGGAGCGCGAGACCAGCGGTTGCCTTCCAATAAATTTCATATGCAAGATCAAGACGAGTCCACCTTCATCTAGGTATATCATGTCCCACTCAAACACGTTCCCTTGTAGTATATTTTTATAGTACGACTTTTTGGTCAAAAAGACTGGCTATAAACCCTTACCATAATACCGGTAAACTTTCCGGTTCCAATTAGAGACTCAACCTTGACCCAAACCGTTCGACCCAATATATGGTTGTGATCTACTCGAGGCCCACTACGCACATGTCACTAGTATGCCACTCAATTGTGTCTTTCCGTACTACTTAAACGCAAAAGTCACTGAAGGTGCATTTTTGGGCTTTAGGGACCTAGCTAACCAACCTGCCTGATAAATAGCTCAACCACTTGGGTGAAAACTTATGCTAGGTTACCCTAACCTAGTAGAAACAGTTTTATCATTGAGATCTTGTCCAGTCAATATAGATTGAAGTCTAAGGTTCATCCAACCGACGACTGATGTTCAATTGGGGAACCCATTAAGACCCAGTAATACCCATCCATGCATACCACTATATTTGGAATTATAAAGCCAAACCATTTGAAATAGGTCCTATACCTATTATGTAGTCCCCACCTCTTAGAATGTGAAGTCATTCGTAACCCTTATTCCCATCTACCTAGAAGTCGCGATACAATACGGTATTGCATTGCTCGTGTGTTTAAATAACCACGGAAAGGATCACAATCTTGATTTCTCAAAATTCTGTTATATTTTGGAACCTTGTTTAGATTAATCTTAAAAACAGAATTTTCGTATTTCATGGATCGCAAGCCCCTCTAGGAAACGAAGGGTTCTTCGAGTTAGCAAGTGACTGGACTAGAGTAGCCTAATCTAGCAAATAAGTCTTTGGTTCATAGACTTCCTATCTGCATCCTTGGATACTCTCTACCGCTCTTGAAACTTCATGATTACTCTCGGTTATCCTTCCTGACCTTGCTGCCCTTCCTATTTCGGAGTGACGAATGGCCATGCCTATCAGAAATTACCAATATTTCTTAGCTACTTGTGTAAATTTGTTGTTTGTTAGATTTTGTTTGTTTGATAGATGGGGGAGGATTATATATGACATATGCAGTAGATATCTATGGGTAGAAATTTTAGCACTTAGTTAGAAGATTATAAAGTTTTAGTGACATAGCCTTGCGGGAGTAGGGTGACCAAAGGTGGGTAGAAATCCTCGAGATTTTTGTAATTGCCAAAATGGCCAAGGAGAAGGATATAAACTATTTTTGAGGAATTAAATTTAAGGAGATTAGGGTAATAGTAGACCTCCTTTTTGAATTTATGGAATAGTTGTAAATTAGAATTTCGAGGACGAAATTATTTTTAAGGTGGGTAGATTTGTAACCCCTCTTCCCAAATTTTTAATAATACTTTATTATTTATTTTAATTGAATGATGAATTTTAGAGTATTTATAAATAATTATTTTAGTTAAGTATTACGGTAGGTGATTTTAGCCATGATTGAGTTTTGGAGTACAAGGCGGTTAGGAATCATGGCACGGATAGCATGGGCGTGTGCCTTGACTAGTGTATTAGCACTGGTAAGGAAGGCCGAGCCATAGTGATGTCCTAACTAGGAAAACCAAGCCAAGTTGCAACTTAACCCTTACCGAAGGATTATTTATTTATTATTTATATTATTGAGTTTTAGGAAAATCGGTTATACCATTTTAGCCCGAACTGAGCCTGAGCCCATGTAGTCATGCGGGACATCCGACGACATTCGTGTTGATGTATTTTGGCATGAGCGTGTTGTATCCCGTTTTAATGATTTAAGAAATATTTTCTAAGTATTGGTAGTTAAATATTATAAATAATTATTATTAGTGGATATTTAGGAATATTGGTATAAAATAGGTCATTGTTATTGGGATTTTCTAGACTGCACAAATAGTATATATATATATATATATATATATATATATATATATATATATATATATATATATATATATATATATATATATATATATATATATATATATATATATACCAGTATTATTTTATTGCATTCTGTTATTTTATTAGTATTATTGCTATTATTACGGAGATTTTATTATATTATTATTAGTTATATTATTTTTCGTCAAATAAATGTTAGAATATATATTTTTATAGGGAGGCCCTACCCTAGGAATAAAAGTATTGGGATGTATTTGGGGCTTTTGGAGATCGTGTATAAGTATATATATAAATATATATATATGGGTATGTGCAGATAAATATACCAGTATATGGAGTAAATAAATAAGTATATATATATGTTTATGTGTATGTATATAAGATATATATATACGTGTATGTATAAACATACATAGTAACATGTATACGTATACGTGTAAATTTACGTATATGGGTATATATATATATATATACAATAGAAATACCTGATCTCAGTTGAATGTATAAACCTGTGATGTTTGAAAACCAAACAACTGTATATATATTCGTATATTCCAAAAAAGAGAACAAACAAGCAACCATAACACCAGCCGGCCCGCTCACAGGCCAGCCCATTCGGGCTAGACCAGCAGAGCTCCTCACGAGCTCACGACTTGATCCCCCTGTATAAACACAGCAGGGAGTGTATATATATTCGTATATATATAGAGAGAACAGAGAGGAGTTTGAAAACCGAACCCTAATCGATTCGATACGCCGCCAACCCCCATCCCCGTCGCCTGGGTACGCGACACCGCCGCCTACGCGCGCACGCGCTGCGTGGACCACCACCGTCCGGCCAGGGTAGCCGCCGACCCCCCCGCGCGCGGCCTGGTGCCGAGGGCAGTGGCAGCAACAAGGCTGCGAACACCAATGTTCCAGGTAACGGTTCTCGACCTACGCTCCTCCATTTTTCGATCCAGCTGTTTCGTTGGATAGCCAATATAACGAAGTTCGGATCCCATTGAATAGATTCTGGGTTAATAGAACCATATACCCAGCGTTTCGATCGGAAGATCGACAGAAAAACTAGTTAAAAGCAGAACCACAATTGGTTCAAACACCAATCTTGGAAGGCAGAATCTCGCCGAACCCTCTGCTGTATTAAAAATCTTTTTGAACAGGCTTGATGACAACATGTACAAGATGGCAACCCCAATTACAGATTTGTTTTTCATCTATTATATTGCGGTTAAATTATCTTTAAAGTTTTAGAAAAAATCTGTTTTGAATAATAGAAAAATCATGAAAACACTCCACACGACGTGCGTCACGCCAATTCGGACGACGTGGTCGCGAACCGAAAGGATCGAAAGCTGCGTAACGGCTTTGTGGTCGTGTGGGCTTTGACGGAATTCAAATTGGTCGCGTGTGCGCGACGAATTTGATGCGTATCCGTCGAAATTTCCCGTATCGTGCACTTTGCAAATTCTCCAATTTCTTTGTGCACGTTCATCAGATCGAGACGAAACTTGCGCCAACAGGACCGCATCATTTCTTTGGTCCTGCATGCCAAGTTTGGTCCAATTCTGAGACAGTCGAATCCGACGTTGTTTTGCGGGCCCCACGGTCCCACTCAACGGGCGATTTTGTGCACGGCCCGCCGGAATCCAACTCTGGACACACGGTTGGGTTTGTATCGAAAAACTGGATCTGTAGACATGTAGTTTGACGACTTTAGAGATCTTTGACTCTGACACATTTTTTGGTGCAAAGCGGGTCCAACGGCGGACATCGTTTTTGCCCGAAATTACCGTTTTGCCCCTGTGTCCAGAATTGGACTTAAGGACAGGCAATCCTAGCTATTTTGACTATTCTGAGATTATTGATATTGTCTATTTCAGCATCCGGGGACTGTTGTACGAGTTTTGACTATTGTGGCATATTGAGTGATTTGGATCATCGATTTCACCAGCACAGGACCACAGGCGAGTACAGTTTATTGTCTGCATTTCGATATTGATTTTCACTATATTTCATTGATTGGCCATTGATTATGTGATTATTTTCTATTATAAAATTGTCGAGTCGGGAATGAGAAGTACCAAGGATGTGTGATCCGACCGTGGACCGTGTTTATTTTCATGCAGTAGACCTTGTAGTCCGTGTTTACTTTCTGCAAGTAGTATAGCACGTGTTTACTCTCTGCAAGTAGTATAGCCCGTGTTTACTTTCTGTAAGTAGTATAGCCCGTGTTTACTTTCTGCAAGTAGTATAGCCCGTGTTTACTTTCTGCAAGTAGTGTAGCCCGTGTTTACTTTCTGCAAGTAGTATAGCCCGTGTTTATTTTCTGCAAGTAGTGTAGACCGTGTTTATTTTCTGCAAGTAGTGTAGACCGTGTTTATTTTCTGCAAGTAGTGTAGACCGTGTTTATTTCCTGCAAGTAGACATTGTAGACCGTACGGTGTAGTGGCCCAGACTGATCACATATCAAAGGTACTTCTAACGGTGGAAAGTATATTGGTCTATTTATTACTATTGATTTTCTTACGGCTTTACTGTTAATTTCAAAACTCATGATTGATGCCTAACCTCTGTCTTATAGTCATTTTCTTTATTTAAAATTGTATTCAGTGAATTGTGCTCGTTCCATTCCTGACTGGAAACTATATTTTTCAGGTTAGCCGTGGACTCACTTAGCATGGGAGATACGGGGGTACTTGCAGACGAAAAGCCTAGAGACTAGTTAAATAGATGAGTTGTAGTCATTGTACAAGTTTATATTTTTCTGCAAATGTGAATCTTGTGAATATTGTAAATTAAATTAGTTTGTAAATGAGCATTATTTGTGATCTTGATCTTCATGGCCGTGACAGCGTTCTACCGCCGACACTGCGGCGTAGGCTGGCTTGGACACGTCTCGTATCCGTTTAAAAAAAAAAAAGGTGCGGGTCGTGACACCTTGCGACTACGCTCATTTATTATTCTGTCTTTTAATGTGTTATTACTCATCCATCTATATGTCTTGGTTTGAATCTAGACCTTTGCATATGTTTTGTCCCACAGACTACAAACGCGAGTCAGTAGATGGCTCGCAACATATATAAATAGCGTTCACCATTCCATGTTGTCATACCATCAATGTAACACGCCGACGCTCTTCCTTCAGAATTCCTGCTGAGGAACAAACTCTCCGACCAGATTATACTCTAAGGAGTTACATCTATAGCAATATAGGATGTTACATAGTACTTTTTGAAAGGAAAAAAAATCGTCATTGAAACTTAAAAAAAACTTACCAATATCCCAAACATGTCATTTTCAACGCCATCACAAATCAATAAAACATACGATAGGCTCCTAGAAAATATTTATGGACTTTATTATATTTATCAACAATATCAAGGAGGTCAAGGATTTCTGATCAATGAGACGCCTTCGGATTGAAACGAATCAAGGGAGGGCTAAAAAAATGAAACCTACATCCTGTCCCGATCCCTAAGAATCATAAAGTCATCACTGGATATGATATGATACAAACCTAAACTACACTTGTACAAGCCTAAATTATACTTGTACAAGGTGAACTTGCACATTAACAAAATAGACTGAATTGAGTGGGTGAAGTGCCCCAAAATGGGCAAAAAAAAAATAATATATGCTAAAAAAAAGTCAAAAATGCTAATAAGCTTACCAGAAATGTTGGTGACACTAGCCGGGCCAAGGAGAATACTTGTGACAATCAGAAGAACCAGTAAGCTCGTTCAGTAAACAGGTAAAAGAACAGCAATAAGTTCTCATCACAAAAGTAGCAAAAAATCATTTGCCCAGCACAAGAAAACAAATCATCGCGCCACAGAATATAAGTTTCGTCACTTTTTTTTATTTATTTTAATTATCATGCCAATGACACCAAAGTTTTCCATGAGAGATTCCAGTTCATGCGGAAAACCATAAATTAAGTAAATCTAGCAATAGATGCTTCGGGTTCCATATAAATGCTACCATTACTTCCAACTCCATATTTAGCCAAAATAGTCCTTTCACATTGCGACCATTATAGATATCATTTGCAGAACTTCTACTGCTCAAAGCTATAAGATTCTGAACTTCTGATCCTCGCGAGCACTACAAAAATTTACTTCTGCCAAGGCGTTGAAGGTGGTGATTGATGGTATTCCCTGGATTTTTAGGCTTTCCTTTCTGCAAATTGAATCACAAAATAAAAACAATAAAAATCTGGTGAATGAAGCTTCAAGTATATGAATGGTGAACACAATTCTAAAATTAAGGGCATGACATCTGGAACTAAAAAATATTGTTATCTACCAACAAAGTCGTAGTACCTGAGAACCCACACAAGCAAGCAAACGATCCTTCTGCTTGGAACAGTTATGCTCAATGTTCTTTTCTTGAGACAAGCAGCCAAGGAATGCTACCATCTCCCCAGAGCAAGAAGTAGCAGTCATGCCCAACTTTTTGGGATTTATATACAAGCCCCCAACTTTACGTCCCATGCTTCTAGATTAACCTAACTCTGGAAACAACAAAGCCTATGGTAATTCAAAATATGGAGGAAAAAAGTGCATCATCAATTCAAGCTGAACAAATATCAAAATTAGAAGATACGCAAAGCATGGGCAGTACAGAACAAGCAACTGAAAGTTCACCAGGAAGCATTGACAGGCATCGTACCAACATTTATTATACAAGTTCAAGCTTCACAACAGACTTTCTAGAATACCATGTGGGATTGTTTATATCACCTCACTTACAGGGACTACATAACATACAAGTTCCTAGTCTGGTGGGGACAGGGGAGGGGACTGAGATCAGAAGCAACAAAAGCATAAAAGGATAAAACCCCTAAAATAGTCTGCGTATGTTAAAAGTGGGAATATGTTGAAAGATAACCCCATTAATCTGTTATGCTGTTTAAACAAGGGTATACAATATAAACATCTATCCACTCCACTTAATTGGAATAAAGGAGTGACATCAGCCTGCTAGGTGGCCGCCTATGTTGCATGGACACTGGGAAAATGGTGTACACATGTATATCTTGCCCATACCCGTATTCGTGTCCGTATTTGTGCAACATAGATGACTATATTGTGTCCACCTAAAATATCCATATCCCTTATCATGTTGTCTACTTACCCTTATCTGTGTCCCTCGTGCAACATAGGCAGCCACTTTTCAGACACTACCGCATGCCCTATATTTCCAGATTTGCCGAATTTAAGTTCAAACTTAGTATTGTAGTTAAAGTGGATTAGTCAAGCTCCACTTTACAATCCTATCCAAATCTCATAAAAATTAGTGGATTATGAATGCTAACCATCTTCACCTGAGTATAATAAAGACATAAAGAAAATCCTAAAGACCAATATAACTAGAAATATAATATTTTAGAATCTCTTGTGGAGCCTAGATTTGACTAATTCATAGCAACAATCTAGAAGGTATAGATGTTGGCATTACAAGAGAACCTGGACGGCTATTAACTGATCATGCATTGTTAACAAGAACAAATAGTTCACAAAGCAGACTTATTGTAGTGGTTTGGATGAGTCAGGGCCTTATGACCTAAGTAATGTATTTAAAATTAGATTTAAAAAAAAAGAACAAATAGTTCACCAATTCCTGAAACGTCGCTAAAAAATACAAAATACGTCGCTAAAATAAAGTAGCGACGTAATAAATAGATCACCGAAAAACTAGTCGCAGATAAAAACTTCGTCGTTGTTCGTCGCTGTAGCGATGTTTTTCTTACGACGCTAAAACGTCGCAAATTTAGCGACGTTGAGGGACATTAACTACACGTCGCTAACTTAGCGACGTAATTAGCGACATAAATACGTCGCATGTGATGACATGGCAATGTTTGACACGTCAGCATATTAGCGATGTACAGATACATATTAACGACGTATACGATACATATTAGCGACGTACTGATACATATTTGTGATGTATATCTACGTCGCTAAACAGAACGTCACAGAACGTCGCTAAATTACGGGAAAAATTAAAAAGAAAATGCAATTTCTAAAATCATGCACATAATTTTCAATGGTGCCAAAAATGCCCAAACTGCATTTCACACACATACACATATCATCAAAAACATACACACATACACATATCATCACAAACATACACACATACACATATCATCACATATACTGTAAACACAGACACATATCACAAACATACACAGAAATATCACAAATATACATGTCCAACAAAGTAAATATCATACATGTACTCAATAAAAATATCAACAAAGTAAATATCACAAACATACATGTCCAACAGAGTCAAATAAGAATAAAAATCAGTGTACCAGTGATCAATAGGCCCATAGGGCCAATACGTACAAAGATGATAAAAAAAACTACTGGATCACTGAGGAGCCCTGCTGCGCATCTGAGATATCATGAACTCATACTGCTCATGTGTAAGCTGCACCACAGGGACAAGAGGAGGCAGTGCAACGTCTGGAGTCGACACCGTCGATAGACCGGGAGGACGTATCTGCTCCAGCTCTCGTAGCCGCTCAGCATACATAGCAAGGGTACGCACCATCCTCTGAGAACTCTCCTCAATAGAAGTATGTATCTGCGAAAGTGAGGCAGACATAGCCCCGGTGATCCCTCCAACTCGACCTGTCTACGCTCTGTGCGCTCCATAGACTCGGTGAGTATCTGCAAGCTTCCAGCTGTAGTCTTCTGAAGAGTCCTCAGCTCTTGTATACTACGCTCAAGCGCATCAAATCGTCCGATGATCGTCGGATCGTCACGGATGGGGGCTGGTCAGAAATCCTCTTTAGCAACTCGTTACGCAGCTCGTTTAACTTACGACCAATCTCCTGATCTCGTGATGACACCTGCGAAGCTGGAGAGTGCATAGTGACAAAGGGGGCCTTGGATGACTCTGAAGCCAAATAGGCGTCGTAGGATCCCGTACCGTAGTACATACCCTTCTGAAGACCACCAATGGCGGTCATCCAGAGGTCGTCCGACGATGGAGCTGTAGGCGACTGGAAGGAAGTACCAGCCCCTCCCTCTGCTGGCGCACTAGCAGCCGCCTCCTCTTGTAGCCTAAGATACTCGGCCTAGAAAAGTGTTTGCTAACGTTTAAGTGTTTGCTAAAGTCTATATAGATATCTATTTCCATATTTTCTAAATTATAGTAAATTAACCTAAGGAATAGAATGTACATATGTCTGCGAGGCCCTCTCGTCGATAAACTCATCGGCCCTCCGATGGGTTACCAGGAAGACGGTCACCATGTTGGTGTCCTCACCCTTTTGTACCTGTTAAAACATATTATTTATTATTAATACTAAATATTTTATCCAACTATATTTCAAATAATGTCCGGTGAAAGAAACGTACTAGATGATGAAAATGCTCCGTCATAGGAATTGAGCTACCACACCACTTACTTACGCTCGACCGCGCTACCTTGGCCTTCTTAGACCGTTCCTGGTACCTGGCCTCGCCGAATCTCGCCTTCATCGCAGTCTACTGCTCAGGCATGATCCAACCATGGATCAGTTTTTTGGAGCGATCATGAGACTTCTGGTCGTAGATTGCATCACGGATGAGCTTGCCGACGACGGCAGAAAATTGGGACTCAATCTTCGCCGCCCGATGTGGTGGATAGAAATAGGTCCTCTAAAAGAAGTAAAATAGAGAGAGTTATATAATATACACAAATGATTATTGAAATTAAAAATAAACATATTTTTTTATCTTGAAGTGGGCCAACCAAAAGTCCTTCCTATCTTCGGGAGCATCTGAGTAGTTAATCCAAGGCCCACCATAATTCTGCCTCAAAAATAACCCCAGCTCTCTCTGTACTGCAGGAGGCTGATATCTATACAATAATAAATTTTATGAATATATATGTATATATAATCATTTGAGAAATATATACTAACTAATTAACTTACTTCGTAGGCCCATCCGTCCAAATCTCCATACACGTCTCGTCCGGAGGCGCACATGGAGGGTCGCTCTGATGCAAAGCTTGACCAGGATCTGTCTGATCGACGTCCTCCATATGCTCGTCTCTCCCCATGGGGCCGTCGGCAGGAGGAATGCTGGACGAGGGAGTACTAGTCGTCCCAGGAGTAGTCACGAACCTGCTGGAATTGCTCGTCCCAGGAGCAATGCCCTGCGCCGTCGATGGACCGGGAATAGTATGGCACAATGGCATACTCGAAGATAAGGGTACAGAATCTAAATCTGCTACCGGAGGCACACGGGACTGTCTAACATATCTACCTCCGCGTCGTCCTGCTCTATCTGCCATACCTCATAATAACATATGATGATAAAACAAATACACAGATTTATATAAAAAATACCACATATTTATATGAAAAGCATCACAGATTTATGAAAAACATCATAGTCACAAAAGTAGGAGGAGCCACAAAAGTGTCACTAAAGTATTCATCTTCTGAAAATACACAGATTTAATCCTCTTCTGAAAATTCAACTTTTTCGTTTAGCTCGTCATCTTCTTTTTCTTCCTCCTCATCTTCACTTTCATCTACATCTTCCACTTCGGATAATTCTACCTCTTATACACAATTAGATGTGTAATGACGTTGTGTCCACTTCTATAATATTTGTTACAAGAGGTAGTTCATCCTCTTGATAAGCTATATCGTCAACCTCAAAGGTATTTTTAGCTTTGGTCTTGCATACTTCCCACCAGTCCGACCTTATTGTTCCTCGTTTAGGATAACCTGTGAAGTACACGAGCTGAGCCTAGCTTGATAGGACAAGTGGTTTATAGGCTTGATATCGACGCTGATAGTTTATATCCACAAGACCATGCTTGTCTATTTTCCAACCTTGACCTTCGATCAGATCTAACCATTCACACCTGAATAACACAATATTAGCAGGCTCTATTTTATAACTATATGTCAACTCCACAATCTTTCGTAGGACGCCATAGAAATCGTTGTCCGTATCAACATCTTTGTAGTTCGAAGATCTGATACACAAACAACTATTTTTGGTGGAATCGAGATCCAAGCAGTTGTCTATGATCGGGCAAGTTGTTGACTTGAACCTAAACCCATTCACACAGTAGCTTGGCCAAGTTTTTGCGGCATAAATTGCTCCCTTGGCTAGAGATCTAATAGACTCATTCACAAGTCTTGCGTATGGACGATCGACCTAAATACCACACAATAAAAAATTAAGTTCATTCTCAAGTGCATATACAAAAAGGTAATTACAGAGTCCCCCTAACATATGCACTCAACCAGGAAGGAAAATAACGTCTTATTTCTTGTTCTAGTTCTTCTTCTGTTATGTGTGGCCTATTCGACCTCACATCATTATTAAATATGCTGAAAAAATATTGTCCAATTAATGTAATATTATAATGGTCAACATTATTAAAATAACGTGGACGTATTACTTATCCCTCGAGCTTCTCTACTTCATCTTCGTCGCAGTTGAGTAATACATACACCTGAGCCGCCCTTAGCTCATCATCGTTCAGATATCTTCATTTTACCCGATGGCTTTGCTGGAGAATTGAATACCTTTATTATTGTATCATTATATTTATGAGCTCCGTCGTCGTTTTTGAGAGCTCTTGTTCTATTAGTTGCAACATGAGGCTTGAAATATATCGAACAAAAGTTTATAATCTCCTCGAGAACATGGGCTTCACAAATAGAACCCTCGACTAGTGCCTTATTTTTCACCTTTCTTTTTAGGTGGTTCAAATGTCGCTCGAACGGGTACATCCATCAATATTCGACGGGTCCACCAACACGTGCCTCGTAGGAAAGATGAATCGGCAAATGCTCCATAGAGTCGAAGAATCCAGGAGGGAACATCCTCTCTAGCTTACACAGTGTTACTGCAATGTCCTTCTCTTTCTTTTCTAGACGATCGATGAGCAATTTCTTAGAACAAAGATCCCTGAAGAATATGCTAAGCTCCGTCAATGGATTCCAAACTGCCTGCGGTAAGAATTTCTGAAATGCAATCAGAGTTAACCTCTCCATGAATACGTGGTAGTCGTGGCTCTTCATACCCGTCAATTTGTTTTCCTTCAGATCGATACATCTTTTCAGATTTGACACGTATTCGTCTGGAAATTTTAGGCCCTGGATCCACCGACAAAGTCTTACTTTATCCTCCTTATCTAGTGAGAAAATTGACTTCGGCAGGAACTGTTTCCCATTCTCCTCTATCAAATACAGTGCAAGGCGTTTGTATATTTTTTTTAAGTCAAACCTGGCCTTGGAATTGTCTTCCATTTTTTCTTTTACGTCCATCACAGTATTAATTATGTTATCAAACACATTCTTCTCAATATGCATGACATCAAGATTATATTTGATCAGATTGATACTCCAATATGGCAGATCCCAGAATATGCTCCTCTTCGTCTAGTTATGATCTCGACCAAATTCATCGCACTTGTACCCAGTTGTAGGATCTTCGATAGCACTTGAAAAATCTCTAACCTCCTTCCATATTGTCTCTCTACACCATCTTGGCGGTGGATCAGCCTCTACAACGTCGGTATGGAACGCATTTATGTTCCTTCTGAACGGATGATCTTTTGGCAGAAATTGTCGATGACAATCAAAGAAGCACAATTTTCCTCTGTGTTTCAAACAGAAAGCCTTAGTACGGTCCACGCAATACAGACATGAGAGACGGCCATGAGTGCTCCATCAAGATAACATTCTATAGGCCAAAAAGTTGTTGATGGTCCACATAAGGGTTGTCTTCATCTAAAAATTCTACTTTCTGGAAACATCATATATGTTGGCGCCTACTTCCTATAACTGATTCAACTCATCTATCAACGGCTGTAAGTACACATCAATATTTCTCTTAGATTTTTTTGGACTAGGATTGATAACGGTTAGAAACATGTACTGAGTCTTCATGCATATCTAAGGCGGTAGGTTATACGGAGTGACAATCACAGGCCAACACGAATACTGGGATCCCGAAAGACCAAAAAGAGTGAAACCGTTAGAAGATAGCCCCAACCTAACATTACGCAAATCTGAAGCAAAATTAGGATACACTCGATCAAAGTGCTTCCATGCTTCTCCATCGGATGGGTGATCCAACACTCCTACAATCTGTTCTCGCCTGTGCCAACTCATATTTTCGGTCGTCTTTTTCACCAAAATACTCTCTGCAACCACGGCGTTAAAGGCAAGTAGTGCTTTGAATCGGTCGGTTTCTTGTACCGGTAGACCACCATGTACTAGTTGCCTTATAGCGATCAGTACCACAAAATCTGCACACATCTGCGTCCTTGTCATCTTTGTAGTACAGTATGCACCCGTTATGACAAGAATCAATTTTCTCATATCCTAACTAGAGCGATCTCACCATCCTATTAGACCGGTAGATGTCTTTAGGTAATTACTTAGCACCCGCCGGCAAGATCTTTATAATCAACTCAATCACTCGGTTGTAGCATTCTTACGACATGTTAAAATCTGACTTAATGCTCAACAGACTTGTAACCACCTCCAACGGTGAATGATCCTCACAACCAAGATACAATGGAGTCCTTGCATTCTCTAGCAACTCTATGAACTTTACAGCATCGACATTCGGTGCCTTCTCACCTACATCATGATTATCCGGAACAAAACTAGGCCCCGCAGCGTCGAAAACCATGTTCATGCATCCATCGTCGTATGCATGATTATCTGAAATAAAACTAGGTCCTACATGCATATACGGCTCCACATAAGGCTCTAGCTCCGATGCTAAAGACACAAGTTCTCTGTGTGCGTTTTACTAATAATAATTAGGCGTAAAACCCCTCGAGTACAAATGATATGTCACTTCCACTTATGAAAAATATTCATGTTACGATATTTCATACACGGACACTTAATTTTGATGTCGTCCATGTACTGAGGGATGGCAAACTATAGGAACTGCTCTACTCCCGCTATGTATTCATTCCGCACACCACACATGTCATCAGGACGACGATTGTACATCGATGAACGACACCGCAAGTAGTAATTTATATCCATTTGAAAATAATTCTGCAAATATGGACACACATTATCCAATAGGCACAAATTTGTATATTATATCTTAATATCTTAGTGATATTTACCTTATCTAATCCAAGGCCCTTATCTATTTGTACACAATCCAGACATAGACTGAACTGAACTATAGTTCAGTTGATGCTTAAGAGTGTGCACTGCACCACTAAAATGAACTTTGTATATATTCAGTGACTGAATCTTGTGCAACAAGTAGGCAGAGGACTATACAGCCTATAGTGCCTGTACAATTGTACAGTTCCTGAACTGCGATTGTGTGTACCCCGGTACACATAGCTCAACAACTAAGCTTCCCCCTTGTTGCAACTGCAGTTATGCACACACCTCTATACACTCCCTCTAGCTATTAACACACACACACAACTAAGCACTCATACAACACATATTAAAAACACACTCATGTATCGAGCTATGATACACTTCAATAAATACACACTCATACTTATATATACTAACACAACACTAAGGTGTATGCATATATACACACATCAATACTAACGTGGTTTGTGCTCAATACTACACTAGTAGCCATACTCCTCCACACACATAAACCTATCTATCTATATATATGTATACACTATTATATATAAGCACACACTACATATGTTAATACATAGGATACACATATACAATATTGACACATTCACTTCATTTTCAATACCAATTGGTATCAATGAAACACAACATATTCTTAATAGGATTACCAACTATAGGTAAATCGATCTCCAAATGACAATCACCAATTGAAATCATACAATGACCAAGTGCACAACACAATTTTATGACATTTTACCGAATACTTGGTGTGCACTAGAGATATACACAAGCTTCTCCCTATGATACATGTTGAATACACTCAATACACTATGATACTACCCTCAATAACACATGAAACATATTATAATTATAATTTATAATATAAAATACATATATAAATATTAGACCCCCTGCGCACTCACTCAACGTATCATCATGTCATCGTGTCAGCAACAGTGAATGTGTCATCATGTCAACGTGTCACGACCCGCACCCACTGTGAGAGTACGAGAGCGTAACGACGCCCAGCCTACGCCGCATTGTCGACGGTAGAACGCTGTTCTAGTTCATGAACTATAACTAACATAATATGAATGCTCTCTATAAGGAGGCCAACACAGAGGTACAACTCAATCACAATCTAGAGATAGAATATGGCACGATAAAATAGATAAGAGAATCCTCAACCGAAGTACAACAGAAATGAAATACAAGTCTCAACATCTCTACAATATACAAACTCTGAATCAAGAACAACAACTAAACATAAAAGAAAAACAGTCTAAACTATCTATACTAAGCAAGGTATCGTCCTCAGCAGCTGTCTGAACCTCCCCTGGGGTCCAGGTCGCGAGTGTCAACTAGGCAAACTCCAAGTAAGGGTATAGGGTGCCTCATCATCCTCTGTAAAATTTTTAACAGATCCAGTCAGGACGGAAGCAAGCACAAAACATCTCACGCAGTTCATATCATGTTAGAAAATATAAAGCATAAAATAGAGAAAGGTACATAAAATGCTGAAAGTAAGAAGTATATGAAAAACAGTAGAGATTTGATAACAGGAAATATCTAAATATGATAAATAAGAACTGTAAGCCTACTGTGATTTAGAGTACAATATGGTTATGTAAACGGTCTAGGAAAATGCAATGGTAACTCCATTGTACGTGGGTGTACAATAGACATATACAATAGTTATACAATGTTGTACAATAGGATTTGATTATATAACCAATTCTACTCCCCCTCCCCAAATCAATACACAAGGATCTATTCCGGTTACGTTATCTTGCACAATAGTGTACAATGTTATACAATAGATGTATAATATTATACAATAGATGTACAATGTTATACAATGGATGTACAATGTTATACAATGGATGTAAAATATTATACAATAGATGTACAATGTTATACAATAGTTGTACAATGGTCTATCCCTGGGACTCATGTGATACTGAGAGTACAATATGCACAAGGAGTATTCAAGGATATGGATATTCAATAAATACAATATATAAGTGAAACGCACATCACAATATGTATTTAGTGAATACAAGGAGATAACATCTCAGAAGAAGATCCGTATAGTACCAATCCGTGATAATGATTGTGTCAGCATCAAGTACAGTAATCTAGAGCAAGAATATAAATCCAGACAAGTATAAAATGGTCAGAGAATGTACTCGCCTCGTATCTGAATGTCTGAAGTAAATGTACTGTCCGAGATGAGGTACCTGACTCCTAGTTAGAGCAACACAAGTCAAGATGTACACAGGGAATGATAAATATAATCTACAATACATCTGCATGCTGTCTAGGTCAAACTAGACTAACGTCAACACTTGGTCAACTCCAGTCAACTAGACTAGTCAAACTGTCTCTAGGGTTTCACTAGCAAAACGTCAAAACCACAAGTCATTGATTTAAATAATTTTAAAATAATTTAAAATCACCAAAAATTATATCATGAATTAAATATCATTATTAAAATAATTATAAACACGAAATTTCAAAATTATCCTCATTTGGAAAACTGGGTGCTACACAGCGTGTCATCGTGTTAGCAATAATGTCTGTGTCAGTGTCGTGTCAGAGCATGTCATCATGTTAGTGTCCAAAATTTTGGGATTTAGGGTTTAGGGTTTACCTGAGAGGGAAGAGGGGGTCGTGGGCGTGGAAAAGGGGGGTCGACGATGTGGAGAGAGAGAGGGGGGTCAATGGTCAGTGGGGGGTCGTCGAGCACGAGAGAAGGGAAGATAGAAGGGGAGACGGTCGTTGACGACGAGGGAGAGGAGGAAAGACGGCGGGAAGACGGTCGTCGATCGTCGAGCTCGTGTGGAGAGATAGAAAGAGAGAATTTAAGAAATGGGGGAAAAAGATATTTCCCCTGACCTAAGTTAAAATATTAGCGATGTAACAAAAATACGTCGCTAAAAAGAAGTATACGGCGACGTGGTTTGCAATATGTCGCTAAATGCCGCCATTTTAGCGACGAACAACGGCGTTTAGCATCAAAGTTTTCTCAAAACTAAGGTTTCGTCGCTAAGCGTCAGTGTACGTCGCTATTCAGCTACGTCTTGCGATGACAACTCTTGGCGTCGCTAAATTAGCGACTAACATGAATGGAGACGTTAATTCTGTCGCTGATATAAGTTATTTTGGTAGTGTCTGAAGTCAAAGGCGAAACCCTAACTAACCATAGTGTTCTTAATATTTGAACTCAGTGCTCCAATCCGATAGCTTTTATTAATGATGACGTGCATATTGGAGCTAATTAAAGTCAAAATTCTACACTTAATAGTACAAATTTGCACGTCACTGATAACGCATGTTAAGCGTTATCAGATACAGGTGTCGCAAGTTTAGGCTTCGATGCTGCAGTAATGGGTCACCTTCCATAACTTGCAATGAGGTAAATATTTCTTGATGATGAATGTAGGATATTGACGCAAATCTTTCCAACATTCAATATCGCCGATCTTTACAAGTATTTTTCTCCTAGCAAACCGTTTTATTTCTAAAAGAACTCGGTGATGAGTTCTATTGAAGCAAGAGAGACTTATGTAGCGTGGATTCCAATTTCGAGTTTTTTTTTCTTTTTTTTAGCTTTTTTATATAGAGTTGTTAAGAATCGTATTTCTTTTAGGACTCTTATTTTGACTCTTTCTTTTATAATGATAGGTTTTATCTTTATTTGATTAGGATTATGTTGTCCAAAAAGTCCTATAAATAGGTATCTTCAGTATGCAATCGAACAACTTTTCATTAATAAATTTTTTTTTAAGTTCTGAGATTTGTTCTCTTCTTTTCTTGGTCGTGGACTCAACTGTTCCGTGGATTTGTAAGCCCCTCGCTTGAGGTTTTCAACCAAACTTTCGTGCAGACCCTCACAAGGTCATCCGTCGGAGTTTTTGTGGCACCGCTTCGCTCTCACCAAGCAACGTTAACGGTGGTCCAGTTATCATCATCACCGATCGACTTGGCCGTTGCCAAGCACGAAGGTAAGTCCGTACCGCTATCAAGCTGTGTCAAGTGGGGAGATCCGAGTTCAGCAAAGGTAAGCCCATTCCGCTATCACACTGCGTCAGGTGGGACAGAGTACTAGTCTGAATCCATTTAGGTTTTTTTTGGGTAAGAGTTGATAAGAATCATATTTCTTTTATGACTCTTATTTTCACTAATTTTATTAGGATAAGTTTTATCTTTATTTGACTATGATTTTATCTTTATTTGATTAGGATTAAAATTTTATCTTTATTTAATTATGATTAGAATTTATCTTTTATTAAAATTAGATTATCATAAAAGTCCTATACATAGGCACCTTTTGTATGTAATTGGGAAACAACTTTTTAATCAATAAAATTCTTCTTTAAGTTATGGGATTTAAAAAACAAAAAATTCTAAATAGATTCGGAGTTGGAATCCACGCTACATCAAATAGAGTTTCGTGATTGATGCGGAGAGGAGGAGAACATATCAGACAGGGCCGGCCTTGAGTTAATGGGGGCCCTAGGCAAATTTTTAAAATGGGACCCATATATAATATAAAAAAAATTGAACTAAAAAATGATACAACCAAGGCTAGAACCTAAGACCTCTTGTGTACAAGTATAACAAACTACCACTACACCACAAATGTTTTATTATAAAGAAGGATCATATTATATATTAATTCTATTTTCAATATAAGATTACTAATATATATATGCATTTAAATTAATTTTTTTGGGCCTCCAAATTTCATGGGGCCCTGGATGGTCGCCCTGGCCGCCCTGGGACAGGGCCGGCCCTGATATCAGATATGGAGTTAGATAAAAGAAATTGCAGAGAACTCTCACAATAGCCTCACGATGGTTGGGACTGGTGGGGTTACTGGGGAGGTCCGAGTTCGTGCCCTGGACTCAACCTCACACAAAAAAAATGTGACCTCTGCAAAGGAGTACATAGAACCAACTTGAAATTCAAGTATGTACTGCATTGCCTTTTGTTAACTTTGTCTAACTTGAATGTTAGATTTTTATTTACATATGGACATTTTCTCTGCTTTATGTATATTCTCTTCGAAAAAACTTGTATATTTTCACGTACTTGCTTCAATTTTGCTGTTTAGCTTATTTTGTTCCCCAATGACTGCATCATCATTTTGGCTAGTTATTTAAACTCTTCTAGTGTAGAAAGTGTTGGAATGATTTTACTCCTTTTAACAAAAGCCTTCAATTATTTTGGTCTATACACTTTTTTCCCTTCATTTTATTCATTTATGTTTTATTATTTCTCAATATGGTTGAGCTACTACTATCAATATATTTACGGAATATAGCAGATTATGGAATATACTTACAACTGAATATTAATTATCTTGAAAGGTTGAAATTAATATCCAGATTTGATCCTAGCATATCTATTGTTGGAGCAGGTTGGTGTGGTTGTGGAATGAAAGGATGCATGAACTTTCCTTTATCTTAGTAGGTTTGCAGTGAGCAATTTTTTTATATATTATCTTGTTGAGTCTGAAGTCAAAGGTGTGAAACCCTAGCTAACCTTAGTGCTCTTAATACTATATCTGAACTCTTCGCTCAGTGCTCGACATCTTAGGATAAGGATTCTCATCTAACCGTTTGCTTGTATTAGTGATGACGTGCATATTGGAGGTAGTTAAAGTTTGAAGTTCTAGACTTAATAGTAAACATTTGTACGTCACGTACGGATAACGCATGTTAAGCGTTATCAGATACATGTGTCGCAACTTTAGGCTTCGATGCTGGCGTAATATGTCACCCTTCTACAACTTGCAAGGAGATAAATATCTCTTGATGAATAATGCAGGGAGTCGGGATAAGAGGCATATCATATGTTAGTCCCTTGGCGAACAATCGATGGAAAAACACGATTTCAGAAACTATTGTAAAGACAATGTTTCCAGCAACAACACCCTAAAGAAGGTGATGTTGTATTACGAGAATCTAAAAAGATTTCGTAATTTTTCTCGAAGGCAACTGAACCGTATAACTTCTAAAGAGAAGCCACAGTATTCTCGAAGGCAACAGAGGAAGAAGAAAGCCTGCTGGGGTAAAAAATCACCGGCGCTCAAAGCTATATCCGCCTTACGGACAAGCCTCCAGGAACCAGCAAGTTCGAAGAGAACTTTTAGAACGCTGGCCAAAAATGTCGACTCCTTGGAATAGCAGCAGCACTTCTCTCTCTCTGGAAATTTTCTGAGTATTTTCTGTAACCTTGGAGAGAGGAGATGCTTCTGATATTATAGGCACGAGATGGACTTTTCAGATTCTGAACGCACGCCCTGGTTTAATGCCAGATCCGGATTTTCTGGATCTGAGCCATTTCCGGATCTGAGCCCACAAGACCAGCGGACGTTACATAACTTGAACGGCCCACTCGACCCGCTCGACCCGTACGCTCCGTACGCTCAGTACGTTCCGTACGCCCCGCTCAAGTGCCATCAAAAAGCCACATTAAGTCTCAAAAGCCCATTAGCCCAAGCCCGAGCCCGAGCCCGAGTCCGAGTCGCTAAGCCCCTTCGGGGCTTAGCTCTAATAGATTTAAATCTATTTTCATTTGGCCAAAAGTTGGTTTCTTATTCTCACCTCTATGTAAAATCCCCCCACATGGCACCCTCCATTGGGCCTCAACCCATGTGCATCTCTCTATTCCTTCATAAGTAATATATAGAAATACATATTGGTGTGATTTTCCGATGTGGGACTATCTTTTAACAATAGAATGTTGTGAACACACACAACACATAGAATAAAACACCAACATCATATACATGTGTCACAACTATAGGCTTCGATATGCTAGTGTAATAGGTCACCTTCCATAACTTGCAATGAGGTGAAAATCTCTTGATGACGAATGCAGGTTGTCGGGGGAAAGAGGCATATCAGATACAGGTGTCACAACTTTAGGCTCAGATATTGGTGTAATGTGTCACCTTCCATAACTTGCACTAACTTGCAATGAGTTAAATATCTCTTGATGACGAATTAAGGGTGTCGGGGTAAGATGCATATCAGATACATGTGTCACATACAGTTGTAGTCTTCAGACGCTGGCGTAATGAGTCACATTCCATAACATGCAATGGGATAAATGTATCTTGATGACGAATGTAGGGTGTTTGGATAAGAGGCACTACGGTGAGGGAACCGACCGTATCTGTACGGGGACACTAGCATGAACGAATAGAGGGAACTGGGTATACTATTTCTGATAGCTTGTTCTAGAAAGCGTTAATGTTTCTGTTTACGATTTAGTTCCTTAATTGCTTACTGAACTTAGTATTGTTCCGGGAATGAAGGAAGAAAATTAATGGTTTAGCACTTAATTTCTTGGCTTCTCTCTGTCCAAGTGACCTCCTCACGTTCTTGGATCTTATCCAAGACTTGAGCAACTTGGTGACGTAGGAACTTGCTGATCCTGATGCTCTACATAAATAGAAAAATAATGCAATATCAGCTGATAATATATCTGGCTTAGCTCAGATTGTCAGTAGCCACTACTGCCATGCGAACCACACCGAAGCTATATATACAGCAAACATCTCACATGACATAGTCAACTAAATTCTTTCTTGGCCCCTGACCACCTTTAAGAGACACTTCACTTGTCGAAGGCAGCCTTCTGTCTCTAGTTCAGTTCTACTTATACGCAAACATACTTAATTGGAGAGTTTTTATGTGATCCACCTGCCAAAAGGGTTAATTATCTGGATAGTACATATGTGAGACTGGGATTTCTTTATGATGCTATCATAAAAAAAAAAAAAAAAATAAATCAGAGAAGGGCTGAACTGAAGCCCAATGTAAGGGCCAATACAAGAATCTAACACTTCTTATCCCCTCATGTGTATGATCTACAAGAAAGTGAGGGAAAGGAAAGGAAAGGAAAGGAAAGGAAAAGAAAGTGAGTGATCAAGTTTGTACCTAAAACACTTATTTTCCTCGTCAGTTCCAGAAGCTAAGAAACACTTGCAAGTTTCCAAGATTCTAGACATGATCGAGCCCCATATTAATTTTCATAGGATAATGTTGAAAACTAATAAGGGATTTAGTCCCACATTGAAAAATGTAATATGAAGAGGAGCTAGACTCCCTATAAGTAGTTGAGTAACCCATCAATAAAATACACACAACAATTATTCTCTACATGGTATCAGAGCCATAACGGAGAAAAAAAAAATAAAAAATTCCTCCCCCCCCTTTCCCCACCGGTAGTCCCCCTCCCCCCCTCCCCTTCACCCCCCGGCAGTCCACCCCCCTCCCCCCCCACCGACGCCCCCCCCCCCCCCCCCCGGCAGTTCCCCAACCTCCCCCCCCCCCCCCCCCCCGGCAGTTCCCCCACCCCCCCCCCCCCCCCGACGCCCCCCCTCCTTTTTTTTCTTTTCGAAAAAAAACCCTAATTTTGAGAGAGAGATTATGTGGGTGGTTTTTCGACGACGGATGGCTGTCAAATGCTTTATTTGCACCTTCTGTTCCTAGATTACGTCCTCCGGAACAACAAATGCTTTATTTGTTTTCCGTTCTCGATCTGCAAATTAGGATCTCCATGCGCGCACCGGTGTTGGCCATGTTAACCGCGCATTCGTAAGGTCTCTGTTGACGACTTTACACGAAGACAACGACGACGACAAAGCCGACGAAGACGACGACGACAACGAAGCCGACGAAGCCGCCGCCGACGACGAATCACAGTTGAAGACGCCATGGATTCGATCAGTGGTAAACTGACAGCAGACGAGATGAAGGCCTTGGTTGATGATATTTTATCAAAGCGATTAACCGAGGCGACCCCACGTGTGATCCATACTGATGTGGATCCGTCACCCTACAAAATGGGGAAGCTGGACAAGCTGGAGACGAAGTTGGAAGGAACGTCCAATTACTTGAAATGGTCACGACAGGCCATGCGGACGCTGAAGGGCCGTGGCTTGGTTGGCTACGTCACTGGCCAAACCAAGGCGCCAGATGATCCCTCCTCCAAGGAGTTTGCTATTTGGGAGATTGTCAACAATGTTGTGGCTGGATGGTTGACGGCTTCTTTGACCGACCAGGTGTCGGGCAATGTCGAGGCGATGGAGGCTGCTGCTGATATATGGCAGACTTTGAAGGATATGTACTCAGGCTCGGGCAATCCTATGCGGGTCTTCCAACTGCAGGATGAACTTGATAGGGTGGCCCAGGACGACCGCACCATCTCTGAGTATGCAGCACTGTTAAAGAAGTACTGGGCTGATCTGGATCAGTATGATCCTCTTGGGATGGAAGATGCCTAGGTCGAACCAGCATTCGCGAAATATTTCTAAAAGTTCTTGGATTATATTTGCGTCAACGGATGATGAAGTTCTTGAAGGGTCTTAACCCTGTGTTTGAGCATAGAAGGAATGTCCTCCTAGCACAGCCCATGCTTCCATCCTTAGAAGACGCCATAGCTGCCACGGCACAAGAAGAGGCTCGCTTAAAGTTGATGCCCAACAAGGGCTCTTTCCAGGGGGAGCAAGCCGCTGTTGAAAAGTCTGCGCTTACCGCCTTCAATCAGCCTCCCTCTGTGGCCGGTGTTTGCCACAACTGTGGTGACTCAGGACATTACATTAGGTTTTGTCCAAAACCCCTGCACAGTCATTCAAGTGATCGTGGACGGGGCCGCGGCGGACGTCGTGGTGGTAGAGGCGGTTATGCTGGTAGAAGGGAAAATTATTCTGGAGGACACAAAGCTAATCTGGCGGAGGTAGGGGGCGACATTCACATGGCTGAGTTAACCCCTCTTGAGAAGGAGTTCCTTGCGAAGTTACGCAGCACGAAGCTGGGTTCGGACGACAGTCATGGGGCGTCATCTACCTCGGGGGACCACATTACTTGTTTTGCCCAAACTGGCACTAGTATACCTGCGCGTGCTCTTGCAGCAGCTGTCCACCAACCAGGTTGGATTATGGACTCTGGGACATCTCGCCATGTCACGGGGTCCCGCGGTGAGTTTCCAGGACTATACTCTCTTACCGACACCGGAGAGCATTCAGACTGCTGATGGTAACTCCAGCCCTGTTCTGGGTAAAGGCACAGTCGCATGCACCCCTTCTCTCACTCTCACCAATGTCTTACATGCTCCGTCTTTTCCTGTCAATCTTCTTTCTATTAGTGCCATTATTCTTGATCTTAACTGTACTGTTTCCTTTGACATTCCTACGGTGACCTTTCAGGAGAAGGGAACAGGACGACGACTAGGGACTGGCACATGGCATAAGGGGCTGTGGTACTTAGACAGGACTGGACTGGACAAAGCATTGGCATCTCTGGTAGCCGACACACCACCGGAAGATACACGACGCAGTGTAGAAGATGAATTGCTACTCCACCACCAGCGTGTCGGTCATTCTTCTTTTAAAGTTATTAGTCGCATGTATCCGTCCTTATACCAAATGGCTAATAAGGAGAGGTTATTTTGTCATGCTTGTGGGTTGGGTAAACATACCAGAAGCACATATGTGAGTTTCGATAGTAGAAGTTTGGCTGCATTTGATATGATACATTTGGACGTATGGGGCCCTTGTCCTACAACCGGTATTAACGGTTTTTGATGGTTCGTCACTTTTATTGATTGTTATACTCGCATGACATGGGTGTACCTTCTGAAGAATAAAAGTGACGTCTTTGAGGCGTTTTGCGACTTTCATCGTCGGGTAGAAACTCAATATGGCACTAAAATTAAGTGCTTACGGTCTGACAATGGGACAGAGTATACAAATAAGACGGTTGCTGAGTATTTATCCACTCATGGCATACTACACCAAACTTCTTGTGCCTATACACCGGCACAAAATGGTGTGGCCGAACGGAAGAACAGACACCTACTGGAGGTCGCACGGACGATGATGCTGGCTATGAATGTTCCGAAACACTTATGGGGACAGGCGATATTAACGGCATCTTATCTCATCAACAGAATGCCATCTCAGGTATTGGACTGGAAGACACCGTTGGAGATGCTTACTGGTGCTACCACATACACTGTTCCACCAAAAGTATTTGGGTGTGTCTATTTTGTCCAAGATAATAGGCCAGGAGTTGGCAAACTGGATCCTAGAGTGGTTAAATGTGTCTTTGTCGGGTACACGGCAACTTAGAAGGGATACGCATGTTGGAGCCCAGTTGAGCGAAAGATGTTTGTGAGCATGGACGTTACCTTCAGAGAACTAGAACCATATTATAGTTCGGATGACGGTTCGGCGTTAGTTGACACACCTAACACAGCGGGTGTTAGATGTGAGGGGGAGAAATTAAGCCCATCTGTGGTAGTCGGATCGGTCCCATGCCCGGTCGTAGAAAACTGGACGAAAGAGAGAGAAAGCAGTGACTCCGATATAGAAGATGAAGAAGATACATATGTTAAACAGGGGGAGCAGCAGACAATAGAAAAGGAGCTCCAAGTCTACAGAAGGAGACAGCAGAAGTCCAGTACCGTGCCTGTACCGTGCCCTGTGCCTTCTGTACCAAGTCCCTCGTCTACTCCTGCTCTAACTCTTGAAGATGTTGCCCCCGCACAGAATCAATCTGATTCTGATGCGGATCTCTCTGACTCTGATGGTATGATCTCTCCACCACCTATTGCTCCCTTAAGGAGATCTTCTCGCATCAATGCGGGTAAGGCTCCTAGTCGTTTTGATGATTATGAACATGATATTGCCAATTACCTGTCTTATTCTAATATTTCTTCGAATTATCGAGCCTTCATCGCATCATTAGACTTTACTTCGTTGCCCAAAAGTTGGCAGGAAGCAAAGAAAGATCCAAGGTGGAAAGCTGCGATGATGGAAGAACTTGGGGCACTGAAAAAAAATAAGACGTGGGAGCTGGTTCCATTATCCAAAGGAAAGAAAACTGTGGGATGCAAATGGGTATACACAGTAAAGGAGACGTCAGAAGGAAAGGTGGAACGATACAAGGCGAGGTTGGTTGCAAAGGGATACACACAATCATATGGCATCGACTATGATGAGACGTTTGCTCCAGTAGCGAAAATGAGTACCGTAAGGACTCTGGTCTCCATTGCAGCAAACTATGGGTGGAAGCTATACCAATTAGATGTGAATAATGCCTTTCTCCATGGGGACCTACAAGAAGAAGTGTACATGGAACTCCCGCCAGGGTGCTATGCTACAGAATCAGACGGAGGGACGTCGCATGGAAAAGTGTACAAACTAAAGAAGTCGCTATATGGGCTCAAGCAATCTCCTCGAGCCTGGTTTGACAGATTCAGAAAGGCTGTTACAGGCATGGGATACTATCAAGCAAATGCAGATCATATGATCTTTCTTCAGCATGCAAGAGGCCACATCACTATACTTGCTGTATACGTGGATGATATAGTAATCACAGGTAATGATGAAGCCGAGATTGCTAAGCTGAAGTCAAAACTCGCGAAGGAGTTCGAAATGAAGGATCTAGGAGCGATGAGGTACTTTCTAGGTATCGAGGTGTGTGAAGGCGAACAAGGAATTGTTCTCTCACAGAGAAAATACACACTAGATCTGCTGAAGGAGACAGGGATGCTGGGATGCAAAGCTGCAGTCACTCCAATTGACCAGAAGTGTAAGTTGGGAGCAGAAGCAGGAGAGCCAGTTGATCGTGAAAGATATCAACGACTTGTAGGGAGATTGATTTATCTGGGACACACTCGCCCTGATATTTCATTTGCGGTGAGTGTAGTAAGTCGCTACATGCATGATCCAAGAACGGGTCATATGGATGCAGTATTTTAGATCTTGAGATATCTGAAAGGGACGCCGGAAAAAGGGCTATGGTTCAAGAAGAATGGATGTACAGAAGTTGAGGGATACTGCGATGCAGACTGGGCGAGCTGCATAGACGATAGAAGGTCTACCACGGGATATTGTGTCTTTGTAGGAGAAAACTTGGTCTCATGGAGAAGCAAAAAACAGTCTGTGGTAGCACGGTCTACAGCTGAAGCAGAATACAGAGCAATGGCTTTAGGAGTGTCGAAGTTGCTATGGGTGAAAGCGTTGCTGACAGAGTTGAAGCTAGACAAGGGAGCACCATTACGTATTCTGAGCGATAGTCAAGCTGCAATAAGTACAGCTAACAATCCAGTTCAGCACGACAGGACGAAGCACATCGAGATCGGTCGATTCTTCATCAAAGAAAAGCTGGAACAAGGGATACTAAAGATTGATCATGTTCGCTCAGAAGAACAAGTGGCAGACTGTCTGACTAAGGGTCTTAGTTCAGTAAGTCTGTCGAAGCTATGTAACAAGATGGAAATGATTAATATCTATCACCCATCTTGAGGGGGAGTGTTGAGAACTAATAAGGGATTTAGTCTCACATTGGAAAATGTAATATGAAGAGAAGCTAGACTCCCTATAAGTAGTTGAGTAACCCATCAATAAAATACACACAATAATTATTCTCTACAGATAAAAACTTGAGTGCAACTTTAGTAGCAACCAAACAAGCAATTAATCTTTGTTTCCTTAGTAGTGCATGGCGGTTTCTAACATTTTAAGGGCCTTGTACAAATACAAAAAGGAATCTCCCTTTTTTTTTAATCACTCTAAATGAACGGTCTTTTCTGACATTCTAAGGGTCATGTTATTGCAGTTTCTAAAAAATACTGAGAACAAAATATAAAAATAGAAATTTCACATTATATATACAAAACCAACCGGTTGGTTCTAGAGCACTCCTCTATATATACAAAAATGATCCAAAGTCAGCCGGCTAGTTTTGTATTATAGAATCACCCTATGTTTTATGGATTGAATAAGAATTTAATGGTTGAGATTAAAAGGTGTAGACTCCACCACATTTTTAAGTCATTTAATCTCAACCATACAATTCCAATCCAACGTGTATAACATAGGTTGGTTCCATAATACAAAATCAACCGGTTGGTTCTAACTCCTCTATATATACAAAAATGCTCCAAAGCCAGCCGGCTGGTTTTGTATTATAGAACCACCATATGTTTTATGGATTGGATAAGAATTTAATGGTTGAGATTAAAATGTGTAGACTCCACCATATTTTTAAGTCATTTAATCTCAACCATACAATTCCAATCCAACGTGTATAACATAGGTTGGTTCCATAATACAAAACCAACCGGTTGGTTCTAGAGCACTCCTCTATATATACAAAAATGTTCCAAAGCCAGCCGGCTGGTTTTGTATTATAGAACCACCCTATGTTTTATGGACTGGATAAGAATTTTAATGGTTGAGATTAAAAGGTGTAGACTCCACCACATTATTAAGTCATTTAATCTCAACCATACAATTCCAATCCAACGTGTATAACATAGGTTGGTTCCATAATACAAAACCAACCGGTTGGTTCTAGAGCACTCCTCTATATATATATATATATATATATATATATATATATATATATATATATATATATATATATAAAAAAAAATATATATATATATATATATATATATATATATATAAAATACAAAGCACAGTGGGTTTTTGGTCCGACCCATGTGCTTTGGTTCAACGATGATGAAATGACTAAATTGCCCCTCTCTCTATAAGAGAGGAGGAGGTCCCATGTTGGGTGCGGAGCAACCGGTTGTTTCAATGGCACCCCCGTCTCCAGCTCCTCTTGCACCGTCCCTCCCTCCGCCGCCTCCGCTCCATCTTCGTCCACGCCGTTGTCGCCGGCCTCTTCCGCAACCCATTCGTCGCAAGCTGCCTCCTCTACCACGCCGTCGACGCCGACCCTTCCTTCGCCGCCTCCCTCTTCTCCGCCATGACCAACCGCAACCCCGTCTCCTTCAACACCGCCATTGCGATCTCCGCCGACCCACTCTCCATCTACTCCCACATGCTCCGCCGCCGCGTCCCTCCTGACTCCTACACATTCTCTTCCTTGCTCAACACCACCACCGCTTGCCGCCGCCACCAGGTCGCTCCACACACACGTCCTCCTCCCCGGATTCCGGTTCAACCCTTTCGTGCAGACCGTCCTGCTCACCGCCTACTCCCGACGTGGCTCTGCCGACCACGTCCTGCGGGTGTTCGACGGAATGCCGCACAGGGACGTCGTCTCCTAGACCACCGCCGTCTTGGGCCTCGCCGCCCTCAGGCGCCCCGCGACGGCCCTGCGCATCTTCGCCTACATGAGGCCCCACGCCGTCCCGAACGCCACCACCGTGGTCTTTGCCGTGTCCGCCTCCGCCGGGCTCGGGTCCCTGGCGCTGGCCCGGTGCCTGCACGCCTATGTCGAGAAGGCCGGGTTCGGAGGCCGCGTCTCCGTCCGGAACTCCCTGGCGCTGGCCCGGTGCCTGCATACCTACGTCGAGAAGGCCGGGTTCGTATCCGTGCCATTATGGCACGGATTATCCACTAGTATATACACACGGTGGTTAAATATTTGGTAACTTCCAGTTTTTGGGCCATGTACGATCACACAGGTTGCACAAACTCAAAAATGGTCGTGTAGTAGCGTGTATTTAAGTTCAATTGTCCTTTTTCTACGTAGTTTTTATTGCATGCAAAAACACCAACGCAATTCAGTTAACAGGTATGTTGCATACTTTTCTGGCACTTCCACAAAAATCGAGCAAACCAAAAGTGGCCCTAAGCAGTGAAGGAAAATGTTGTTACCTTGAGTAACTTTCTCACCCCTTGACCCCTCTGAAAAGCCTTCCTAATTTCATCTTAATTGCAACAGCGCATCTAATTCTGATTTGTTTAAACTTAACCTCTTCTTAATGGCTTTTCATTCTGGTCAAAGGCCTGGTTTCTTGACATATATAAATAACAAGTCCCTTTGGAACTTGGATCACTCAACTCAAATATCACAAACACAAGTAAAGAAGGAAGGAAGACTCATCTTCTGTCCTAGCTAAAATGGGTGGTCTCTTCTCAATTCCTGTCCTCCTCTTCTTCCTCCTCATAGGGACTGCTGTTGAAGGGGTGCTCTTCTCTACCCTCCCAAGGACTCTCATAGTCCCTGCATCTCCAAAACAAGGCCAAGGTAACTATTCTTCTTATATCCGCATCATGTCTGACACTTATTGGACACGATACAGACCAACGTTGCAAAAGTTGTCAAGCGCTAGGCGGACGGGCACCGGATGCCTAGCGCCTAGCTCGCCTATGCGGCTGTCCAGTTCTAGGCGGTTTATAAAAAATAAGAGAAAAAAATTAATATCCTACTAAAAATTGCAAAAAAAAAAGGTCCATAAAATCCTGCCAAAAGCATGTATAATCGAATGTCGATGGCACTAGGCGGACATCAGGCAGGCACCAGACGTCTAGCTCGTAGGTGGCTGCTTAGAACGATTTTTAAAACAGTGATATACATACACTCTAGCATACACTAGGACATCGTACCACCGTAGTAGAGTAACACAATGTAAAGCATAAAACAAGATGCTCAAGTAACAAAGGAGTTAGTATATACCTTCCTACTTTCTTTATTGCTAGCTATTCATTTTTTCCTTCAAATGTTTCATGTGTATATTTATTTATTTTTCGTTCCATAGAAATATTGATCTTATTGGCATGCCCTTCCCAGTTCCCCTCGTTCAGTTGAGATCATGTCTTGTGATGAAAATTAAATATTATTAGGAAAAATATTGATAGCCCATATAAACTTTCTAAGTTAGATAATTGATCAACATGAGGTACATGTTTCCTCCTCTTTGTATGCACACAGCAATCGTGGTGCACCAATAGTTTTACCTTACTTAAAAATCATATACAGATAGTTCTTATTTTTTTTTAAGAGAAAGGCAAGATCTTTGCAGAAAACTACATGGGAATCAACTGTAATATCTTTCCTAGACTGGTTTAGGTACATAAATATAGAGGATAACCTTCGTCGTACAAAGTTTATCCACACACTGTCACTCGCTCACTAAATCTAACAATCGTTTTCTTAAAACCTTTTTTTTGGTAAGCGAGGTGTTAAATGTTCAGTGGCGGAGCTTAATGAAGACAGTCATTTTTTTTTTTTTTTTCTTATCAAAAATTTAAATTTTAGGTATTAACACCTTCAAAAATGCAATCTAACCCCTCCCAAAAATATAATTTGCTCCTCTAAAAATATAACGTGTCCCTCCAAAAAATTTAGTCAAACTCCGCCTTAAAATGATACTAATGCTAGCCTTGGTTAGAGTATATTGTTGGTCCATAATATGCGGGCTCTAGATTTTGGTTGTACCTGTTAAATATCAAACATTCAAGTTCATATTTACCCACATGTGCATATTCCATGTCTTAAAACTTAAACGGTTGAAGATTTTAGACAAAACTCTGACATCTTGAAGTTTGCATTTGTATATACACACATTTCTTTTGGTTGAAATGTTTAACCATCAAGACATTGATTTATGTATTTACCTCATTTGCATTTTCCATGTTCGCCTTGTCTTGAAGTTACAAGATTTTACGCAAAAACTGACATCTTGAAGTTTGAATTTCTTGTCTTAAAAGTCTAAGAATTTAGAGAAAAATCTGACATATAACATTGTCCATATATGTATGCATGTAATAGTATAGTACTAGTCAAAAAATAACATTGCCCAATTATCTGAGTTAATATCCAGTATAAGAAAATAAAGAACAGATACAATAATTCTTTCGGTACGTATATGCTCCTTTTGCAACCCCTAGTAAAAATGTTAAATAGAATTCTAACCAACATCTCTATCTAGTGCTGAAGGCTGGAGAGGACCACGTCACAGTATCCTGGGGGCTGAACCAGAGCCTCTCAGTCGGTGCCGATGACGCATACAAGAAGGTGAAAGTGTGGTTGTGCTATGCTCCAGTCAGCCAAACCGACCGCGGGTGGAGAAAGACTAACGACGACCTCAAGAAAGACAAGACTTGCCAGTTCGAAGTCACCATCCAACCCTATGCCAGGTCAAACACAAACTTTGAATACAAGATCAAGCGCGACGTTCCCTCCGCGACGTACTTTGTGAGGGCATACTTGCTCGACTCCTCCGGTACCCAAGTGGCCTATGGTCAGACTACGGATGCACACAAGTCCACCAACCTGTTTGTCATTGTTGGGATCTCTGGACGGAGTGCTTCGCTTGACATTGCTGCTGGATGCTTCTCTGCCTTCTCGGTTGTGTCTCTGCTCTTCTTCTTTGTGGTCGAGAAGCGAAAGGCCAAGAAGTAGACTGGTGCCTCCCTTTAATAATCTATGTAGTACATCTTCCCTTAATATTAAAAGAGAGATGACAAATAGACAGTTTTGTATACCTTTAAAGGGTGTCCACCAACATTGCTCTCATGTATAATGTATAAGATGAATATAATGTTGGTGCTTTCTTTGGTGCTTTCTTTACATGAAGAGAGCTTGCTCTCAACATGCCTTGTAAATTTTAGTCCCACATCGGAAATGCACCATGAGTTATCTCAACATATATACTTGGGTGTGTTGTTGAGAGATGCACATGGGGTGGTGACCCTAAGGAGGGAACCATGTGGGTGATTTTACTAGGAGGTAAGAATAAGGCTCCAAGGATTAAGCATTAATGCTTTTGTCATTCTCTTGGATTTATTCCACTTGGAGCTAAGCCCCAACGGGGCTTAGCGACTCGGACTCGGACTCGGGTTCATGAGGCGTAATGTGGCATTTTGTTGGCGCACTTTGCACTTAGCACGTTAGCGGCCATGCGGTCTTATGCGGCATGCGGCTCTTATGCGGCCTCATGCGGCTCATGATCCTATCTTTGTGGGATTTGAATTAATTTCGTTCCTATCTTTGTGGGATTTGAATTAATTTAGTTCCTATCTTTGTGGGATTAGAATTAATTCGTAGCTATCTTTTTGTGATTTGATTCAATCTTACCATAACTGAAGAGGCGGCTAGGGTTTCCACTCTCTCTCTATATATACTCTCTTCTGGCCTCCTTTGTGGGTACTACGAAAATTACAAGTTAGAAAAGGAGAAAGAGAGAGAGAGAGAGAGTTGCTGCCGCCATTACAGAGGTGACTTCGAGCGTTCCACAAGTTCTTCAACTTGCTGGTTCCTGGAAGCAGATCGTGTGGGGCGAATCTTGCTTTGAGCAACGGTGTTTTGACACCCCAACGTTGTTTCTTCTTCTCATCTCTCTCTAGTTTTATTGTAACTCGTTCTGTCCCAATTGCAACACGTTTGTAAGGAAGAACGAGAGATATTCTCTTCTCTTTTTCCCTCCTTCAGATTGTAATTTGGCTATTTGATTTATTGTACCATCGTAGATCTTGAGTTTGATCACTGTAAAGTTTTGTGTGACATCTCAGATCTCGATTGCATTTGTTTTTCATCTTTGATCAAGCCCCGGGAATAACAATCTCAAAGCAAGATCCGTATAGATGGAAAACATTAATGCTTCGCTCCTCCAATCGGACTTCTGTAAGTTGGAAAAGTTCGATGGAGAGCACTATCAAGTCTGGAAGAGAAAGGTGTACCTAACTCTTCAACTGAAAGACGTTGATCATGTTCTGTTGGAGGAAGAACCCTCTGTTCCAGACACTGGATCTACTGCCGCCATCAACGCGGCTACCAAACTCCAGGCCAAGTGGAGAAGGGAAAATAGCATCTGCAGGCTTCTCATCCTGAATGCTATGGAGGACTCCCTGGCAGAATCCTACTCAAAGAAGGAACTTGCCAGAGACATATGGGAGTCTGTGGAAAATCTGTATGAAGAAGATAAGAACAGGAGCAAAATGTTTGTGGTTGAAAAATATCACAAATTGCTCTTTGAGGACGAAAAGTCCATGCTGCCACAGGTAAAGGAATTTCTGAAGCTGCGTCAGAAACTGGAAGACGAAGAGATGCCCCTTCCCGACAAGTTTGTCGTCGGAGGGATCGTCTCAAAACTTCATGCAGGATGGAGTACCTTCTATGCAAGGATGCACAGAAAGAAGCTAGACATTAGCTTGGGAGATCTACTTCAAGAGATCCATGTTGAGGACGAGATGTGTTCTCAACAGAAGGTGGACACTCTGTCCAAACAGTTGGCTAAAGCCAATCTGGTACAGACGAGGGATCCCAAGGGGAAGCAGGCGGCTTCTCATCCCAAAAAGAAGGACTTCACTAATCTGAAAGTGAAGGGTCCTTCATTCAAGCAACAGAAGACTAAGTCCCACGTGACTTGTTACAATTGTGGCAAGAAAGGCCACTACAAGAGTGAATGCAGATCTAAGCCTAAACAATCAGAGAAAGGTGAGCCTAATAAGGTTTCATTGGTTCACTACACCATATTGACCAATTTCTAATGGGCCATATTTTTCATTTCTAACGGACATAACCTGTTATAAAATACCAACTAGGTCTAACCGTTAGTATATACTTATAGCCTGTTACAATAATAATTTTTTACCCTAAATTTATTATTTGGTTGGTGAAAAATTCTAGCGGCAGCCAAAAAAATTTGGCGCTCAACTTCCCACCAATTCCGCTCCAATTTTACTCTACACATACACCCATCCGTTGTTTCTCTCTCTCTTATTCATAAATCCAAAAAAATTTGTACACCATCCATCGTTTCTTTCTTTCTCTCTCAGCCGTTCGTCGTCGGCTGCAGTGATCCGGCGAGGCCAACAACCCCTCTTCCCTGGCGTCCATCTGTGGCAGGACATCGCCTGCACAGGAGGGTTTCCAGCGAGGTCGGTAGTAAAAACCCCTATTTGAGGTGAGAAAAAACCCCTATTTGTGCCCTCATTTACGAATAATACTTTTGATAAGTCGATCGATAAGGATAAAGTTTGTGTGACATGTTGGAGCTCTACATGTTTCTTGATATGCAGTTGATTATATAGAGTTTCACCGCTATGGAATGAACGAATATACAACATAGGAATGTTTGCTGTGAGTAGGACCACATTACTGTTTTTTTCCACACTTTTGATGTCCGAATGGTTGGAGCACCCAATCTTCCGAAGACCTAGAACTCAAACCCTTTCCTTATAAATTTTTGACTTTTGGAATGTTGTGATTCCATTCTCTGAACTCTTCACATTGATCAACTTCTACCTGAGCATTTGGAAAAGAAACCCAAAAGATTTCTTTTTCCTTAACATACAAGGATAACTAAAATGATTTGTAGCATTACACAGGAACCTGGTTCAAACCTTTAGGGTAGATTTGACGCCAACTATGATCTCCCCATAATAACTGGATGACAATGTACATCAAGTCTGCCATGCCTAGCTTCTGCTCCTCCCATTCGACAAAGTGCTCGTAGCCTTTGGGACCGTATGCTCCTATCGCGTATGCTTACTTTTGCTCCAATGGGAGTTCAAAAAATTCAGAAACATTTACCTTCATCTTTTCCATCAGTTCTTTCGAAACTCCGTGATTTATTAACTGCAACTGCCAAAAAATTTATAAACTTAATTTCCTGAATGTTGCAGTTATAAATTAACAAAGTAATAAACGTGGCTTAGAAATTAATTGACCTGAAAGAATCCCCAGTTCTCACAAGCATGGTTAAGCTTGACAGACTCTTCTTGGCACAGCTGGGGTCCTATAACTGGCTCAAACCGATAACTGGAAGATCGACATTGTCCTTGCTACTACAGACCCGATCAGCCTCAGCTTCATTCCTGATGTATCTATGAGAGATATTGCTCGATTCGTCGTTGTAGCAGCTGCTGGCAGCAAGCTCCTGGACATTTGCAATAGGTATGTGAAGGCTGTTCTTTCCAACCATTTCCTTCCTTCTTATGTATTGATATACAAATAATTAACTTGATATTAGTTCATTTCTCCACATTGAAGAGAAAATAGTAGCACCATGCATGTGTTTATATATATCGAATAAAGTTTATAAATAAATCAAATTAAATTAAATACATACCTGTAGTGCATTATCTGCCATTTGGATCATAGCCACAACAATATGCATTTAATTGCTCTACAAATCTATGATTTGGACACGACGATAATCCAAAAGGAAAATAAGCAGCAGCCGCCAGCCAGTTGAGGGGCGACACTTGATCATGTCCTACATTATTTATCTTTCACTCCAGTAATATTACATATGAACCAAACAAAATTATGATGGAATCATTCCTGTAGCCATTCAAATATCAGAAGAATTAACAATCCTTTCAGTAGTTGTTGATGCGATAATTCATAACCCATAAAGAAATGGCATCTTCCACATTGATCCTATATTGACAAAATCAGACATGAGTCCTACTAGAACATGAATCCTACATTAACAAAGGCTATTTTGTATCAAATAGACTATGCTTTCAGTCACATAAAACATGAATCCTACTAGAGTCTAATGACAATGGACCTAGAAGATCAACCGAAAAGACCTTTCTAGTTAGTCATAAGTGAGGATTATGATTATGGACCTAGAAGATCAACTGAAAAGACCTTTCTAGTTAGTGTACTTATTGATAATATTTCACCCCATCTCACAAACTCACAGTTCAAACACTGTTTTTCAGGATTAATTTAATATCAGATGAATGAAACCACAAACATTTTGGTTGGACACTTTATCAAACAGACAGTAGCCACATATGCTACATAACATTCCCCTTTTATAGTTCATTTCAAGATTAACTAATCAGTGGAAATGAATTGTTCGAACAAGAAAAAGATGTAGAGCTAATAAAATATTTTAATTTCTATTAATTGTTAGGAGTATCCTTTAACAAGGTACACGTGTAGGAAACATAAGTATTAGTACTTGAATATCTTGTCATTTTTGCTTGTAATACCGCAAGTTCATCTTCTTGAGATGATTTTTTTTGTTGAGTAAACCGAGTTGTTTGCCTTCCTGTAGGAGTATATTGCACTGAAGCAGCAGGAGTAGTTATAGCATGCTAAAGAAGTTGTTCTTCCAGCTCAACCCCCTCTAACTCCTCTAGTTTTGCTACCAATTCGTCCTGCCATTGCACAACTATAGTAATACATAAGCCCGGATAAAGGAGGAGGGAAAAGGTTTTATTAATACTTACATTTCAAAATGTTTGCATTTATGTTTGTGCTGACATGCTTAGTTGCTCTTATAAACATATGTTAGAGGTGAACCATAGTCACAATGTTCATCTCAAAATGTTTCATTTTAAAGCTTTGGACTTCTTCAAGATGGAAAGGATGAAAACTGTGGGAGGATGTATGTTACTAGAGGTTTACAAAGATAAAATCCTTGTTTCAAGCCATATATGTGTACATAACTTGTCCATATATCACTCTCTTCTATTTATATTAGAAATATTAGCAAATAAAGTACTAAGTGAACTTAAGTTGAGGAACACATCAGACATTGGCTGGAATATCAGGTAATATGTTACCCTACATTATCATTTTGTATATATAAAGAAACAAGCAAAATTGAAAATTAAGGTAAATTGTTGCGTATTTTTTTCTTCTCCAATTCTATCATTCCATGCTCTTATACACTTCAAATGGATCAATTATGCGTAAAATCTGATTGTGAAGAAGTATCATCAACAATGATATTCATAGATCAAGTTCTGTGAGCTAACCATTTAATATAGCAATTTTGTTTGTCATACAATTGATGCCAAATATTCCAAATAAACTTCCCGCTAAAAGGCAAAGGTTTTGTTACTAAAAAATAGGCAAGGGTTTTTGAAGGGCTTCATGCGAAGAAGCAACTGGAAGGGTTTTGGACTTGTAATCCGCTGATAACAATTGGTCAGAGTTGCTGCAGCCTTTGGAGATTGTCCGCTTGATGAGTTGCAAGAGGATCCTTTCGAGCTCCTTATCGTTGCTCCATCCGTGGACCTCAACCTTAATGAGGCCAATGTTTCCAGTGATTAGATCCCACAGTGGGTAGTTATTCCTCGGCATCATATAGTCTCCTTCACTTAGCTTCAGAGAAGGATAGTAATCCCCCTTTCCATCCCCTAGGTAGATGAATCTCTTCTTCCCCTCCACAAATTGTGATGTTCGTATTCTTTCTATGATCTTACCATGTTTGTTGTAGAACCCATGATTAGAATCAGTAGTGTTTTCTAATAATATATTTAGGTAATTTATATTTAGCTGCAATATTTACTTGAAGATTTTATATTAGTTGTAGACCATCATTTTGGTTGATATGAGTAACTTTGCTACTTCCAACAAATTACTGCTCTGTAAATCAGTTTAAAATTACTGTGATAGTGTATCAGTAGAAAGGGAAGAGTATCAGAGCATTCCCTTTATCAGATCATTTCCTTTGGATGATAGTAGTAATAAGTCTGAGTGTGCTGCTTAGCTGACCAGTATGCATGGTTGAAACTGGCAGGAAATTCAAATATCGCATGTGTGAGAGAGGAGATAAAGTGCACCTAGGTTTATCAACCATCTACTAAAATCTCTCTCCTCAGACCTGGGTTCCCTTTTAGCCACCTGAGCAGGAAGTCAAAATTTGCATTTGTTTGTCTACTTAATATTACTTGCTGATTTGACATCTGGTTTGTTATGATGACATATTTGTGTATATATTGTTATATTATGGTTTCTAACAATGCTATTTGTCTATGAATATGTACATATTGTATATATTGTTATATTATGATCAGGGACAAAACATCACTAAGGCCAAAGGGGGCCCTGGCCCCCCTTAATCTAGAATTTTACATTACCAAAAAGGTAGGCTATGGATTATTCAGCTTGTATCAAATTTTTAAGCTGTAGGAGAAGAAATCCTGAACTGGAACCATCTTGTGGACAAGTTGCAGGATATTTGTAGCTCTTGCCAAGCTGTCGCTGTCCTTTCTATGATAATAAGTGTCAACATGCTACTACATATGGTTGGGTTCAGGCTGCTATCATGCAACTCGCTTTTGATTAACGTATTACTAGTTCAAATGTTCAAACTTTCATATTTTCCATTTCCCTTTGTCTATTTCTTGAATAGTCCCAACATTCAGAATGTTTCCTATCCGTATGGAGCCAGCTTGATAGACACTTTGTTTCAAAGTGGTCTTCCAAGAGTGAGTATACTTTCGCACAAAGTGGTCTTCCAGGAAACATGACATGTTTATCTTGCCAAAATGTGTTGATTTATAAACTATTATTGGACATCAGAATGGGATTGTTTCACATGTTCATTGATTGATAAACGGTGTTAAAACCTCCTGAACTTACTGTTTGAACAATGTCGTGCATATAACATGCACATACTGACAGGTTAGGAGCTTCCGCCCTGAAATAGTTAGACTAGTCCCTTCATTTTGTAACGTACAGTAGCACGGAGTATGGGGCTAACAAGAGTTGTATTTATTTGCTAAAAGCACATATTACCTCAAGCTGAATATAAGTAAGACCTGTAATATCTGAAAATTCAGGTGAGATGGCCATAACTACATAGATAGGATCTTAGGAATCATAGGATTAGTTTCAGTTAATTGTGTAGATTAGACTGTATAAGCTTTTATAAATGGATGCTAATATTTCATGATTTCAGGAGATAATAATTTTCGGGACGATAGACTTCTTTATGCTCCTGGTCAGCTTTGGCTTCAACGGCATCACATTATGGGCCGAGCTGTAGGGTAAGAACTCAGGCACCTTTAGTTGCATTTCTTATGGATCTCAATTATAGCTTCAACGGCATCACATTATGGGCCGAGCTGTAGGGTAAGAAATGGAAAGCATAAGAGGGAGGGTCCTTGTGCTGGAACTAAGGGTCTCCGAGCTCCAGAGGTTGGTATTTATTTTTTGCTCTTTGTAGGATTAGTGCAGCATTGTTAAAGTTAGAGAAGACTCGTGCAATGTTGTTTAAGAGCAATCAAAGCAAGCATCTCCTAAGTTGTGACTCCAATGTTGTCTGTCCATGTAGCACAATTTTAGGAGAGTTCAAACTGATGTAACATTATGATTTTATGAACACTAGGAGGCCAGACTTCCTTGAGCAGGTGCCCCAGTCTCTTTTCAATCTTTCGAAACGTCTTGCTAACCTCGTCTCCAGGTTCTCATTGGAGGGATCAGATGTAACATTATGATTTTATGTAACGTCACATAGGAGGGATCATGAATATTTTCTTAATTTATCATGTTCCCCCTTCTCATATCATTTTTCTGTCGATGTTGCAGGAAAATGGTGCACAAGGAGCGTGGAGTTTCTTCAGGAGGACCAAATACTTTTCGTAGGTACAATATAGTTTTGTTATAAAATATTTGAACATGCATTCTCTAATATTGTACCTTTTGAACATGTACTATAGGAATATAATTCTAGGAATCTTTGAACCTGCATTCTTTTTGAATTTGATATCACTAAAACATTTGCTCTATTATGGCTTTTATGATGTGATTATTGTTATTCTTTAGTTTGCTTGGGCACTCGGCCCCTGTCCACTTGGAGTCCTGGCTCCGTCCCTGATTATGATTAGAATTTGTGTCTTTCTTAATAGAGTATGTTATGTGAGATCATAACCGGTCATTGATCAGTTACTACTGATGCAATAAATTCCTCGTTGGCTCTTCCAAACTCTTCAGGTAATCTCTCACTACTCTTAGACCTTCCAGATGGGTTTCCACTATGCTTTTAGCTCTACTTTATAATTACTCTCTCTTCGTTTGAAGCTATTAATTACATAATTATCAGAGACGATGAAAAAGCAAAATTAGCATATGCAAAAGCTTCAAAAGGACATGAGATAATATTGTCGTATCCTTTTATTCATACGTTTTGGATGCAATTACTCCAGATAGTAGTCTTCCTCCTAATTTTGTGCAATTGGCACAATTAATTGTTTATGGGTGCACTTTAATTTTGGAGATTTGCAAGGTTGTTCATTTAACACTTCATATGGAACAAAAATTCTCTCTTGTAGGCAATTTGATATAGACAGCTTTCTAATCACTATTTGGGATTGAAGGCTTTTGTTGTTGTACACTCCTGAATTACTAGAGCAGAATCATTTATACAGATTATGTACGGGCCCCTTACAATTTATTTTCTTGATAAGACCTTCTTAATTCATGTTAATGTGTCCCATTCTCACCTAAATTGTCTGTAGTGGAAAACTAGATACAATCAACATCACAAATGACAATAGACGAAAGGTTCCTACAAATCCTCAATAATAAATTTTTTATTATTTGCAAGAAGTGTAATGCCAACAATGTCCAACGGTTGAGAGGTATCAAATGCTTCAAGGAAAAAAAATGAAAATGACAATCTTCAGATAATCTACTGGTCACGTTTAGTTCAGAGACATTTCATCAGTGAGATGATAGTGTGCAACTTTATTGCCATTTGTCCATCTAAGATTAAATACTAGAATGAGTTACATTTTCAAATGTCTAATTCCAAAGATCATAAGATTGAATTAAACTCAGAAAGATATTTTAGCACAAAAGCAAGAGAAAGATTCGACTCAGCCAGATAATAGCCTTCTGGTTGCTGTCTGCTACTTACCTAGTCCTTGGCACTGTGAACTAGTGTGAACCACAGGAAGTTGAACCTATCGACACATTTTGTTTATGTTTGCGTGTGCAATTTATTATTATTCTTTTATTGAATTTACATGTTTATGTCAATACATTGTAGATTGGAGATCAAGTATGTGTACAACCATATTTGGCTGAGCCTAGGTATGCTTTGGGACAGTATCATAGTTTAATTGTAAATACTACAAAGAGTTTTTTGTCCACTAGATGTTTGAAAAAGAAGTTACTTTATTTATTAATCCACGATATACCTCTGTAGGTGGGCGACTAGGTTAGAGTGAGCTTCAGTTCCGTCTCCAAATTATGGATGGGAGGATGTTACAAGGTGTTACAGTATTGGCAATTTTTCTTTTTTTTTGAATCTCCGTTGGAAACCTAGAAAAAAGAAATCACTTTTTTCCTCATCTACATGGGAAAAAAGTAATCTGGGTATCCTTTGATTCTTACAAAGATCCAATCTTTCTTCGATTTTCGATCCAATTTTGCGAAAAGTTGATGCGGGCAGTGCTTTGATTTTTGTGGTTTTGGTTGGGGGAGGGGTTTGGATATATAAAGTTTGGACATTTGGTGGTAGAGTGACAAATGGCTTGTTGAAACTTTGATTATATTCAACTTGAACAGTGCTATATTGATATGGAATGGATTTATATGCAGGGCTTGAGCAACCGTTTAATCATATTTATATCATATGTTCATGCATCATGTTTTCTTTTTCTTATTTTTCTTTTCAAGGTTTCTCTGGTTGCAGCATATTGGAACTCCAGATTGTGCATTGGGGGTGGCAGTTATTGTCAAGTTCCAGGTATGAATATGTCAGATGCTAGCTCCGCCACTGATTGGGAAAATCCAGTCTTGAACATGATAGTGAGATAGGTGTTGCTTTTTTGCTTTAGGAGAAAGTCTTTCTCTTGTTCTATGACCGATATGGAGATGGTATTGCCATTTGAAGTAGATGAAAAAATTCACGTAATAAAATTTGTTGCTCAGCCACGATTTGGATATTTAGTCAAATAAAATGGCAGCTACTATTTAGGAAATATCGAGGTATTCATGGATGGAATTTTAAATGTGAGCTGCAATTTAACTTTTTAATCATTTATCTTCTTATGGTTGCTTCTTTCACTAGCAATTTTGAATAATATTGCTGCAGGAGGACGGTATTTCTTGTTGTATATTTCTTTCAGAATTTTATTGGACATTCAATGTCATTAGCATATAAATATCAAACGGATCATACACCAAAGCACATATATTCCATGTGCCAAGATTGCTAGTTTTTCAAACCACACTGGAAAAGCCAATCATACAGAATTTTTGGTATTCACTTTCTTCTTCTCTAATGTTCATTTCACTTTTGCAAGCAGATGACTAATTGTTGTTTATCCTACTGTAGGTTGTTGAACACGAGAGAAATATATGCATTGATCTACAGGTTGCTTTTTTATATATCTTTGTATTTTTTTTCTTGCTCTTCTTTTTCTAATGCTCCACTTACTGTATAGACAGTGCAATAAATTTTTGTATTTTTTCCTGTCTTTTTTTGTATTATGCTCTTAAAGTTTTCTACAATTTCCAGGTGTCCATCCTCCCCTCTTTGGATGCAATTCCTATTGCTTCGATCGATGCACCTTTTGCTGACAACTTGATTTTGAATGGAGTTGAAACGACAACAATAGTAATGACATCTAGGGACTTCTTGTATCACTTTTTGGAGTTTGCGTAAATTATAGAAGTATCACTACTGGAATTATTCCATTTGAGCAATCTTTAGTTAGAACTATGTAGTATCATTTAGTCTTTATTATTCTTGGTCGTTGTGAAATGTATCATAGTGGTATAGAGTTTGTTTTAGTAGTTTAAAGTGCAACTTTTACCAAAGTTCAACTCTCTTTGTTTTTTTTTACCCCTGTAAGCATGTTCCTTCGTTTCAAATATTGCCAAGCTTTCTAATCTCATTATGTTACTCTATGTAATGATTAGTGGTTATATCAAAGTATATATAGTTGAGTTTAGATGTAATATTGAGTTTAGATACAATATTGTATTTTTTTGATAATTGAGAAATTTGTAAACCTATATATGTGAGAAAAAAATGAAAGGTTCAAACCAAAAAGAAAAATTATAATTTTTTTTTCCATATCTTTAGCAAATACTAACGACCCATTTCTGTTACTATTCAATTCTAAAATTAATTTTTTTTCATATATTTTAAATATACTAACGGTCAAAGTCCGTTAGTATTCAATTCTATATATATTTATATGTCTGTTAGGAAAATAATCACTAACGACTATGGCCGTTAGAATAACTAAAATACTAACGGATACATGCCGTTAAGAGCACAGTTAGTAATATTACCCACGCCTATATACTCACGGAATTTATCCGTTAGAATTAATTTTTGTAACAGGTATAGACCGTTATAATACAAGTGTTTTGGTGTAGTGGTTTCTAACATTGTTGCTATGATCGGACAGGTCACAACTGTGGGGGTTGACTCTGACTGGTGGATAGACACTGGTGCGACTTGCCATGTCTGTTCTGACAAGGAATGGTTCGTCACGTACCAGCCAATATCTGAGAAGGTTGTCATGGCAAACCAGGCCCAAGCTGAAGTTCTGGGGATTGGGACTGTGGAGCTGAAACTCACTTTTGGGAACACTCTGACGCTTCAAGGTGTGAAGCATATTCCTGCGATTGCCAAGAACCTGATCTCTGGAAGCCTGCTCTGCAACGCAGGCTTGAGGATGGACATCAATGCTGGTCAGATGGTTATGTCCAAGAAGGAAACATACTTCGAGAAGGCTTATCAAACCGAAGGAATGTTTAAAATTCAACTTGTTAACCAGTTTGATGACATTAATGCAGTTGCATTTTCTGATTATTCTCTTGAGTTGTGGCATAATAGACTAGGACATGTTCATTATAAAAGAATCAACAAAATATCTAGTCTAGGACTTATCTCCAAATGTGGGTGTAAGGTGGAGAAGTGTGAAGTATGTGCTCAGACGAAGATCACAAGGAAACCCTTTCATCGGGTCAATCGAAGCACAGATCTTCTGGAGTTGGTGCACTCCGATATCTGTGACTTCAAACATTTCTCCACGAAGGCCGGGATGAAGTATTTCATAACCTTCATCGACGACTTCTCAAAATACGCGTTCGTCTACTTGCTCAAGTCCAAAGATGAAGCTTTCGAAAAGTTCAGAGAGTTCAGGGCCGAAGCTGAACGGCAGACCGGACAATAACTCAAGAGGTTGAGAAGTGATCGAGGTGGGGAGTACAGGTCTCATGAATTTGCATCGTTCTACAAAGAACATGGAATCATATGTGAGACTACTGCTCCATATTCTCCTCAATCCAACGGAGTAGTAGAGAGGAAGAACCGAACATTAACAGAAATGATGAATTCTATGCTACTCACTGCAGGTCTTCCAAAATGCTACTGGGGAGAAGCTGTATTAACGGCCACTTTCATTCTGAATAGAGTGATATATGCAACTTCGGACGTAACTCCTCATGAACTCTGGTTCAAAATCAGACCAAACTTGAATGTCATTCGAGTGTGGGGGTGTCTGGCGTATGTGAAGCTTCCAGATCTGAAGATTCAGAAGCTGGGGACAAGGACTACGAAGGCGATCTTCTTGGGGTATGCCGAGAAGAGTGATGCTCGGAGATTTCTTGATATTGAATCAAATCATATCATCGAATCTTGCGATGCTGAATACTTTGAAGACACGTTTGCAAAAGACAAAAACATTGTTCTTTCAGACATTTCAGAAAATGATGTAGGTGCAAATGAGACTAAAATCTTATACGAGCCAGTAGTCCAAGAAGAAGCTGTTATTGATGAAATAACTCTTGTACCAGAACTCGCAGAGGCGTCAGCTAAGCGAGCGAGGAGACCGAAAGATTTCGGAGATGACTTTGTCACCTATCATGTGGAAGCAGATCCGCTTACCTATGATGAGACGATGAAGACCAGAGATACTATCTTCTGGAAGGAGGCAGTGAATGACGAGTTTGACTCTATCACCTCCAATAACACATGGGTGTTGGTAGATCTACCTGAAGGAGAAAAGCCTATTGGATGTAAATGGATCTTCAAGAAGAAGATGAAGGCAGATGGAACTATCGACAAGTTCAAGGCCAGGCTGGTCGCCAAGGGATTTTCTCAGAAACAGGGGATAGACTACTTTGACACGTACGCTCCAGTAGCTCGGATGACCACCATCAGGATGTTAATCGCTCTAGCAGCTATACATAAGTTGGTGATACATCAGATGGATGTAAAGACAGCATTCCTGAATGGGGAGCTGACCGAAGAGATTTACATGCAACAGCCAGATGGATTTGTCGTTAAAGGTCTTGAAGACAAAGTCTGCAAGTTGGTGAAATCATTATATGGTTTGAAGCAAGCTCCCAAGATGTGGCATGAGAAGTTTGACAAACTTATTAGGTCAAACGGCTACAGAGTCAGCGAGACGGACAAATATGTTTACACAAAGTTCGCTGATGGACGAGGAGTCATCGTTTGTCTGTACGTGGACGACATGCTAATCCTAGGTACGGATATAGGCTGTGTCACAGAGACAAAGAAGTTCCTCTCAACCAAGTTCAGTATGAAGGACTTGGGGGATGCAGATGTCATCTTGGGAATAAAGATCATCCGGACAGACACTGGAGTAGCGCTGTCACAATCTCACTACATTGAGAAGATGCTCACACGATATGGGTATAAGGATCTTCCATGGATCGATACGCCATACAGGTGTGATCAGAAGCTGAAGCCAAACTCGAGGGAAAGCGTCAGGCAGCTGGAGTATGCAAGCGTAATCGGGAGTTTGATGTATGCTAATACTGCCATAAGGCCTGACATAGCTTTCGCCGTAGGAATGCTGAGTCGTTTCACGAGCAATCCAGGCATTGAGCACTGGAAAGCTGTGAAACGGGTTATGAGATATCTCAAGAAGACTCAGACATATGCACTGCACTACAACGGGTATCCGACAGTAGTGGAAGGCTTCAGTGATGCTAGCTGGTGTTCAAAAGTGGAAAGCGAGAGATCCACAAATGGATATATTTTTTTCTTGGGTGGAGCTGCTATATCGTGGAAGTCGAAGAAGCAGACAATACTCTCTCGTTCCTCCATGGAATCTGAATTCTATGCACTCTAAACTGCAGCAGATGAAGCAGAATGGCTTCGGGAGCTCATGTATGATCTTCCAGTGGTTGGAGCTCAGATACCGGCGATACCGATATATTGTGACAACCAGGCGACTGCGGCGGTGGCATCAAATTACCTCTTCAACGGGAAGAAGAGGACTGTGCGGTTGAAGCACAGGGCAGTACACGATCTTATCAAAAGAGGTGTAATTGCAGTGGTTGATGTTCGGAGTCAGGAGAACCTGGCAGATCCGTTCACAAAGGGCCTCAAGCGCCAGTTGGTCGATGACACAGCTTGTAAAATGGGCTTGAAGGCATTCTGATAGTATGTCTTTGTAATCCTACCATAAAAGTTTTATGCTATTAGTTCAAAGAGAAATCTACTAGGCATCTAACTTTTGGTTCAAAGGAGGATCACTGACTGGAAAACTATCAGGTAACGGTGGGTACTTGTTCTATGGAACATGGAAGGGATACGGACCCATAACCACTGTTGTCTACTATGTATTTTTCTGCGAAAAATAGATCCTGTGGAAGGTTGGCTTAAACGCCTTAATGAGTTCTCAGGCAGAGTGAATGTCTGGTGTGCTTTACAGGAAGCACGGTAGAGCAGCACTACAAGGAGTGAAACTCCATGCTACAGTGGGATGATTCCACCATGAGGTTCCCAGGTAGGGGTAATGCCTCGGCTTTGCAAGCCAAGTCATAGCGGCGTAGCACCGCAAATAGGCAGGTAGCCTAATGCTGTATGACGTAATTAAAGAGTTGTAGACAGCACTACAAAGGGGAGGATGGCCCCATGTTACAGTGGCACGACACCACGATAAGGTACCCAGGTAGGGGTAAAGCCTCGGCATTGCAAGCCATGTCGTTGCGACGTAACACCGCAAGGAAGCCTTAGGCTTCATGCTGGGTAGTTTGGCACTACAAAGAGGCTTGTGACCTCATGCTACAGTAGTATGACACTACGATGAGGTTCCCAAGTAGGGGTAATGCCTCGGCTTCAGGCCATGTCATAGCGGCGTAGCACCGCAAGGAAGCGCAAGGCTTCATGCCATATCTCTTTAATAAAGAACTCACCTATAGTGTATGGAAAGAGATATCAGGCCGTCTCTTGAGGGTAAACTTGTAGACGCCCAAAATTATATACTGAAACCAGGCTGGCACAGGGCCTTTAATGTGCAGCCAGAAGCACACGTAACTACACTTTGTGAGTGGAAAGAATTACAATTGTGGTGCAGAATTCAAGGCGTAGTCCATTCTTGTATCACATTGTTATTTAACCCATGCGGGAAGATTCAAGTCGTCAGCGACATCTATCCTAATGCAAAATGGACAGTTACTGTGGGGAACGCTCAACCCTGGACACATATATATGTTATGATATGTGGGAGATTGTTGGTGCTTTCTTTGGTGCTTTCTTTACATGAAGAGAGCTTGCTCTCAACATGCCTTGTAAATTTTAGTCCCACATCGGAAATGCACCATGAGTTATCTCAACATATATACTTGGGTGTGTTTTTGAGAGATGCACATGGGGTGGTGACCCTAAGGAGGGAACCATGTGGGTGATTTTACTAGGAGGTAAGAATAAGGCTCCAAGGATTAAGCATTAATGCTTTTGTCATTCTCTTGGATTTATTCCACTTGGAGCTAAGCCCCAACGGGGCTTAGCGACTCGGACTCGGACTCGGACTCGGACTCGGGCTCGGACTCGGACTCGAGCCATTGCGATCTCCGCCGATCCACTCTCCATCTACTCCCACATGCTCTGCCGTCGCGTCCCTCCTGACTCCTACACATTCTCTTCCTTGCTCAACACCACCACCGCTGCCGCCGCCACCAGGTTGCTCCACACACACGCCCTCCTCCTCGGATTCTGGTTCGACCCCTTCGTGCAGACCGTCCTGCTCACCGCCTACTCCCGACGCGGCTCTGCCGACCACGCCCTGCGGGTGTTCGACGGAATGCCGCACAGGGACATCGTCTCCTGGACCGCCGTCGTCTCGGGCCTCGCCGCCCTCGGACGCCCCGCGACGGCCCTGCGCGTCTTCGCCTACATGAGACCCCACGCCGTCCCGAACGCCGCCACCATGGTCTTTGCCGTGTCCGCCTCCGCCGGACTCGGGTCTCTGGCGCTGGCCCGGTGCCTGCACGCCTATGTCGAGAAGGCCGGGTTCGGAGGCCGCGCCTCCGTCCGGAACTCCCTGGCGCTGGCCCGGTGCCTGCATACCTACGTCGAGAAGGCCGGGTTCGTGTCCGTGCCATTATGGCACGGGTTATCCACTAGTATATATACACACGGAGGTTAAATATTTGGTACCTTCCATTTTTTGGGCCATGTACGATCACACAGGTTGCACAAACCCAAAAATGGTCGTGTAGTAGCGTGTATTTAAGTTCAATTGTCCTTTTTCTATGTAGTTTTTATTGCATGCAAAAACACCAACGCAATTCAGTTAACAGGTAGGTTGCATACTTTTCTTGCACTTCCACAAAAATCGAGCAAACCAAAAGTGGCCCTAAGCAGTGAAGGAAAATGTTGTTACCTTGAGTAACTTCCCCCCCCCCCCCCCCCCCCTCTGAAAAGCCTTCCTAATCTTCATCTTAATTGCAACAGCGCATCTAATTCTGATTTGTTTAAACTTAACCTCTTCTTAATGGCTTTTCATTCTGGTCAAAGGCCTGGTTTCTTGACATATATAAATAACAGGTCCCTTTGGTACTTGGATCACTCAACAACTCAAATATCACAAACACAAGTAAAGAAGGAAGGAAGACTCTTCTTCTGTCCTAGCTAAGATGGGTGGTCTCTTCTCAATTCCTGTCCTCCTCCTCCTCCTCATAGGGACTGCTGTTGAAGGGGTGCTCTTCTCTACCCTCCCAAGGACTCTCATAGTCTCTGCATCTCCAAAACAAGGTCAAGGTAACTATTCTTCTTATATCCGCATCATGTCTGACACGTATTGGACACGATACAGACCAACGTTGCAAAAGTTGTCAGGCGCTCGGCGGACGGGCAGCGGATGCCTAGCGCCTAGCCCGCCTATGCGGTTGTCCAGTTCTAGGCGGTTTATAAAAATTAAGAGAAAAAATTAATATCCTACTAAAAATTGCAAAAAAAAAAGTCCATAAAATCCTGCCAAAAGCATGTATAATCGAATGTGGATGGCACTAGTCAAAAAATAACATTGCCCAATTATCTGAGTTAATATCCAGTATAAGAAAACAAATAACAGATACAATAATTAATACTTTCGGTACGTATATGCTCCTTTTGCAACCCCTAGTAAAAATGTAAAATAGAATTCTAACCAACATCTCTATCTAGTGCTGAAGGCTGGAGAGGACCACGTCACAGTATCCTGGGGGCTGAACCAGAGCCTCTCAGTCGGTGGCGCCGATGACGCATACAAGAAGGTGAAAGTGTGGTTGTGCTATGCTCCAGTCAGCCAAACCGACCGCGGGTGGAGAAAGACTAACGACGACCTCAAGAAAGACAAGACTTGCCAGTTCGAAGTCACCATCCAGCCCTATGCCAGGTCAAACACAAACTTTGAATACAAGATCAAGCGCGATGTTCCCTCCGCGACGTACTTCGTGAGGGCATACTTGCTCGACTCCTCCGGTACCCAAGTGGCCTATGGTCAGACTACGGATGCACACAAGTCCACCAACCTGTTTGTCATTGTTGGGATCTCTGGACGGAGTGCTTCGCTTGACATTGCTGCTGGATGCTTCTCTGCCTTCTCGGTTGTGTCTCTGCTCTTCTTCTTTGTGGTCGAGAAGCGAAAGGCCAAGAAGTAGACTGGTGCCTCCCTTTAATTAATAATCTATATGTAGTACATCTTCCCTTAATATTAAGAGAGAGATGACAAATAGACAGTTCTGTATACCTTTAAAGGGTGCCCACCAACATTCCTCTCATGTATAATGTATAAGATGAATATAATGTTGGTGCTTTCTTTGGTGCTTTCTTTACATGAAGAGAGCTTGCTCTCAACATGCCTTGTAAATTTTAGTCCCACATCGGAAATGCACCATGAGTTATCTCAACATATATACTTGGGTGTGTTGTTGAGAGATGCACATGGGGTGGTGATCCTAAGGAGGGAACCATGTGGGTGATTTTACTAGGAGGTAAGAATAAGGCTCCAAGGATTAAGCATTAATGCTTTTGTCATTCTCTTGGATTTATTCCACTTGGAGCTAAGCCCCAACGGGGCTTAGCGACTCGGACTCGGACTCGGACTCGGGCTCATGAGGCGTAATGTGGCATTTTGTTGGCGCACTTTGCACTTAGCACGTCAGCAGTCATGCGGCTCATATGCGGCCATGCGGTCTTATGCGGCATGCGGCTCTTATGCGGCTCATGATCCTATCTTTGTGGGATTTGAATTAATTTCGTTCCTATCTTTGTGGGATTTGAATTAATTTAGTTCCTATCTTTGTGGGATTAGAATTAATTCGTTGCTATCTTTTTGTGATTTGATTCAATCTTACCATAACTGAAGAGGCGGCTAGGGTTTCCACTCTCTCTCTATATATACTCTCTTCTGGCCTGCTTTGCGGGTACTACGAAAATTACAAGTTAGAAAAGGAGAAAGAGAGAGAGAGAGAGAGTTGCTGCCGCCATTGCAAGTCCATCCGAGGAGTCTGAACAGAGGTGACTTCGAGCGTTCCACAAGTTCTTCAACTTGCTGGTTCCTGGAAGCAGATCGTGTGGGGCGAATCTTGCTTTGAGCAACGGTGTTTTGACACCCCAACGTTGTTTCTTCTTCTCATCTCTCTCTAGTTTTATTTAATTCGTTCTGTCCCAATTGCAACACGTTTGTAAGGAAGAACGAGAGATCTTCTCTTCTCTTTTTTCCTCCTTCAGATTGTAATTTGGCTATTTGATTTATTGTTCCATCGTAGATCTTGAGTTTGATCACTGCAAAGTTTTGTGTGACATCTCAGATCTCGATTGTATTTGTTTTTCATCTTTGATCAAGCCCCAGGAATAACATATAATGTATACATTTAATGACTCTTAGTACTAAACAATTATCTGACCCAGATATACTTTGCCTGGTTTTGTATGCTTACAAATAAATGGAGTGAACGATCGAGCATGACACTGATGTATTAGATTCTCATGACAGCAACAGTTTCTCAAACTCTACCTCTTTTGAATGTCTTTGATAACGGACTACATTTTGAATGAACTAGTACATGATGCATTCCTTTTTTAGCTCCTTCAAGCTCACAGTGCAGTTGTGAGAGAGCCGAGTCTCTCAATCTCCTCTTTTACTTCTTCCAGACAACAATAAGGTGTTAACCTTCAAAGATGAAGTTCTTCCTTCATCAGCTAGCAGCTATGTTTCAGCAATTAAGCCAAGTCATCATATGCCAGGTCACCAAGGATCACTCAAGGCCAGCTCAGCATAGAAGCCAACCTGGATTACCCACTAAGCAACTTAACTTAACTTGAACTTGAACTGTGCAGTGACAAAACATTTACTTCCCTCTTTTGTAGTTTGAATAAATAGGGGAATGTAGAGAGAGAAAGGGGATCAAGAATTGGATTGTTCTGCAAAGAAGAGGGTTCCTCTTTTGTAGTTTGAATAAAGAAAAAAAAATCCTATTTCCTCCCCAATCTGTGGTTCCAGTTCAATTCCTTGCAATTTACTCTTGATTCATGTCTAATTGTAAGCATTCACCACCAATTCCTGGTCATGGACTTTCCTAACATATCTATTGGAGTGCAAGGGAGTAGGTTGGTGGGCTTGGGGAGTAAATGGGAGCATGGACTTTCCTTAATCTTCAGTGAGCAAATTTTTTATATTACCTTGTTTATTCTCACTACCAAAATACGGAAAATTTAGCGATATCCTGAAACGTCGCTAAAAAAACAAAATACGTCACTAAAATAAAGTAACAACGTAATAAATAGGTCGCCGAAAACCTAGTCGCAGATTAAAACTTCGTCGTTGTTCATCGCTGTAGCGATGTTTTTCTTACGACGCTAAAACGTCGTAAATTTAGCAATGTTGAGGGACATTAACTACACGTCGCTAACTTAGCGACGTAATTAGCGACGTAAATACGTCGCATGTGATGACATGGCAATGTTTGACACGTCAGCATATTAGCGACGTACAGATGCATATTAACGACGTATACGATACATATTAGCGACGTACTGATACATATTTGCGATGTATATCTACGTCACTAAACAGAACGTCGCTAAATTACTGGAAAAATTAAAAAAAATGCAGTTTCCAAAATCATGCACATAATTTTCAATGGTGCCCAAACTGCCCAAACTGCACTTCACACACATACACATATCATCACAAACATACACATATCATCACAAACATACACACATACACATATCGTCACATACACTGTAAACACAGACACATCACAAACATACACAGAAATATCACAAACATACATGTCCAACAAAGTAAATATCATACATGTACTCAATAAAAATATCAACAAAGTAAATATCACAAACATACATGTCCAACAGAGTCAAATAAGAATGAAAATCGGTGTACCAGTGATCAATAGGCCCATAGGGCCAATACGTACAAAGATGATAAAAAAACTACTAGATCACTGAGGAGCCCTGCTTCGCATATGAGATAACATGAACTCATACTGCTCCTGTGTAAGCTGCACCAAAGGGACAGGAGGAGGCAGTGCAACATCTGGAGTTGGCACCGTCGATGGACCGGGAGGATGTATCTGCTCCAGCTCTCGCAGTCGCTCAACATGCACAGCAAGGGTACGCACCATCCTCTGAGAACTCTCCTCAATAGAAGTATGTATCTGTGAAAGTGAGGCAGACATGGTCCCTGTGATCCCTCCAGCTCGACCTGTCTACGCTCTGTGCGCTCCGTAGACTCGGTGAGTATCTGCAAGCTTCCAACTGTAGTCTCCTGCAGAGTCCTCAGCTCCTGTATACTACGCTCAAGTGGATCAAATCGTCCGATGATCGTCGGATCGTCGCTCTGCGGCACGGACGGGGGCTGGTCAGAAATCCTCTTTAGCAACTCGTCATGCAGCTCGTTTAACTGACAACCAATCTCCTGAGCTTGTGATGACGCCTACGAAGCTGGGGAGTGCATAGTGACAGAGGGGGCCCTGGATGACTCTGAAGCCAAATAGGTGTCACGCCCCGATCCCGGAGGATCAAAAACTAGCCACTGGACGTGATGCCGTACAAGTCTAGATTGCACTTGTACAAGGCAAAACCATTACAGTTCCTAGTATTTCTCAGAAAATATCGAATACGCAGCAAAAACAAGCAGATAAATTAAAGTCACACAAGATATGAAAAAATGTATCTCTTTATTGATAATCATGATGGATTACCAGACTTGTAACGAAATACAGAGTTTACAACTGATTACAAGACTCTTGAATAGCCAACTGAATGTATACACTTGCCCTTTGGGCTACAATTGAATATACCGGCTTCTTACATTGAACTTGCCAATTTGGCTACAATCTCACTGGTACAATTGAGTTACACTGTTCCATACATTATGTCCCGTATAGCCGAAGGCATCGTCTTGAAAGGAGAGCTTCTGCACACCCGCCCAATTCATCGATGCCAAGTACTAATTCAAAAGATTTCCTCCATAAGCAAGCACCTGAAATATTGCCCACAACGTGGGTCAGTACATCATCAATGTACCGGCAAACGGTGCTGGCCCAACTTACCTAAGAAGACAACACTAAGTAATCATGTTATATAATATTATTAACAGTGGTCTTTCTCGTTGCCTTAGGGTCAATTTCATGTTTAAAGCCGACAAGAAATAAAGCATGCAATCACATAGCCAACATAATTTAGAGCATGCAGTTATCACCCTTTGGTGAATCTTACCCACGGTCGTGTAGCCATCCCTGTACAATTTATAATACTTACTCAGCCTGCACAAGACATTGTTAGAAACAATATCATGATTCAATATAAATATCACCGTTCAAGTGATTCTTACCAACAGCCGACATCCTTCCCTGTATTTGAGTAATAACTTACTCTGCCTACATAAGACATCATTAGCACCGGACCTATCTATATGAAGGTCACTAGCGAAATGCCATCTTGGACCGACTTACAGGTATACGACGCCCTTACAATACAGGTAGCTAGCCCCACTGCAAGTCCCGTATACCGTGCTACTACTTCAGCATTGGTTCCCCCCAGGACGAACCGGTTTCCAAGGCCCAGAAATACCGTTCGAGGAACCACCTTGTCGACAAGTTGTCCATGACCATGCAACTATATGCAACTTATCTATAAGGAAAACATATAATGCATGGTAAGGAAAACTAAGAAAATCCCATCATTCTCATTCGTATTACCATCTTGCCATCTTGCCTTCTTTCCAGGATCTTGGCGTAATCAACATTCTATATCGGCACGGGATAATAGAATGTTGTTACCCAATTCCCTTGCCACATCTTTGATACCATACATCTTTCCAACCAACTCAATATACTCACTGTCCAATTCCTGGGACTTAGCATCTGTTTTAGTATACATTCATTCGAATGCAATTCAAGCATACTCACTGTCCAGTTCTTGGGTCTTAACATCTGTTTTACCATTTATTCATCGAGCTAAGGCTCGATATATTCACCGCCCAAGTACTTGGGACTTTGCTTCACCTGTCATGTATTTTATTGCAACATCGTACAAGCATACAATTCATCTAGCAACACAGTTTACGTTCAGGTGATTATTATCTTTCATTATCTTTCCGAATTCTATACAAGGTGTTATTGAGCAACTCAATAAGAAATATAGCATACTCATCCTTATTTTAAGCGTAAAGCTAAAGGATCTTTGAAGGGTTCAATACTACTCACTTTTATAGGATGGTTCCCGCCACGATCGCATAGCCTTCCAAGCGATCCTTCGCATATTCCCAAGTCCAACAAGGCTTCATCAAACCAACCATCCATCATAAGGCATCTTGCGGGTCGGGGCACTACACTAGGCATCGTAGGATCCCGTACCATAGTACGTACCCTTCTGAAGACCACCAATGGTGGTCAGACAGAGGTCGTCCGACGATGGGCTGTAGGCGGCTGGGAGGAAGTACCAGCCCCTCCCTCTGCTGGCGCACTAGCAACCGCCTCCTCTTGTAGCCTAAGATACTCGGCCTAGAAAAGTGTTTGCTAACGTTTAAGTGTTTGCTAAAGTCTCTATAGATATCTATTTCCATGTTTTCTAAATTATAGTAAATTAACCTAAGGAATAGAACGTACATATGTCTGCGTGGCCCTCTCGTCGATAAACTCATCGGCCCTCCGATGGGTAACCAGGAAGACGGTCACCATGTTAGTGTCCTCACCCTTTTGTACCTATTAAAATATATTATTAATTATTAATATTAAATATTTTATCCAACTATATTTTAAATAATGTCCGGTGAAAGAAACGTACCAGACGATGAAAATGCTCCGTCATAGGAATTGAGCCACCACACTACTTACTTGTGCTCGATCGCGCCACCTTGGCCTTCTTAGACCGTTCCTGGCACCTGGCCTCGCCGAATCTCGCCTTCATCGCAGTCCACTGCATAGGCATGATCCAACCATGGATCGGTTTTCTGGAGCGATCATGAGACTTCTGGTCGTGGATCGCATCACGGATGAGCTTGCCGACGACGGCAGAAAATTGGGACTCGATCTTCGCCGCCTGATGTGGTGGATAGAAATAGGTCCTCTACAAGAAGTAAAATAGAGAGAGTTATATAATATACACAAATAATTATTGAAATTAAAAATAAACATATTTTTTACCTTGAAGTGGGCCAACCAAAAGTCATTCCTATCTTCGGAGCATCTGAGTAGTTAATCTAAGGCCCACCATAGTTCTGCCTCAAAAATAACCCCAGCTCTCTTTATACTGCAGGAGGCTGATATCTATACAATAATAAATTTCATGAATATATATGTATATATAATCATTTGAAAAATATAAACTAACTAATTAACTTACTTCGTAGGTCCATCCGTCCAAATCTCCATACGCGTCTCGTCCGGAGGCACACATGGAGGGTCGCTCTGATGCAAAGCTTGACCAGGATCAGTCTGATCGACGTCCTCCATATGCTTGTCTCTCCCCATGGGGCCGTCGATAGGAGGAATACTGGACGAGGGAGTATTGGTCGTTCCAGGAGTAGTCGTGAACCTGCTGGAATTGCTCGTCCCAGGAGCAATGCCCTGCACCGTCGATGGACGGGGAACAGTATGGTACAATGGCGTACTCGAAGATGAGGGTACGGAATCTAAATCCGCTACCGGAGGCACACGAGACTGTCTAACATATCTACCTCCGCGTCATCCTGATCTATTTGCCATACCTGATAATAACATATGATAAAACAAATACACAGATTTATATGAAAAATATCACATATTTATATAAAAAGCATCACAGATTTATGAAAAACATCATAGTCACAAAAGTAGGAGGAGCCACAAAAGTGTCACTAAATATTCATCTTCTGAAAATACACAGATTTAATCATCTTCTGAAAATTCATCTTCTTCGTTTAGCTTGTCATCATCTTTTTCTTCCTCCTCATCTTCACTTTCATCTACATCTTCCACTTCAGATAATTCTACCTCTTATACACAATTAGATGTGTAATGAGGAACTTTCGTTGTGTCCACTTCTATAATATTTGTTACAAGAGGTAGTTCATCCTCTTGATAAGCTATATCGTCAACCTCAAAGGTATTTCTAACTTTGGTCTTGCATACTTTCCACCAGTCCGACCTTGTTGTTTCTCGTTTAGGATAACCTGTGAAGTACACGAGCTGAGCCTGGCTTGATAGGACAAATGGTTCATAGGCTTGATATCGACGCCGATAGTTTATATCCACAAGACCATGTTTGTCTATTTTCCAACCTTGACCTTCGATCGGATCGAACCTATCACACCTGAATAACACAATCTTAGCAGGCTCTATTTCATAACTATATGTCAACTCCACAATCTCCCGTAGAATGCCATAGAAATCGTTGCCCGCATCAACATCTTTGTAGTTAGAAGATCTGATACACAAACAACTATTTTTGGTGGAATCGAGATCCAAGAAGTTGTCTCTGATCGACAAGTTGTTGACTTGAACCTAAACCCATTCACACAGTAGCTTGGCCAGGTTTTTGCGTCATAAATTGGTCCCTTGACTAGAGATCTAATAGACTCATTCTCAAGTCTTGCGTATGGATATGATCGACCTAAATACCACACAATAAAAAATTTAGTTCATTCTCAAGTGCATATACAAAAAGTTAATTACAGAGTCCCCCTAACATATGCACTCAACTAGGAAGGGAAATAACGCCTCATTTCTTATTCTAGTTCTTCTTCTGTTATGTGTGGCCTACTCGACCTCACATCATCATTAAATATGCTGAAAAAAATATCGTCTAATTAATGTAATAGTATAATGGTCAACATTATTAAAATAATGCAGACTTAGATGTATTAATTACTTACCCCTCGAGCTTCTCTACTTCATACTCATCGCAGTTGAATAATACATACACCTGAGCAGCCCTTAGCTCATCATCGTTAAGATGTCTCTTCTTCATTTTATCCGATGGCTTTGCTGGAACATTGAATACCTTCATTATTGTATCATTATATTCATGAGCTCCGTCGTCGTTTTCGAGAGCTCTTGTTCTATTAGTTGCAACATGAGGCTTGAAATACATCGAACAAAAGTTTGTAATCTTCTCGAGAACATAGGCTTCACAAATAGAAGCATCGACTAGTGCCTTATTTTTCACCTTTCTTTTTAGGTGGTTCAAATGTCGTTCGAACGGGTACATCCATCAATATTCGACGGGTCCACCAACACGTGCCTCGTAGGAAAGATGAATCGACAAATGCTCCATAGAGTCGAAGAATCCAGGAGGGAACACCCTCTCTAGCTTGTACAATGTTACTGTAATGTCTTTCTTTTGCTTTTCTAGACGATCGATGAGTAATTTCTTAGAACAAAGATCCCTGAAGAATATGCTAAGCTCCGTCAATGGATTCCAAACATCCTGCGGTAAGAATTTCTGAAATGCAATCGGAATTAACCTCTCCATGAATACGTGGCAGTCGTGGCTCTTCATATCCGTCAATTTATTTTCCTTCAGATCGACACATCTTCTCAGATTTGACACGTATCCGTCTGAAAATTTTAGGCCCTGGATCCACCGACAAATTCACAATTTATCCTCCTATCTAGTGAGAAAATTGACTTCGACAGGAACTGTTTCCCATTCTCCTCTATCAAATGCAATACAGGACGTTTGCATATTTCTTCTAAGTCCAACCTGGCCTTGGGATTGTCTTCCATTTTTTTCTTTACGTCCATCACAGTATTAATTATGTTATCAAACACATTCTTCTCAATATGCATGACATCAAGATTATATTTGATCAGATTGATACTCCAATATGGCAGATCCCAGAATATGCTCCTCTTCGTCTAGTTATGATCTCGACCAAATTCATCGCACTTGTACCCAGTTGTAAGATCTTCGATAGCACTTGGAAAATTTCTAACCTCCTTCCATATTGTCTCTTTGTACCATCTTGGCGGTGGATCAGCCTTCTCTACAACGTCGGTACGGAACGCATTCATGTTCCTTCTGAACGGATGATCTTTTGGCAGAAATTGTCGATAACAATCAAATAAGCACAATTTTCCTTCGTGTTTCAAACAGAAAGCCTTAGTACGGTCCATGCAATACAGACATGAGAGCCGGCTATGAGTGCTCCATCCCGATAACATTCTATAGGCCGAAAAGTCGTTGATGGTCCACATAAGGGCTGTCTTCATCTGAAAATTCTGCTTTCTGGAAACATCATATGTGTTGGCGTCTACTTCCTATAACTAATTCAACTCATCTATCAATGGCTGTAAGTACACATCAATGTTTTTCTTAGGGTTTTTTTGGACCAGGATTGATAACGGTTAGAAACATGTACTGAGTCTTCATGCACATCTAAGGCGGTAGGTTATACGGAGTGACAATCACAGGCCAGCACGAATACTGGGATCCCGAAAGACCAAAAAGAGTAAAACCGTCAGAAGATAGCCCCAACCTAACATTAGCGAATCTGAAGCAAAATCAGGATACACTCGATCAAAGTGCTTCCATGCTTCTCCATCGGATGTGTGATCCAACACTCCTTCAATCTGTTCTCGCCTATGCCAACTCATATTTTCGGCCGTCTTTTTCACCATAAATACTCTCTGCAACCACGACGTTAAAGGCAAGTAGTGCATTGAATCGGTCGGTTTCTTGTACCGGTAGACCACCCTGTACTAGTTGCCTTATAGCGATCAGTACCACAAAATCTGCACACATCTGCGTCCTTGTCATCTTTGTAGTACAGCATGCACCCATTATGACAAGAATCGATTTTCTCGTATCCTATCTAGAGCGATCTTACCATCCTCTTAGACCGATAGAAGTCTTTAGGTAGTTACTTAGCACCCGCCGGCAAGATCTCTATAATCAACTCCATCACTCGGTTGTAGCATTCTTACGACATGTTAAAATCTGACTTAATGCTCAATAGACTTGTAACCACCTCCAACGGTGAATGATCCTCACAACCAAGATACAATAGAGTCCTTGCATTCTCTAGCAACTCCATAAAATTTGCAGCATCAACATTCGTTGCCTCCTCAGCTGCATCATGATTATCCGGAACGAAACTAGGTCCCGCAGCATCAAAAATCATGTTCACGTATCCGTCATCGTATGCATGATTATCTGAAATAAAATTAGGTCCCACATGCATATACGGCTCCACATAAGGCCCTGGTTCCGATGCTAAAGACACAAGTTCTCTGTGTGCGGTCCACTAATAGTAAATAGGCGTGAAACCCCTCGAGTACAAATGATATGTCACTTCCACTTCTGAAAAATATTCATGTTACGATATTTCACACACGAACACTTAATTTTGATGCCGTCCATGTACTGAGGGAACGTCTTGGCAAACTGTAGGAACTGCTCTACTCCCGCTATGTATTCATCCTGTATACCACACATGTCATTGTTTGCCATTGATTGTAAAAGTACAGAACAATTATCGGAGGACTGAACTTAGACTCACAATACAAACTCGCTCGTACAAAGAAAGCCTAGGGACGAAAACCTAGGTACAGCAGTCTAAGTATGATTGTTTATTTTAGATTCTGGGGGATGACGATAGAGGCTCGGGAAAGCGACGGCCGCTCTGCCTTACTCCTTAGACGATCGGTACGCAGCCTTGACTCGGGGAAGATCTGCTTGGTCGTTGACGAAGAAATGCCTTCTTGCTCTCTCTCTGATTGCTCTCCTGGCTTCTCTCTCTCTGTGTATATTCTCTCTCTGACTATGGGGGGAAGTCCCTCTGTGTATACGTATTCTTCTCTTGTTCTTTTTTTTATATCTCTCTATATATTACAAGGGAATGGCACCTTGCTATTTATAATAGTGGGATGTGATCGCTAGGGTTGCCAATGATTAGTTCTTGGAGATGGCGGCGGCCTGGGAATTGATCAATCCAGGCCGTTCGTTTCTGATTGTGACGAATCAGAACCATTAAGGGTAGATTACACCAAATCCCCATTAGCAATTAATGCTGATTGGCATAAATCTTCCTTATAATGATTCTCTAATATCTGTAAATAAATCAAATTTATTCTCCTGCCACGTGCCCCAGATCATTGGGATTCGACCCGATCTTGGATTGCCATAAATCTGGAAGATTGATCGGCTGAGGACACGTGTCCTGAGAGCCAATGGTGAGACTGGAACCGCATGCAGATTGGGCCGCATGAGATTTGGGCCGCATGAATTTTGGGCCGCATAAGACTTGGGACACGTGTCAGGGCTGTCTGGGCAGTGGCTCCCTCCTTCAGACTTCTGAACCATATGATGAGCCGCATGAACCGCATAGTGGTGTGTCTGCTTGAGCCGCATGGGCATGATCTTCTTGAGCCGCATAGGGACAGCTTCACTTTGAACCGCATGGGAAGTCTTCACTTCGAGCCGCATAAGCACACCCACGTGGCAGGGCCACGTGGCATTTTGTTGCTCTCGGGGGATCATGTCAGAGATTTCTTTCTCTTCCCTAGAGATTCATCATCATGACAGAGTCATAATTACCTGCTTTGGTGTCAGGTCTGTCAACTTTTCAGAGGGGTCAGCCGTCAAAGCAATTAATGCAGCATGGATCGGAGGGGAGCACTGTTACGCCACATGTCTTCTGAACCACATGGAATGCCTCCGGCCGCATAGCTCCTTATGCCGCATGACTCCCTGAGCCGCATGCGTTTTCTGAGCCGCATGGGTCTTTCTTGGCCGCATGAGTCAATTTTTTTAGTATTTTCTATGCTTCTACAGGACCCCCTTCAAAGTTTTCAATTTGTAAAATTGAAATACTTTGAATAAGAAGCATGGCCGTGCTCTTCTAACCTCATATGAAACCCTGACCGCATAGAGATCTTGGCCGCATAGATTGTTCAGCCGCATAGCTTCTCTCCACGCCATTATGTCATGCATGCAAACCTTTTTGGGGCAGGATCCTAGGAGTTTCTGACCTCTAATTAACTAGTCCGTATCGATAGCCGAAGAGTCGACTACTTTGTACGAAGCGTCGGTCTTGGTCCTCCTTTCTCTATAAATGGAAGGGTATTTAGAAGGATTTCTCTCTTAGACTCTTTCTGATTAAGATTTCTGTCTTGCTTTCTTCTTCCAACTGACAAACCACGATGGCACCTAGGGCTTCCAAGGCAGTGAAGAAGGTTGTGGCTAGGAGCAGGAAGTCGGCTTCGTCTTCAATTGCCGCACCCCCCCGTTCGTCTTGATGTTCATGTTGTCGTCGAAGGTAAGGACTGTGCGAAAGATTGGGTGCTCTGAAACCCTAAAAGATGCTGCTCTGCTGCATTGCTTCGTGCATAATCATTTTGATGCGAGCTTTTTAGATTACGTGGTCCGCATACACATCCTATGAGCCGTATGGAATATATTCCATGCCCAAGCCGCATAAGAGTTGTCTTTAAACGAGCCGCATGAACACTTCTGAATATCTTCTGACTGTTTTCATCATTTCTCATCACTTTTTTCCGTCTTTTGGTTCTTATAGTGTCTCCACCGAGTGCTGATATTGCAGTGGTAGAGGATCCGTCGCTCCCTGGCGTCAATCAGGGGCCTTCCTCTGTTAAGAATGAGACAATGAAAGAAGAATTGGAGCCTGAGAGGGACGACGTCCTCCCCACTGTCGAGACTACTGAGGGTGACACCACTGGGAATCCTGATTCTCCCATTCTGGACGAGGACCTTCCTCAGTTACATCCTTCATACGTAATGTGGTTGAAGGAGTTGTATACGTATTTTTGTAACTAGGGGTTTGAGGTGCCTTGTCTGTAATGAAGAACTTTCCTGTAATCGTGTGGATGTAACTGATTTCTGACTGAATGGAATATATATTTGCTTCACTCTTTTGCTTTGTAATAATCCTTTTATCGGGTCATTTTGCGTGGACCCATTGTCCCTAACATACCCTGGTTTTGGATACGGACAATAAGTTTAAAAGAAAGGAACCAATCATACTGACTCAGAGGTGCTGAGGACATGGTGAGCATGAGGGTCTCTTTGACAGGGGGGGTACATAGAACAACTCAGAGGTAATAAGGACATAGAAATTCTATGTAGGGGTGATTTGTTTTTGGCGGAAATGGGACAACTCAGAGGTGATGAGGACATGGTCGTCTTGGAAATTTGTGGATCCGTTACCTTTGTTGTGCACTGGAAGTGCAGGTATTAGATCATGAGAGAGGATCTCTTGTAGAAAGAAAGTTCAGCGGTATGATTATACATGACTTTCTTTCAAAAGAGTGACCGGGATGTAAGTTCAGGGGTACCGATGGGCACATAACTTGACAATCCATGAATGTTGGAATCAAATTATAAGTTCAGAGGTACCAGCAGGTACATGACATGGGAATTTGGGACATGAGTTCAGCGGTACAAGAGGGTACATGACTCGACAAGTTGGAAAATTAGGAGTTTGAGTTCAGTGGTACCAGCGGGCACATAACTCGACAATCCATGAATGTTGGAGTCAAAGTGTAAGTTCAGAGGTACCAGCAGGTACATGACTTAGGAATTTGGGATATGAGTTCAGCGGTACAAGAGGGTACGTGACTCGATAAGTTGGAAAATTAGGGGGTTGAGTTCAGTGGTACCAGCGGGCACATAACTCGAAACTCTGGAAAATATTGTTTAAACATAGTATTTCTTCAGGAACTTGCCGTTGACGGGCAACATGAGCAAGTCTCCGTTCTGCTTGGCGAGTCGGTAAGCACCATTGGAGAACACGACCTCGATGATAAATGGGCCCTCCCATTTTGGCTGGAACTTGCCGGTGGTCTTGTGAGTCATGACCATTGGTCTCCTGACTGCCAACAAAAGATCGCCCACTTGAAATGTTCTGACTTTGACCTTTTTATTGAAGGCTCCTGAGATGCGTGCTTGGTATAATTCGATCCTTTGCTGAGCTAGGAGGCATTTTTCATCTAAGGCCTCTAACTCTTGTAGTCGACGTCGGTAGTTATCATCCGTTGTCAATTAATAAGTGAGGGCGACTCGGAGTGAGGGAATCTGAGTCTCTAATGGAAGAACTGCCTCACTCCCGTACACCAGAGAGAATGGTGTATTCCCGGTGGCTGTTCGAACCGTGGTGCGATAAGCCCATAAGCACTCGCCGAGCTTCTCGTTCCAGTCGCATTTGTTGGAGGAGACAAATTTCTTGAGGAGTTTGATGATTGTTTTGTTGAATGCCTCTGCTAACCCGTTTGCTGCCGGGTTGTATGGTGTCGAAGCGACATTTTGAATGCGGTATTTGTCGCAGAATCGGTAGAATGCGTGGCTTATAAACTGTGGACCATTATCATGGATGATCCTTCGGGGCTGTCCAAAGCGGTAGATGACGTGGTGCTTCAGGAAGCTGATTACGTTCGAAGTCTTGACTTCGATGAGTGGGACAGCTTCTGTCCACTTTGAGAAGTAATCATTGATCGCAAGTATGAAGCGATGTCCTCGGAAGGAAGATGGGGTGATTGGACCAATGATATCCATTCCCCATTCTTCGAATGGCCAGGACGCCACTGTCGGATGTAGAAATTCGGATGGTTGGTGAATGAAGTCTGCGTGGACTTGGCAGGCCTTGCATTTTCGGGCATAATCTATTGCATCAGCCACCATCGTGGGCCAGTAGTAGCCCATCCGGCGAAGGCGGTCTTGCAGCTTAGGGCCAGGCTGATGGGCCCCGCAGACACCGTTATGAGCCTCTCGTACGGCTTCTTTGGCTTCTGCGTTCGACAAGCACCGAAGTAGTAATCCGTCGTAGGAGCGGCGATACAGCATTTTCGTCTCTGTATCGTAGAAGAATCTGAGAGAACGCCGTCTGATAGAAGTGGCCTCCTTCGGGTTCTCGGGTAGGATGTCGTAGACCACGAAGTCTATGAATGGTTGTCTCCAGTCTGGCGATTCGTCGATCATTTGAGCAGAATAACTCGCCATGGCTTGAACGTTGTTCTTGGGGCAGACCAGCTCATGGCCGATTACATCGACCGAATGATGAGAGTGGTTTGGCACTGCTAGGGAAGCAGCCAGGCCTGCTAGGGCATCAGCTTCGATATTTTGGAGTCTGGGGACGTGTTCGATGAAGAATCCCTCGAATGATGAGATAATGTTGATCGCTATTTGGTGGTAGGGGATCATGTCTTCATGGCGGACTTCGTACGTCCCCCGAATCTGGTTGACGATTAATTGTGAATTGCCGTATGCTTCAAGGTATTCTACCCCCAGTTCTCTTGCGAGTTGGAGGCCAATGACCAAAGCGTTGTACTCGGCCACATTGTTAGAGCAGGGTTCTGTGAGAGAGTAGGCGCGATTAATCACTAGCCCGGTATGAGAGACCAATACTACTCTGACTCCGACGACGATGTTTCCCTTGGGTCCGGTTCTTGAAGTGCCATCGAAGAACATCCGCCATATGTTATCGTGGGTGGTTGTATTTGAATCGACGACCTCATCTGGAATTTTTTCGTATATTCTGGATGATTCCGATTCTGGATGGGCCGCCAAAAAGTCTGCCAGGGCTTGACCTTTGACAGCCTTCTGCGGGACGAAGATCATATGATAGGGGGACAGCAATATCGCCCATGTAGCGAGGCGGGAGCTGAGTGCCCCTGGTTTGGTCATGAGGACCCTGAGAGGGTTGATTCGTGAGATCACATGTATGGTTTGCCCCGTGACATAGTGCCGCGTCTTTTGAATGGCGAATACCAGGGCGAGGCATTCTTTCTCCACAGCGGTGTATCGGTGTTCGGGCCCGACCATCATTCGGCTGAGATAGTAAATGGCCTGCTCGTGGCCTGCGTTGTTGTTTTGTGCCAGCAGGGCACCGAGGGAGTGTTCCATTGCTCGTACATAGAGCAGGAATGGTTTTCCAGGGGCCGGGGCCACCAGGACTGGAGGATTTGATAAATATTCTTTGATGTCATCGAAAGCGCACTGGCATTCCTCGTCCCATACGAATGAGACTCCCTTCTTCATGAGGTGGGTGAACGGTCGGCATCGCCCGGAGAGGTTGGAAATGAACCTCCTGATATAAGCTAGCCTCCCTTGGAGGCCTCTAAGTTCACGGAGATTTCTCGGGGGACCCATCTCCATGATTGCTCTCGTTTTCTCGGGGTCTACATGGATACCCCGTACAGTGATGATGAAGCCCAAGAACTTCCCGCTGGATATGCCCAAGAACGATTTTGTAGGGTTCATCTTCAGATTGTGGGCTCGCATTAAGTTGAACACCGTTCTCAGGTCTTGCAGATGATCTTCCTTACGACGACTCTTGACGGCGATGTCGTCGACATAGCATTCCACTGTCTTGCGCAAATGTTCTCTGAAAATGATACTCATGGCTCGCTGATATGTAGCGCCAGCATTCTTTAGACCGAATGGCATGACTGTGTAGCAGTATGTGCCAATCGGGGTTCGGAATGAGGTGTGCTTTTCGTCGTCGGAAGACATCTTGATTTGATTGTACCCCGAGAATCCATCCATAAATGACATACGTTCAAAGCCGCGTGTATTGTCGATCATGATGTCTGTGATAGGAAGGGGAAATTCATCTTTGGGGCATGCCTCGTTTAGGTTGCGGAAGTCGATGCAGATTCGAATCTTCCCATTCTTCTTGAGGATGGGTACTATATTGGCAACCCAATCAGGATGTTGCTCTTCATGAATGAAGCCGCTGGCTATTAGCTTGTTGACTTCGGCTTCGATCACGTCCATGACGCCTGGGCGGAAGCATCGTTGTTGCTGCTTGACTGGCTTTGCATCTGGCCGTATATTGAGCTTGTGGAGTACGATGTCAGGATTTAACCCCGGCATGTCTTCATAGCTCCAGGCGAACACATCAATGTATTCTCTGACAAGTTCTAACAGCGACTCTCATTCTTCGTCAGTTAGGCTTTTACTGATAAAGATCGATTTTGGAGCAGATTCGCTGCCGAGATCCACTTGTATGACCTCATCTTCAGTAGGAGGTTCTCTCAGTTCGAACCGCTTTTACCATTGTGCGTCTAATTGTTGGGCCCATGGCTCTAGCTCAAGGATTTCGGGGATGTCTTCGTCTTCCTCGTAAGCGTCGGTGAATGCCATGTTGACTGACATGACTTGTCTGAACACATCTCCGATGCTGGTATCTGAGTCGGAAGTCGGTGATCCGGTTGAATGTGACTGCCAGTCGCATTCTTCATCTGAGCTTTCAGGGGTCGTAGTAGGCGTTACATACCCTAAACCGTATCGGATTTTGTTATAGTAGTTCCGTGGTTTGCCCGCCGGGGCTGGCGTCTTCAAAGGTAATCGTCGTCCAGTGCCGTAGTTCAGTCCTGGCGTTGTCTCTAGATCATACCCCTGTTTCTGCATGAGATATTTGGATTGAGGGCTATAGAAATACAGAGGCAGTCTTCCAGCATCTGACCCGAAGTCGACTTCTTCCATGGCGAGGGGATGCGGGTTGTTCGTCCGGCCGAAGATGATTGGGTTGTCCCCTCCCTCGATTATTCGGTAAGCGTCTTCTACTGGAGTAAGTTGGATAGCGGTGTACACATTTGTCACCTCTGTATGTAGGTGAGTGCCTATACCGTGTTCCATAGCATACATTATACATAGCTTATTGAGCTCGGTGTAGTTCAAAGATAACCCTTTATTGATGAAGTAAGGTATCTTTTCTAGAGGAATTACATCAGCTGCGGAGGGAGCGTCAGTGTGGGCAGCCACATACTTGGCTAGCTCTGGTTCCTCTTCGGCTACCCCCTGTGTGAATGAAGATTGAGAGGGCGTCCTAGTCAGCTTGATCTTCAGAGGTTCAACTGACGGAGCGGAGCGTGGGGTTGTCGGTAGACTAGCCACCCCCAGTCTGGCACTTGATGTAGAGCGAGGGGTGGCTGGTTCGCTTGAAGTGTCAGACCTCGCATCGGGGTGACGACCTTTCTTAGGCAGGCGTATCGTCAGAGGTCTATCGGAGGGATTGAGCTTCTCTGTTTGGGATTGACCGACTCTCGGCAATCTGATGGTAAGTGGCCCTGTCGTGGGTCTCGGTACCTGGCCGGACCTTGACAGCCGGATTCTCAACTGCTCTTCCTGTGCCGAGAGGCTGATCGCGTCCTTACGCAGCGTGGCCGTAAGGGGTGCAGAATTGCCTGGTTTGCGAGCCTGGAGGTGGATTGTCAGAGGTTCTTCTGATCCCGTGGTTGCTTCAACATCAGTTTGTTTATTTCCTCCTTCAAGGTGCCTCTTCGACTTTTCGTATAGGCAGGAGTCCGAGTAATAAGATTCGACCCCTTTGAAGGGATCGATGTCAGCAAATTCTGTCCTCACGAAGCCGTGCTTGTCGACATATTTGAAGCATTGGTGTAGCGTGGAAGGCACGATCATGTAATCGTGTATCCAAGGGCGCCCCAAAAGGATGTTGTATGACGTGTCGGCATCTATGACGTAGCAAGTGACTTCTAATTGGAGATCGCCAATCTGACATTTCAGACGGATCTTCCCGATTGGGTAGCTCCTGCCCGAATTGAATCCGCTGATGGCGGTGTTTGTAGGGGTCAGGCGATGCATCGGGATGTGAAGATGATGCAGTAGTCCTTTTGGAATGATGCTTATGGAAGACCCAGGGTCAATGTGCATCCGGTCCTCCTTTATGTCGCCGATGTAGCCTGTGTAGTATAATGGGCGATCGTGTAGATTAGTCTTGATGAGCATGTCTTGTGGAGTGAAGACGATGTTGGGCATTGCTCCCGTACAGGACTGTCTTGGAGGTCTACGGGCTGATTTTCTCCCGTGAGGTTGACCTGAGCCAGGTACGCGTCGGTATTTTGAAGTGCATCGCTCAAAGCTGTACGGACATCCTTCGAGAGCCTCAGGAGTTCATATAAGGACAATTTGGCCGGTGTATTGGCCAATTGTGCCAAGATGTCGAAGTTGTAGGGCCTCTCCAGCCCCTGAGATGTTTCCTTTCGGAGGGATTTGTCGAAGCGAGTCTCCTTCGGCCTAGGCTTGTCGGTCGTCGAAGGCTGAGCCGGTCCCGGAGCATCTGTGGTAGTGGGCGGATGATCATCAGTCGAGTTTTCAGCCACAGGTTGAGATTGTGCTCCGGATCGAGTAACAACGGTCGTGACTTCCTCTTTATCTGCTGAGGTGGTACGGCAGGATCTGACTTTTCCACTTTTCTTTTTAGAAGATAGAGTGGACTGAGTTACCTCGTGGACTAGGTCCGGATGGACCCACATGATTTCCCCTCGTGATGTGGCGAGGGGTACTAGACCAGCAGCTTGAGCAGACGAGAGATTAGCAATCTCCATCGTTGCCAGAGGGATGGGTATAACCCCGTCCTGGGTCTCTGTTGGAGGGAAACTGCCGAATTGTACGGACACCATGTTGGCTGCCACGGTTACCTCCTCGAAATCGATGGCCAGAGCGTTCGAATCGATGAGGTTTTGGATATATCGTTTCAGTTGGTAGCAGTCGTGCGTAGCATGGTGGACGTAGCGGTGGTAATGGCAAAACTTTAGGTTCTCCAGATCAGCCGGCCGAGGCTCCCGTCTTGGTGGAGGAAGCTGAATCCTATCTCCTTGTATGAGCATGTCCAAGATAGGCTTGACGTGACCGTCTTCAAAAGAGTAAGTGATTTGAGGCCATTGTTTGTCCGCAGGTTGCGACTCAGGCTTCTGGGCTGTATCGGCCACCATAGCCTGCTTGCCTCTGTTGTCCCGGTTGTTGGAGGGGCTACCCCCATTGTCGTTGGTGGTGCTGGAACGCTTGTCCTTGTTCTCTCCCTCTGAGATATATAATCCCAGTTGGCGAGCCTTCTTTAATCGTTCTTCGGCACTTGTAGCACTAATAATAAAAGCCTTCCAGTCCTTGAATTGACTCTCGCCCATCCAGAGACTGATTGTTGGGAGTAGTCTCTTTTGGCAAATTTCGATCAAGGAAGAGTCCAGGTTGCCAGATGGTAACTTCATTGCGGTTTGACGAAACCGCTCAATATAATTCCTCGTCAGCTCTTTCTCTCCTTGAATGACGTCCATGAGGGTAGACATCGTGACGTCCTGCCCTACCTCATAGAACCTCTCCAAGAACAGGCGTTTGAAGTCAGCGAAGGAACGGATGCAATTGTCCGGCAGGTTACGGTACCAATCGAAGGCGACTCCTTCCAATGCTCCAATGAATAATCGTGTGAGGATAGCGTCATCATGGGGCAGATGGTCGATAGTGACCTCAAAGTAAGTGATGTACCGACTTGCTGAAGTCTTGCCATCATATGGGTTGATATTGAACGGCTTATATCTTGGTGGGAATGGAACATCCCTCCATTCAGCAGGATATGGTTGCCGAATTCTGAAGTCTTGAGAGTTTTCTCGGGCGTGGAACATGGCTCGGAGCTCTTGAACTTCTCTCCTTACTTCTCGGGTCTCATCTGTCACAGTCGGAGCCGTTACTTCGGGAGGATTATTGCCCGGGTTTGGTGCCGCCGAATTTGAATCTACGTTGACTGGGGGACCCGCACTTGTCTAGCCAGGTGTCACTCCCTGCAGATTAGGAAGCGCCGCTTTGATCTCGTCTACAGACTTGACCAAGGCGTGCAATATGGCCTCCAAAGTATCGATGCGCTGGCGATCACCGGAACCGCCTTGATTACTGTCTGTCATGAATACCGTCTTCACATGAGGAGTGACGGAAGGAGTGGTGGAGGATGTACCCTCCGAGTCGTACCCGTGCATCGAGAAATCATCAGGATATGTGGGGATGTTCTCTTCAGGTTCGGACTCGGAAGGAACACTACCCCCAGCTTCGAAGCTTGCTTCGTCTAGGATGTCCTTGGGGACGTCGGTATCTGTTGTATCCGTCGGAGGATTTGCTTCCTCCAGTCCGTATTCCTGGAATGTCGGATTGTCGTGGATGTTTGGAGGAGTGCTACCCCCAGTTCCGACGACCCCCAATGTTGCAGACGACGAACTTCCTACTGCAGCAGTTTTCGTCTTCGAACGGGTGTGTTGAAATACTCCAGTGGAGGATAACCCTTTAGACGATGGTTTTTTAGCTGCAGTAGTTGACACCTTTGGGCTGGAGATGCTCGTTTTCTTCCCTCTTCCCTTGGCGAGAACTTTCTGCGTGGACTTGCAGGAGACAACAGGAGGTGCCTCGTCTTCTGAGCTCGGATGATGTAGTCTTTAGAAGACGGATGGCCGGTCTTTCGTCACCGCCGCGTTGCTACAACAGCAGTTGACGATGATCTGGGTGCATTGATGTCCGTGTGAGGGCTCTTTACACCCCGAAGCTCCTTCTCTTTCCTTGCGTTTGTGGAGGATAACCTCACGCAGGTCAGAGGAACCACTTTGTCTGTTTGTCGCCGGGGGCTGGACTTGAGTGGTTTTATACAACTACCCATCAGAGGCCCGCGTGATAATCAGCGGGACGCCCCGATAGTCAGAGGTTGGGGCAGTCGTCTGGACTTGATGAGCCCGTGCTGCCCTAGACTTCCTTCTTTTAGCACTTGTGGGTGCGTAATAGGAGGAGTCTAAGTCGAATACCACAGAGTCTGGATTATCATCCAGAGAATGATCAGAGTCAGGACCGCATGAAAGCCGGTTGAAGACTGATCGAGAGAAGCGTGGGATGGATGCTATGCGGCTAGCATTGGGTACCGTGCAGGCTGTCTGCATGCGGCTATCTTTTGTTGTAGGATGAGTCTTTATGCGGCTAGGAGTCACGACCGTGCGGGCTGACCGCATGCGGTTGGCATCTGTGGCCGCATGGGTTTTCTGCAAGCGATTAACTTTAATAGCCGTATGAGTCTCATCCGTGCGGTTGGCAACTGTAGCCGCATAAATTATGCGGCTGACAGATGTGGCCGCATGAGTTTTCTTTATGCGGTCGGCGGTTGTAGCCGCATGGTGTTTCTCCCTGCGGCTAATACTCTTCTGCGGCTCGGATCGCGTAGAGTTCCTCTTTGTCCCTGCAAGTCCAGCATCATAGTGTTTTCTTCTGCCGGACTTGGGGACAGCAGAGTTATCTACGGTCTGAAGTGGGGCCGCAGGGGAGTCTTTCTCGCCATCTTGAGCAATATAGAGCACCCCATCAAGGGCTTGCGGAGGAGCAAATGATTTTGGCCTCCACTCTTTGCGAGCCTTTATGGTGCGGGTGCGCTTCTGGACCGGGCCAGTGCTACCTTCAGAGAGCATCTCTTCGAACGCTTGTTGGTCGAAGCATACGACCATCTTCTGTTGTGTAGAGCCAAGTTTGGCTGCGTCCGATTGCGTCACCAACTCCTCAGCCGTGGAGAAGTTAGTCCCCAGCAGAGTCGCCATCGTGTTTGCCATTGATTGTAAAAGTACAGAACAATTATCGGAGGACTGAACATAGACTCACAATACAAACTCGCTCGTACAAAAAAAGCCTAGGGACGAAAACCTAGGTACAGCAGTCTAAGTACGATTGTTTATTTTAGATTCTGGAGGGTGACGATAGAGGCTCGGGAAAGCGACGGCCGCTCTGCCTTACTCCTTGGACGATCGGTACGCAGCCTTGACTCGGGGAAGATCGGCTTGGTCGTTGACGAAGAAATGCCTTCTTGCTCTCTCTCTGATTGCTCTCCTGGCTTCTCTCTCTCTGTGTATATTCTCTCTCTGACTATGGGGGGAAGTCCCTCTGTGTATACGTATTCTTCTCTTGTTCTTCTTTTTTTTTATATCTCTCTATATATTACAAGGGAATGGCACCTTGCTATTTATAATAGTGGGATGTGATCGCTAGGGTTGCCAATGATTAGTTCTTGGAGATGGCGGCGGCCTGGGAATTGATCAATCCAGGCCGTTCGTTTCTGATTGTGACGAATCAGAACCATTAAGGGTAGATTACACCAAATTCCCATTAGCAATTAATGCTGATTGGCATAAATCTTCCTTATAATGATTCTCTAATATCTGCGAATAAATCAAATTTATTCTCCTGCCACGTGCCCCAGATCATTGGAATTCGACCCGATCTTGGATTGCCATAAATCTGGGAGATTGATCGGCTGAGGACACGTGTCCTGAGAGCCAATGGTGAGACTGGAACCGTATGCAGATTGGGCCGCATGAGATTTGGGCCGCATGAATTTTGGGCCGCATGAGACTTGGGACACGTGTCAGGGCTGTCTGGGCAGTGGCCCCCTCCTTCAGACTTCTGAACCATATGATGAGCCGCATGAACCGTATAGTGGTGTATCTGCTTGAGCCGCATGGGCATGATCTTCTTGAGCCGCATAGGGACAGCTTCACTTTGAACCGCATGGGAAGTCTTCACTTCGAGCCGCATAAGCACACCCATGTGGCAGGGCCACGTGGCATTTTGTTGCTCTCGGGGGATCGTGTCAGAGATTTCTTTCTCTTCCCTAGAGATTCATCATCATGACAGAGTCATAATTACCTGCTTTGGTGTCAGGTCTGTCAACTTTTCAGAGGGGTCAGCCGTCAAAGCAATTAATGCAGCATGGATCGGAGGGGAGCACTGTTACGCCACATGTCTTCTGAACCGCATGGAATGCCTCCGGCCGCATAGCTCCTTATGCCGCATGACTCCCTGAGCCGCATGCGTTTTCTGAGCCGCATGGGTCTTTCTTGGCCGCATGAGTCAATTTCTTTAGTATTTTCCATGCTTCTACAGTCATCAGGACGACGATTGTACATCGATGAACGACACCGCAAGTAGTAATTTATATCCATTTGAAAATAATTCTGCAAAGATGGACACACATTATCCAATAGGCACAAATTTGTATATTATATCTTATTATCTTTGTGATATTTACCTTATCTAATCCAAGGTCCTTATCTATTTGTACACAACCCAGACATAGACTGAACTGAACTATAGTTCAGTTGATGCTTAAGAGTGTGCACTGCACCACTAAAATAAACTTCGTATATATTCAGTGACTGAATCTTGTGCAACAAGTAGGTTGAGGACTATGCAGCCTATAGTACCTGTACAATTGTATAGTTCCTGAACTGCGATTGTGTGTACCCCGATACACATAGGTCAACAACTAAGCTTCTCCCTTGTTGCAACTGCAGTTATGCACACACCTCTATACACTCCCTCTAGCTATTAACACACACACACAACTAAGCACTCATACAACACATATTAAAAATACACTCATGTATCGAGCTATGACACTTCAATAAATACACACACTCATACTTATATATACTAGCACAACACTAAGGTGTATGCATATATACACACATCAATACTAACGTGGATTGTGCTCAATACTACACTAGTAGCCATACTCCTCCACACACATACCTATCTATCTATATATATATATATGTATACACTATTATATATAAGCACACACTACATATGTTAATGCATAGGATACACATATACAATATTGACACATTCACTTTATTTCCAATACCAATTGGTATCAATGAAACACAACATATTCTCAATAGGATACCAACTATAGGTAAATCGATCTCCAAATGACAATCACCAATTGAAATCACACAATGCCCAAGTGCACAACACAATTTTATGACATTTCATCGAATACTTGGTGTGCACTAGAGATATACACAAGCTTCTCCCTATGATACATGTTGGATACTCTCAATACACTATGATACTACCCTCAATAACACATGAAACACATTATAATTATAATTTATAATATAAAATACATATATAAATATTAGACCCCCTGCGCACTCACTCAACGTATCATCATGTCATCGTGTCAGCAATAGTGAATGTGTCATCATGTCAGCGTGTCATCGTGTTAGCAATAATGTCTGTGTCAGTGTCATGTCAGAGCATGTCATCATGTTAGTGTCCAAAATTTTGGGATTTAGGGTTTAGGGTTTACCTGAGAGGGAAGAGGGGGTCGTCGGCGGGAGAGAGGGGGGTCAACGACGTAGAGAGAGAGGGGGGGGTCAATCGTTTCACGACCCGCACCCTAGAGTAAGGGCACGAGACGTGGGTACGTCCAGCCTACGCCGCAGTGTCGACGGTAGAACGCTGTCCTAGGTCTCATGCATCTAACAGTATAAGGCTAAGCAGTTTATACTCCCCGAATATGGGTGACATAGCAGAATGTAAACTCAATCACATCTAAGGTAGAGCACAATGGAAGATAGATAAAACATAAAATCCAAAAGAGATACAGCAGATAGAAGTCTAAGTGTCTAAGATACAGAAACCCAGAAATACATCTCAAAGCTCAAATACAGTAATCCATAAATACAACTCAAGACAACTGAAAATAAGCTATAAGCAAAACCCTAGCTATCTATATAACCTCTACTGTGTCTCCTCTAGGTTAGCAGGCAACCTCCAGGCTATCTGTAAAATTTATCAACAGGTCCAGTCAGGACAGGAGCGAGCACAATACATCTCAATAGTTCATAGCAGGTTAGAAAATATGATCATGCAGTAAAGTAAGATATAGGTACTGAAGAAAATACAGTATGTAAACAGAGAAAGAGAACTGTAATAGAAATATCTACTATACAATAGAGAACTAACAGTGGCTAGTGAGTCAGAGTACAATATAGACATGTAAATGGCATAGGAGATTCTGATGCTACACTATGGAAAGATTCTGATGCTACACTACTTGGATAATATTCACATGTCTACTTCTACTCCCCCGTACCCCCAATCAATACACAAGGATCCAGCCAGGTTATGTTATGATTCCATGCAATGGCCCACAAGGGGTGATACATGGATGCCCATAAATGGGTGATTCTAGGAATGCCCATAAATGGGTGATTCAAGGAGACTTTGTGATCATGAGAGTACATGTCACAAGTGATCAATGAACCAAGAAGCATAGTGATACACAATGTAAGTGAAATACACAGAACATGTAATATCCGATGCTCCTGAAGGATAACATCTCAAGAAGGGATCCATATAGTACCAATCCGTGTTATCAACGTGACAGTATCAAGTAAAGTAATTTAAAGCAGGAAAATAATTCTAAACAGGATATGAAATGATCAGAGAATGTACTCGTCTGGTATCCTGAATGTCCGAAGAAAATATACTGTCCGAGGAGTGATGTCTGTCTCCTATAGAACAGTACAAGTCACAACAAGTCTAAAATAAGGAAATAGACTGCTACAATGCATCTACATGAAGTTTAGGGTCAATCTAGGCTAAAGTCAACCTTTGGTCAACTCTAGTCAACTAGACTAGTCAAACTAGGTCAACTAGGTCAAACCTAAACCAAACAAGTCTATACTAGTCTAACTAGTCTATTCTAGGCCTAATCAAGACTAAACAAGTCTAACTAAACTCTCACTAGGCAAACAGACACACCATAGGCTAAGAGCCCTAGGCTATAGGCTATATCATGCCTAAGCCAAACCACAAACACATATACACATAACAATATATAATATATTGTAGTATACTCATAACATATAGGCTACCTATATGTACATCCCACATATATATATATATATATATATATATATATATATATATATATATATATATATATATATATATATATATATATATATATATATATGCATCACTATTCACATATTCATATACATAGATATATATAGGAAAGCTATATATATAGGCACATACATAAATAGAGAGAGAAAGAGAAAGAGAGGTAAAAGAGTAAGTGAGCATGTGTGTGTTTGGCATGTGTATGAAAGGATATGTGTTAATGTTCTAAAATTTAGTGATAGGTAGGTGTATGTGACATGGGATACATGATGTCAAAGGGTGTATGAATGCATGTGTGTAAAAGGTTATAGGTTAACTCAGTTTATAAAAATACATACATACATACTTACCTTGTATACATGCATATATATATCATGTATATTACATTTACATGATACATACATGTATACTTGTATTATATTATACTTACATTCATGCATATTAGATACTTGTATTTATATTAACATATTGTAAACATTCATTTCATTCATGCATCTATGCATTACCTACATGTTTTATACATATGCATACATTGTATATTCATATCATTTTATACATTAACATAGAGACATACAAACATGCACACATCATATATTTCATACCTTGCATTACCTTATATATCATGTTATATATTATCATTCATTCCTTTCATATATTACATTATCTTTAAGTTGAATACATCATATATGGATACAATACATTATCTTGCATGCTTGCATTCATATATTACATTCTATATTACCTATATACATATATTTTTTCTATTCATTCATGCTTGCATCATATACTCTACTTTACCATACATGTTATCATTATATATTGCATTACAATATTTATACATTATGCATTCATATCTATCATTACATATATATCTTGCATTCATATCTAGCATTCATTATATACTTTCATGCATATATTGTATATCATTCTTTCATTCATGCATTGCTTATATGCATTATATTAATTACATTCCTACATGCTTGCATTCAACCATATATATACATTAATGTAAAGAGAATATATATCATATATATATCATTTCATTCATCTAACATATCATGCATTACATACTCTATATTCATTTAATATCCATACTACATAGGCTCATAGGTTACACAAAATGCATATATCGCATAGTCACTCTTCTACTTAAAATCAATACTGTACCAATTGGGCATTAACTAAATTCTAGGATTAAAGTATGTCGTAGCCCTTTGTGTTAGCTTTCCGAAACTTTAAACGGATCGTATTTTCGTTTCCGGAAGCTCCCGAAATCGCGAAAATACCGAAACACGTTCGTCTTTCGTACAGCTGACACTCAAATAATTCTATAAAAAGTTACAAAAAGAATTTGGCTTATTAAAATATATATTTGGAAAGCTAACTTCGATACGGTTCTTTTAAAAAAAACGGGAGATAAATCGGAGTCCTAAGCTAAAAGTTATGATATTTCTAAATTGCTTTGGTTAATAAAAACGTGGATAAAAATTATGACGGATTTGACAAAAGAACACATATAGGCCAAGATACTTGGATACAAACATAGGTATCCAAATGAAACTCATTCTAACCATCCTAACTAAGATCAATCCACTCTCTAACCATTATAAAACTGAATTTAAATATCTATTTAAACTATTATCATACATACATACAAATGGGATGTCCTAATTTGGGATCTATCAAGTAGGACACAAGACACATATCTAAAATTTTCAAGAGAGCTCCAAATGGCCTCAAATTTGAATCTAAATGGGACACATGCATGAGGATGAATCCTACGGATTCAAAACTAATTTATATGCAAAGAAAATCGATTTAGAGGATGGGTTTTACCTATTGGGAGTGGAATCCCAATGAAATCCTTTAGGACACGGCTCCGATACAAAGATCCCTCAAAGTGGACACTTCTCCTTGCACTCCTCTTCCAATCCTTGGTAGCACCCTTCCCTTGCAGAATGGGAATGATTGAGGGAAGGTTTGGTGAAGGAATGATTTGATTTGGAGATCAAATCAATGGGAATGCTCTCTAAAATTGGGGAAGAACAAAAGGAAAATAAAGGAGGCAAGATTGTAATGAATGAAATGAATCATTCTCCTAAAGGTGGCTGCCATAAAGAGTCTATTAGGGCTAATAGGAAATGTCCTAATTGACCCTCTCTAGTCTCATATGGTTAAGTCTAGACTAGGTTCAAGTTTGGGGTCAAAATGATCTAGTTTTGAGTCTCTAACTTAACCATTCTAACATGATAAAAATTAGTTTAATTAACTAACTTAATGTTGGGTCTTGTGAGCCATGCTTAACTTAATATTGGGTCCCATCTAGAGTTCAAGCTACCCGGGTCACAATACAAGTCGGAACGAGACGAAACTCAAACCCGACTAAACAAATCCAATAAAAACAATATTAAAAATATAAAAATTTTCCAAAACATTAAAATATGAAAAATGACCAAAATCATAATACATCAATTTAAATATTATTAAAATAATCTAAAATTCACCAATTAATCAAAATTCTAAATAATTCAAAAGTCACAAAATGACCAAAATACCCTTAGCCTAAAAAGTTATAAATAGTCATTCTAATCACATGGTTAGGTCCCCATGGTTAGTCTCTAAGCTTAGCAAAACTAGGGATTAACTAGTTAACCATCAAAATCACAATTCAACATTTTAAATAGTTTTAAATTGATTAAAAAATTACCAAAAATCACAACATGAGTTAAATCCTATTATCGATTAATCAAAATTATAAAAGTTCAAAATTACCCTCATTTGGAAAACTGGGTGTTACAAATCGTCAGTGGGGGGTCGTCGAGCACGAGAGAAGGGAAGATAGCGGGGGAGACGGTCATCGACGACGAAGGAGAGGAGGAAAGACGGCGGAAAGACGATCGTCGGTCGTCGAGCTCGTATGGAGAGATAGAGAGAGAATTTACAAAATGGAGGAAATGATATTTCCACTGACCTAAGTTAAAATATTAGCGATGTAACAAAAATACGTCGCTAAACGTCGCTAAAAAGAAGCATACGGCGACGTGGTTTACAATATGTCGCTAAACGCCGCCATTTTAGCGACGAACAACGGCGTTTAGCATCGAAGTTTTCCCAAAACTATGGTTTCGTCGCTAAGCGTCGGTGTACGTCGCTATTCAGCTACGTCTTGCGATGACAACTCTTGGCGTCGCTAAATTAGCGACTAACATGAACGGAGACGTTAATTCTGTCACTGATATAAGTTATTTTGGTAGTGTCTGAAGTCAAAGGCGAAACCCTAACTAACCATAGTGTTCTTAATATGTGAACTCAGTGCTCCAATCCGATAGCTTTTATTAATGATGACGTGCATATTGGAGCTAATTAAAGACAAAATTCTACACTTAATAGTACAAATTTGCACGTCACTGATAACGTATGTTAAGCGTTATCAGATACAGGTGTCACAAGTTTAGGCTTCGATGCTGCCGTAATGGGTCACCTTCCATAACTTACAATGAGGTAAATATTTCTTGATGATGAATGTAGGTTATTGACGCAAATCTTTCCAATATTCAATATCGCCGATCTTTGCAAGTATTTTCCTCCTAGCAAACCGCTTTATTCTTAAAAGAACTCGGTGATGAGTTCTCTTGAAGCAAGAGAGACTTATGTAGTGTGGATTCCAATTCCGAGGTTTTTTTTTTTTCTTTTTTTAGCTTTTTTATATAGAGTTGTTAAGAATCATATTTCTTTTAGGACTTTTATTTTGACTCTTTCTTTTATAATGATAGGTTTTATCTTTATTTGATTAGGATTATGTTGTCCTGAAAGTCCTATAAATAGGTATCTTCAGTATGCAATCGAACAACTTTTCATTAATAAAAAAATTTCTTTAACTTCTGAGATTTGTTCTCTTCTTTTCTTGGTCGTGGACTCAACTGTTCCGTGGATTCGTAAGCCCCTCGCTTGAGGTTTTCAACCAAACCTTCGTGCAGACCCTCACAAGGCCATCCGTCGGAGTTTTTGTGGCACCGATTCGCTCTCACCAAGCAACGTTAACGGTGGTCCAGTTATCATCATCACCGATCGACTTGGCCGTTGCCAAGCACGAAGGTAAGTCCGTACCGCTATCAAGCTGTGTCAATTGGGTAGATCCGAGTTCAGCAAAGGTAAGCCCGTTCCGCTATCACACTGTGTCAGGTGGGACAGAGTACTAGTCTGAATCCATTTAGGATTTTTTTGGGTAAGAGTTGATAAGAATCATATTTCTTTTATGACTCTTATTTTGACTAATTTTATTAGGATAAGTTTTATCTTTATTTGATTAGGATTAAAATTTTATCTTTATTAAATTATGATTAGAATTTATCTTTTATTAAAATTAAATTATCATAAAAGTCCTATACATAGGCACCTTTTGTATGTAATTGGGAAACAACTTTTTAATCAATAAAATTCTTCTTTAAGTTATGAGATTTAAAAAAAACAAAAAATTCTAAATAGATTCGGAGTTGGAATCCACGCTTCATCAAACAGAGTCTCGTGATTGATGCGGAGAGGAGGAGAACAAATCAGATATGGAGTTAGATAAAAGAACTTGCAGAGAACTCTCACAATAGTTGTAGCCTCACGATGGTTGGAACTGGTGGGGTTACTGGGAGGTCCAAGTTCGAGCCCTGGCCTCAACCTCACACAAAAAAATTGTGACCTCTGCAAAGGAGTACATAGAACCAACTTGAAATTCAAGTATGTACTGCATTGCCTTTTGTTAACTTTGTCTAACTTGAATGTTAGATTTTTATTTACATATGGACATTTTCTCTGCTTTATGTATATTCTCTTCGAAAAAACTTGTATATTTTGGCGTACTTGCTTCAATTTTGCTGTTTAGCTTATTTTTTCCCCCAATGACTGCATCATCATTTTGGCTAGTAATTTAAACTCTTCTAGTGTAGAAAGTGTTGGAATGATTTTACTCCTTTTAACAAAAGCCTTCAATTATTTTGGTCTATACACTTTTTTCCCTTCATTTTAGTCATTTACGTTTTATTATTTCTCAATATGGCTGAGCTACTACTATCAATATATTTACTGAATATAGCAGATTATGGAATATACTTACAACTGAAAATTAATTATCTTGAAAGGATGCATGAACTTTCCTTTATCTTAGTAGGTTTGCAGTGAGCAATTTTTTTATATATTATCTTGTCGAGTCTGAAGTCAAAGGTGTGAAAGCCTAGCTAACCTTAGTGCTCTTAATACTATATCTGAACTCTTCGCTCAGTGCTCGACATCTTAGGATAAGGATTCTCATCTAACCGTTTGCTTGTATTAGTGATGACGTGCATATTGGAGGTAGTTAAAGTTTGAAGTTCTAGACTTAATAGTAAACATTTGTACGTCACATACGGATAACGCATGTTAAGCGTTATCAGATACATGTGTCGCAACTTTAGGCTTCGATGCTGGCGTAATATGTCACCCTTCTATAACTTGCAAGGAGGTAAATATCTCTTGCTGATGAATAATGCAGGGAGTCGGGATAAGAGGCATATCATGTACATGTGTCACAACTATAGGCTTCGATATGCTAGTGTAATAGGTCACCTTCCAAAACTTGCAATGAGGTAAAAATCTCTTGATGACGAATGCAGGTTGTCGGGGGAAATAGGCATATCAGATACAGGTGTCACAACTTTAGGCTCAGATATTGGTGTAATGTTTCACCTTCCATAACTTGCACTAACTTGCAATGAGTTAAATATCTCTTGATGACGAATTAAGGGTGTCGGGGTAAGATGCATATCAGATACATGTGTCACATACAGTTGTAGTCTTCAGACGTTGGCGTAATGAGTCACATTCCATAACATGCAATGGGATAAATATATCTTGATGACGAATGTAGGGTGTCTGGATAAGAGGCACTACGGTGAGGTAACCGACCGTATCTGTACGGGGACACTAGCATGAACGAATAGAGGGAACTGGGTATATATTTCTGATAGCTTGTTCTAGAAAGCGTTAATGTTTCTGTTTACGATTTAGTTCCTTAATTGCTTACTGAACTTAGTATTGTTCCGGGAATGAAGGAAGAAAATTAATGGTTTAGCACTTAATTTCTTGGCTTCTCTCTGTCCAAGTGACCTCCTCACGTTCTTGGATCTTATCCAAGACTTGAGCAACTTGGTGACGTAGGAACTTGCTGATCCTGATGCTCTACATAAATAGAAAAATAATGCAATAATCAGCTGATAATATATCTGGCTTAGCTCAGATTGTCAGTAGCCACTACTGCCATGCGAACCACACAGAAGCTATATATACAAGAAACATCACATAGTTGACTAAATTCTTTCCTTGCCCCCTTGTAAGCACCTTTAAGAGCCACTTAACCCTCCCTTCACTTGTCAAAGGCAGCCTTCTGTCTCTTGTCATTATCATTATATTATAGGAAATATATTGATTGTCAAGCCTCCTTGGTCCACAGGCCACGACCTGTGTATGAGCCTCATTTGCATTGGCTTATACTATTCAGGTTTAATTGGAGAGTTTTGATGTGATCCACTTGCCAAAAGGGTTAATTATCTGGATGGTACATATGTGAGACTGGGATTTCTTTATGATGCTATCATAAAAAATAAATATAAAAAAAAAAAAAAATCAGAGAAGGGCTGAACTGAAGCCCAATGTGAGGGCCAATACAAGAATCTAACACTTCTTATCCCCTCATGTGTATGATCTACAAGAAAGTGAGAGAAAGGAAAGGAAAGGAAAGTGAGTGATCAAGTTTGTACCTAAAACACTTATTTTCCTCGTCAATTCCAGAAGCTAAGAATATTATTTTGCACCTTATTGACGGTCTAAACAATTATCCCTTGCAAAATCGACGGTCTAAAACTTTGCTGCTACACCGTCGATTTTGCACCTTATTGATAGGGGGCTAAACAATATTATTTTTTCTTGAAATTTGGTATGTTGCCAATCAATAAGGTGTAGATGAATCCCATAAAAAAAAATTCAAGAAAAAAATGTTGTAAAGTGAGGAAAATGAGATCGACCTTAGGTAACTTACCTAAGGTCGACCTTAGGTACATTTTCCTATATATATATATATATATATATATATATATATATATATATATATATATATATATATATATATATATTATACAAAACACAAAGGTTTTTGAATCCTAGGGCTGACTGTGCCAAGATAAAGAGTGGTTGGGATTTAATCTTGGTGAATCAACGGTTGTGGGGTTTTATGGGGAAGAGCATTATTGGGAGTGGTTGGGGATTTAATCTTATACAAACCACCGCTGCCGCCGCCACCAGGTCGCTCCACACACATGCCCTCCTCCTCGGATTCCGGTTCGACCCCTTCGTGCAGACCGTCCTGCTCACCGCCTACTCCCGACGCGGCTCTGCCGACCACGTCCTGCGGGTGTTCGACGGAATGCCGCACAGGGACGTCGTCTCCTGGCCCGCCGCCGTCTCGGGCCTCGCCGCCCTCGGACGCCCCGCGACGGCCCTGCGCGTCTTCGCCTACATAAGGCCCCACGCCGTCCAGAACGCCGCCACCGTGGTCTTTGCCGTGTCCGCCCCCGCCGGACTCGGGTCTCTGGCGCTGGCCCGGTGCCTGCACGCCTATGTCGAGAAGGCCGGGTTCGGAGGCCGCGCCTCCGTCCGGAACTCCCTGGCGCTGGCCCGGTGCCTGCATACCTACGTCGAGAAGGCCGGGTTCGTGTCCGTGCCATTATGGCACGGGTTATCCACTAGTATATATACACACGGAGGTTAAATATTTGGTACCTTCCATTTTTTGGGCCATGTACGATCACACAGGTTGCACAAACCCAAAAATGGTCGTGTAGTAGCGTGTATTTAAGTTCAATTGTCCTTTTTCTATGTAGTTTTTATTGCATGCAAAAACACCAACGCAATTCAGTTAACAGGTAGGTTGCATACTTTTCTTGCACTTCCACAAAAATCGAGCAAACCAAAAGTGGCCCTAAGCAGTGAAGGAAAATGTTGTTACCTTGAGTAACTTCCATCCCTCCCCCCCCCCCCCCCCCCCCCCCCCCCCCTCTGAAAAGCCTTCCTAATCTTCATCTTAATTGCAACAGCGCATCTAATTCTGATTTGTTTAAACTTAACCTCTTCTTAATGGCTTTTCATTCTGGTCAAAGGCCTGGTTTCTTGACATATATAAATAACAGGTCCCTTTGGAACTTGGATCACTCAACAACTCAAATATCACAAACACAAGTAAAGAAGGAAGGAAGACTCTTCTTCTGTCCTAGCTAAGATGGGTGGTCTCTTCTCAATTCCTGTCCTCCTCCTCCTCCTCATAGGGACTGCTGTTGAAGGGGTGCTCTTCTCTACCCTCCCAAGGACTCTCGTAGTCTCTGCATCTCCAAAACAAGGTCAAGGTAACTATTCTTCTTATATCCGCATCATGTCTGACACGTATTGGACACGATACAGACCAACGTTGCAAAAGTTGTCAGGCGCTCGGCGGACGGGCAGCGGATGCCTAGCGCCTAGCCCGCCTATGCGGTTGTCCAGTTCTAGGCGGTTTATAAAAATTAAGAGAAAAAATTAATATCCTACTAAAAATTGCAAAAAAAAAAGTCCATAAAATCCTGCCAAAAGCATGTATAATCGAATGTGGATGGCACTAGTCAAAAAATAACATTGCCCAATTATCTGAGTTAATATCCAGTATAAGAAAACAAATAACAGATACAATAATTAATACTTTCGGTACGTATATGCTCCTTTTGCAACCCCTAGTAAAAATGTAAAATAGAATTCTAACCAACATCTCTATCTAGTGCTGAAGGCTGGAGAGGACCACGTCACAGTATCCTGGGGGCTGAACCAGAGCCTCTCAGTCGGTGGCGCCGATGACGCATACAAGAAGGTGAAAGTGTGGTTGTGCTATGCTCCAGTCAGCCAAACCGACCGCGGGTGGAGAAAGACTAACGACGACCTCAAGAAAGACAAGACTTGCCAGTTCGAAGTCACCATCCAGCCCTATGCCAGGTCAAACACAAACTTTGAATACAAGATCAAGCGCGATGTTCCCTCCGCGACGTACTTCGTGAGGGCATACTTGCTCGACTCCTCCGGTACCCAAGTGGCCTATGGTCAGACTACGGATGCACACAAGTCCACCAACCTGTTTGTCATTGTTGGGATCTCTGGACGGAGTGCTTCGCTTGACATTGCTGCTGGATGCTTCTCTGCCTTCTCGGTTGTGTCTCTGCTCTTCTTCTTTGTGGTCGAGAAGCGAAAGGCCAAGAAGTAGACTGGTGCCTCCCTTTAATTAATAATCTATATGTAGTACATCTTCCCTTAATATTAAGAGAGAGATGACAAATAGACAGTTCTGTATACCTTTAAAGGGTGCCCACCAACATTCCTCTCATGTATAATGTATAAGATGAATATAATGTATACATTTAATGACTCTTAGTACTAAACAATTATCTGACCCAGATATATATACTTTGCCTGGTTTTGTATGCTTACAAATAAATGGAGTGAACGATCGAGCATGACACTGATGTATAAGATTCTCATGACAGCAACAGTTTCTCAAACTCTACCTCTTTTGAATGTCTTTGATAACGGACTACATTTTGAATGATGCATTCCTTTTTTAGCTCCTTCAAGCTCACACTGCAGTTGTGAGAGAGCCGAGTCTCTCAATCTCCTCTTTTACTTCTTCCAGACAACAATAAGGAGTTAACCTTCAAAGATGAAGTTCTTCCTTCATCAGCTAGCAGCTAGCTATGTTTCTGCAATTAAGCCAAGTCATCATATGCCAGGTCACCAAGGATCACTCAAGGCCAGCTCAGCATAGAAGCCAACCTGGATTACCCAGTAAGCAACTTAACTTGAACTTGAACTGTGCAGTGACAAAACATTTACTTCCCTCTTTTGTAGTTTGAATAAATAGGGGAATGTAGAGAGAGAAAGGGGATCAAGATCAATTGGATTGTACTCATTTCCTCTTCTCCGTTCTCTAGTTCTTGTAACATTTACTTCCCTCTTTTGTAGTTTGAATAAAGAAAAAAAACATCCTATTTCTTCCCCAAATCTGTGGTTCCAGTTCAATTCCTCGCATTTTACTCTTGATTCATGTCTAATTGTAGGCATTCACCACCAATTCCTGGTCATGGACTTTCCTAACATATCTATTGGAGTGCAAGGGAGTAGGTTGGTGGGCTTGTGGAGTGCATGGGAGCATGGACTTTCCTTAATCTTCAGTGAGCAAATTTTTTATATTACCTTGTTTATTCTCACTACCAAAATACGACAATTTAACAATGTCCTGAAACGTCGCTAAAAATACAAAATACGTCGCTAAAATAAAGTAGCGACGTAATAAATAGGTCGCCGAAAACCTAGTCGCTGATTAAAACTTCGTCGCTCTAGCGACGTTTTTCTTACGACGCTAAAACGTCACAAATTTAGCGACGTTGAGCGACATTAACTACACGTCGCTAACTTAGCGACGTAATTAGCAACGTAAATACATCGCATGTGATGACATGGCAATGTTTGACACGTCAGCATATTAGCGACATTTAGCGACGTACAGATATATATTAGCGACGTATATGATACATATTAGCGACGTACTGATACATATTTGCGACGTATATCCACGTCGCTAAACAGATCGTCGCTAAATTACTGGAAAAATTAAAAAAAAATGCAGTTTCTAAAATCCTGCACATAATTTTCAATGGTGCCCAAACTGCACTTCACACACATACACATATCATCACAAACATACACACATACACTTATCATCACAAACATACACACATACACATATCATCACATACACTATAAACACAGACACATATCACAAACATACACAGAAATATCACAATACATGTCCAACAAAGTAGGGGTGAGCATTATTCGGTTTTGTACCGAAAACCGAACCGAACCGAATAAGAGATTCGATTCGGTTTTAAAAAAAATCGGTTCGGTTTCGGTTTTAAAAATACTAATTTTTCTTATTCGGTTTCGATTTCGGTTTTGGGTAGTTTATAAATATATATATATATATATATATATATATATATATATATATATATATATATATATATATATATATATATATATATATATATATATGTACCAAGGTGCTGGTGCTGACATGGATGGTGGAATGGATGAAGATGGTCCTTCAGCTGGGAGCAGCGGCGCTGGACCTAAGATTGAGGAGGTTGACTAATAATATCTTTTTCTTACATGCAAGACCTTTTGGTTCCAGGAGTGCTTCCTGGTTATCTTTGAATTGAACTGCGGACAATGTTTCTTAGGTATATGTGGGTTATGGCCATGTATGGGGCCCTTTATTTTTGTTTTGATGCTGGTTGAACCTTGAAACTCTGTTTATTGTTACTTTATCTTTTGATGGCAAGTTTTATAATTTCATCTGGACATCATTTAGTTAAAAAAAAAGGTATATAATAAATATATCTAGGTATATTTAGTTATTATATATATATTAACAAAAAAACACAAAAAACCCAAAAACCGAATAAACCGAAAACCGAACCGATTTAATTTGTTTCGGTTCGATTCGGTAATTGACCAATTCAGTTCGGTTTCGGTTTTGCTTATTCGGTTTTGGTCCAATTCAGTTTTTGATTATTCGGTTCGGTTGGAACCGAATAAATCGAATACTCACCCCTATAACAAAGTAAATATCATACATGTACTCAATGAAAATATCAACAAAGTAAATATCACAAACATACATGTCCAACAGAGTCAAATAAGAATGAAAATCAGTGTACCAATGATCAATGGGCCCATAGGGCCAATACATACAGAGATGATAAAAAAAAAACTACTGGATCACTGAGGAGCCCTACTGCACATCTGAGATAACATGAACTCATACTGCTCCTGTGTAAGCTGCACCACAGGGGCAGGAGGAGGCAGTGCAACGTCTGGAGTCGGCGTCATTGATGGACCGGGAGGACGTATCTGCTGCAGCTCTCGCAGTCGCTCAGCATGCGCAACAAGGGTACGCACCATTCTTTGAGAACTCTCCTCAATAGAAGTATGTATCTGCAAAAGTGAGGTAGGCATGGTCCTCTGTGATCCCTCCAGCTCGACCTGTCTACGCTCTGTGCGCTCCATAGACTCGGTGAGCATCTGCAAGTTGCCAGCTGTACTCTCCTGCAGAGTCCTCAGCTCCTGTATACTACGCTCGAGCGCATCAAATTGTCCGGTGATCGTCGGATCGTCGCTCTGCAGCACAGACGGGGGCTGGTCAGAAATCCTCTGTAGCAACTCGTCACGCAGCTCGTTTAACTGACGACCAATCTCCTGAGCTCGTGATGACGCCTACGAAGATGGGGAGTGCGCAGTGACGGAGGGGGACCTGGATGACTCTCAAGACAAATAGGCGTCGTAGGATCCCGTACCGTATAGTACGTCCCCTTCTGAAGACCACCAATGGCGGTCATCCAGAGGTCGTCCGACGATAGAGCTGTAGGCGGCTGGGAAGAAGTACCAACCCTCCCTCTGCTGGCGCACTAGCAGCCGCCTCCTCTTGTAGCCGAAGATACTCGGCCTAGAAAAGTGTTTGCTAACGTCAAATTGTTTGCTAAAGTCTATATAGATATCTATTTCCATGTTTTCTAAATTGTAGTAAATTAACATACGGAATAGAACGTACATAAGTTTGCGTGGCCCTCTCGTCGATAAACTCACCGGCCCTCCGATGGGTGACCGGGAAGACGGTTACCATGTTGGCATCCTCACCCTTTTGTACCTGTTAAAATATATTATTTATTATTAATATTAAATATTTTATCCAACTATATTTCAAATAATGTCCAGTGAAAGAAACGTACCAGATGACGAAAATGCTCCGTCATAGAAATTGAGCCATCACACCACTTACTTGCGCTCGACCGCGCCACCTTGGCCTTCTTAGACCGTTCCTGGTACCTGGCCTCGCCGAATCTCGCCTTCATCGCAGTCCACTGCTCAGGCGTGATCCAACTATGGATCGATTTTTCGGAGCGATCACGAGACTTCTGGTCGTGGATCGCATCATGGATGAGGTTACCGATGACGGCAGAAAATTGGGACTCGATCTTCGCCACCTAGTATGGTGGATAGAAATAGGTCCTCTACAAGAAGTAAAAAAGAGAGAGTTATATAACATACACAAATGATTATTGAAAGTAAAAATAAACATATTTTTTACCTTGAAGTGGGCCAACCAAAAGGCCTTCCTATCTTCGGGAGCATCTGAGTAGTTAATCCAAGGCCCACCATAGTTCTGCGTCAGAAATAACCCCAGCTGTCTCTGTTCTGCAGGAGGCTGATATCTTTAAATTTCATGAATATATATGTTCATATAATCTTTTGAGAAATATATACTAACTAATTAACTAACTTCGTAGGCCCATCCGTCCAAATCTCCATACGCGTCTCGTCCGGAGGTGCGCATGGAGGCTCGCTCTGATGCGAAGCTTGACCAGGATCAGTCTGAACGACGTCCTCCATATGCTTGTCTCTCCCCATGGGGCCGTCGACAGGAGGAATGCTGGACGAGGGAGTATTGGTCGTCCCAGGAGTAGTCGCGAACCTGCTGGAATTGCTCGTCCCAGGAGCAATGCCCTGTGCTATCATGCCCTGCACCGTCGATGGATCGGGAACAGTATGGTACAATAGCGTACTCGAAGATGAGGGTAAGGAATCTAAATCCGCGACCGGAGGCACACGGGACTGTCTAACATATCTACCTCCGCATCGTCCTGCTCTACCTGCCATACCTGATAATAACATATTATGATAAAACAAATACACAAATTTATATAAAAAATATCACATATTTATATGAAAAGCATCACATATTTATATGAAAAGCATCACAGATTTATGAAAAACATCATAGTCACAAAAGTAGGAGGAGCCACAAAAGTGTCACTAAAGTATTCATCTTCTGAAAATGCACAGATTTAATCCTCTCACTACTAAAATCTGCTTAATTGGCGACGAAATTTTAGCGACGTTACAAAAATGTCGCTAAATTGTGGACATTAGCGACGTATAAATGAAATGTCGATAACCGTCGCTACTAGTAATGCAAATAGGGACGTGACAACGACGTATACTAGTTACGTGGGCTAGTCGTCACGAAACGTCGCTACAACGTCGCTAATTGCGACTGATTTAGCAACGTTACTAATAACGTCGCTAAATTTCTAACTAAATTAAATTTCTCCCCCCCGATTCATTTCCTCCCATCCATTTTACTCTCTCACTCTCTTCCTCCGGCGCTCTCGCTCTCACTCTCTCCGGCGCTCTCGCTCTCGCTCTCACTCTCTCCGGCGGCTTCACTCTCTCCGGCGACTTCACTCTCTCCGACGAATCTCCTCTGGTACATGACTCCCTCTCTCTCTCTCTCTCTATTTGTTGTTGGTGGTTGGGAGGTACTGGTGGCTCGGGGGGAGGGACAGGGGGATACGGGTGGTTGGGGGTGAGAAATGGTTGGGGGTGGCTGGGGGGGTGGGGCAGGGGGGTGAGGGCGGCTGGGGGTGAGGAGGGGGAGCTGGGGGAAGGGGAGGGTTAGGGTTCGGGTTAGGGGGGGTGAGGGGCGGGAGGGGTGAGGGCGGCTGGGGGGTAAGGGCGGGGGGGGCTGGTGGTGAGGGCGGGGGGGGGGGGGGCTTGGGAGGGGAGGGGGATGGTGGGAGAGGGGTTGGGGATAGGGTTCGGGTTAGGGTTAGGGGTGGTGTAGGGGTTGGGGGGGCTGGGGAGAGGAGGGGGGCAAGTGGGGGAGGGGTTAGGGATAGGGTTCGGGTTAGGGTTAGGGGTGGTGTAGGAGGGGGGTAGGGGGGAGGGGTGCGTGGGGGCTGGGTCAGGGGAACCGATAGTGCCAAAAAAATTGATAATTTAGTAATAGTTATTTGTTTTTCGTCACCGAAAAATGTGATACTCCGATTCGAAATCACGTACCGATAGTGCCGATATTTGTAACACGTAGTTTTGTTGGTTGGTTAATTTATAACACGATAGTTCCGATATTTGTAACACGTACCGATAGTGCCGATATTTGTAACATGTGGTTTCCTTGATCCCGATACTCATAGGAATGGTTCCGAGTCACGGCCGTAGTATGTAGTATATTCGTTTTAGTTTGTAGTATATTCGTTTTAGTTTTGAAGTTTATTCGTTTTAGTATGTAGTATGTAGTAGGAATGGTCCCGACTCATAGGAATGGTCCCGAGTCACGGCCGTAGTATGTAGTATGTAGTATATTCGTTTTAGTTTTAAAGTTTATTCATATTTGCAGATATCTAGAAATGGCTATATCCATGTATCTGCTAGACCGTTCGTGGATATACAATCGCATTCGAGATGACAGGTGCAGTGTGCGAGATGAATACATCGCCGGAGTAGAATAATTTCTCCAATTCGCGAAGGCGTTTCCTCAATCCATGGACGGCATGGACATTAAGTGCCCTATGCAAAATGTCGGAACATGAAGTTTCAACCAGAATTGGATGTGACGTATCATTTATACACAAAGGATTTCTTTCCGAATTACTACCAATGGACCGCACACGGAGAGCTTGTACCTTTAGCATTCCAAGCGGAGCCTTATGTGCAGCCTTATATGGAGCCTTTTGTGGAGCCTTATATGAATGTCCACAACCGAACTGGTGTCGACAACGAGTACGTGAACATGGTCTTCGACACTGCGGGGCCTAGTTTCGATCCATACAATCGTGACGCAGCTAAGGAGGCACTGAATGCCGATGCCGCAAAGTTCATGGAGTTGCTGGAGAATGCAATGACTCCTTTATACCCTGGCTGTGAGGACCATTCACCGTTAGAGATGATCACTCGACTCTTGAGCATAAAGTCTGACTTTAACATGTCCCAAGAATGCTACAATAGAGTGCTCTAGTTGATTACCGATATCTTGCCGGAGGGTGCCAAGTTACCGAAAGACTTCTACCATTCTAAGAGAATGGTAAGATCTCTCTGGATGGGATACGAAAAGATCGATTGCTATCAGAACGGATGCATGCTTTACTACAAAGATCACAAGGATGCAAAAGTGTCCGGATTCTGTGGTGCTGATCGCTACAAGCCAATTGTTGCAGGCAAGTCTAGAAGACCGACTTCTTCAATGCACTACTTGCCGTTGACGCCGCGGTTGTAGAATTGTTCATGGTGAAAGAGAATGCCAAAAATATGAGTTGGCACAAGCGACAACAGACCGAAGGAGTGTTGGATCACCCATCTGATGGAGAAGCGTGGAAGTGTAGAAGCATGGAAAAGAATAAAGAAAGGTTCATACGGCCAAGGATCCCCATGCGGCTCAGAGAGCCCATACGGCTCAGGGATCTATGCGATTCAAACGTCTATGCGGCTCAAATAATTCCATGCGGCCCAGAGAGGAGCCACGTGGCCTTCAACAGCTTCTTTCCTTCGTCTTTTGCTGCATTTAATGCCCTGACGGCTGACAGCTCTGACAAATGACAGCACTGACAAAAAGGAGCAATAATGACTGACGTAATGGCACGTTCCTAGGGAAGAGAAGAAAATCTTCTCACAGCTGACAGAATCCATCTAATCCCGAGGCATACGGCTGCAGCCGTCCATCAGCATGCGGCTGTACCCTTTATGCGGCCGCCCATCAGCATGCGGCTGCATCCCTTATGCAGCCGCCCATCAGCATGCGGCTGCCCACTCCCATGCGGCCGCCCATCTTCATGCGGCTGTTCATCCCCATGCGGCTGCCCATCTTCATGTGGCCGTTTAGCCTCATGCGGCCCACTCATCTGCGGCTCTCGCAAGATAATTGAGACACGTGGCAGTCTTATCTTCCTGAGATTATGGGTGTTAACAAATCCTAATCAGATTTGTTACAATAAATGCCCAGATCAAATCTAATCGACCAAATTAGACACGTGGCAGGCCATTACAAGTCGCGAATATTCATGGCAATCAATATTTATTGTCCACAGAGATTTAATGCAATCACATTAATTGCTTAAATCTATTATATGCAAGATGGACGGCCCAGATTAATTAATTCTCAGGATGCCGACTTTTGAGAATGGGCAATCATTGCAAAACCCTAATGATGCCCCCACTCTTATAAATAGCAAGGTGCCATTCCCTTGCAGAGAACAGACAGACAGAGAGAGGACCCCTGGCTCAGATCCAGAGAGAATTCGAGAGAGAATATACAGAGATCGAAAGGACAGAGGAGAATACAGAGAGAACAAAGAGAGCATTTCTTCATCAATGTCAAGTACTTCTTCTCCAGAGCCAGGGCTGCACCCGATCGTCCAAGGAGTAAGGCAGAGCTGCCGTCGCTTTCCCGAGCCTCTATCGTTACCCCCCAGAATCTAAAATAAACAATGGTACTTAGATTGCTGTACCTAGGTTTTCGTCCCTAGGCTTTCTTTGTACAAGCGAGTTTGTATTGTGAGTCTAAGTTCAGTCCTCCGATAATTGTTCTGTTCTTTTACAATCAATGGCAAACACGATAGCAACTCTGCTGGGGACAAACTTCTCTACGGCTGAGGAGTTGGTGATGCAATCGGATGCAGCCAAACTTGGCTCCACACAACAGAAGATGGTCGTCCGCTTCGACCAACAGGCGTTCGAAAAAATGCTCTCTGAAGGAAGTACTGGCCCGGTCCAGAAGCGAACCCTCACAAAGAAGGCTCGCGGGAAGTGGAGGCCAAAGTCATTTGCTCCTCCCCAAGCTCTGGATGGAGTACCCTCTGCTGCCCAAGATGGCGAAGGTAACTCTCATGCGGCCCCACTTCAAGCCATAGAGGACTCTGCTGTCCCCAAGTCCGGCAGAGGAAAGTACTACGATGCTGGACTTGCAGGGGCAAAGAGTGATTCTATGTGCTCCAGGAAGAAACCGAACAAAGGCACTAGCCACAAAACGAAGACTCATGCGGCCAAGATTGCCAGCCGCATGAATAATCTCCAAGCGACCGAAACTGCTAGCCGAATGCATAACACTCATGCGGCCAGGATTTCCAGCCGCATGGAGAAGACCTATGCGGCTGAGACTTCTAGCCGCATGAAGAAAGCCCATGCGACTACGATTGCCAGCTGCATGAAGACTATCGATTCCAGCCGCATGCCGCCTGCTCCACGCAGCTCAGTCTTCGATCGCCTATCCTATGGTCCTGATCTCTCGCGTTTACGAGAAGACATGTCTGACTCTCTCCAGCACCACTTAGACTCTTCCTATTATGTGCCCTCACGCACCAGAGTGAAGAAGTCTAGGGCAGCGCGAGCTTGGCAAGCTCAGTCCGCTGTCCCAACCTCTGACCATCCGAGCGTTCCACATACTGTTATACGGGCCTCTGATGGGAAGTTGTACATAATCACTCGAGTCCAGCCCCCGACGGCAAACGGACAGGATGGTTCCCAAAAGTCTCCCAAAATCCAGGGAGCAAACATGCTCGCTCCGGACCCATCTGACTTGCGTGAGGCTATCCTCCACAAACGCAAGGAAAGAGAAGGGACCTCGGGGTGCAAAGAGTCCTCCCACGGACGTCACTGCACCCAAATCATCGTCAACTGCTGTTGCAATAATGCGACGGTACGAGAAGACCGGCAGTCCGTCTTCCAAAGACTGTAACAAACATGTTCAGAAGATGAGGCACTTCCCGTCATCTCCTGCAACTATGCTCAAAAAATACTCGCTGATGGGAGAGGAAAGAAGACAAATGTTTCCAGCCTAAAGATTTCAACCACTATGACTAAGAGACTGTCGTCTAAGCGGGTGCCCACCACCGGAGTTTTCCAAGGTATCCGTTCAAAGACGAAATCTGCTACTGTAGGAGATTCATCGTCCACACCACTGGGGATTGCTAGAACTGGGGGTAGCACTCCTTCGAACCTCCACAACAATCCAATGTTCCAAGGAGACGAGCTGGGGAAAACAACTCTTCCATCAGATGCAGCAAATCCTGACGTCCCCGAGGACGTCTACAATTTCCAAGACGAGGCGAACTCGGAAGCTGGGGGTACTGTTCCTTCTGAGTCCGAACCAGAGGAAGACATTCCCACATACCCCCGATGACTTCTCATTACAGGAGTATGATTCGGAGTGTACGTCATCCACCGTCCCTTCCACTTCTACTCATGTCAGGACGACATTCATGACAAACGACGAACAGGATGGTCCCAGTGATCGCCAACGCATCGACACTCTGGAGGCCATACTGCGCTCTTTGGTCAAATCCGTGGACGAGATCAAAGCAGCCCTTCCTACTCTGCAAGGAGGGACGCCTGGCCAAACAAACTTGGGCCCCGCGGTCAATACAGACTCAAACTCAGCGGCACCAAACCCGGGCAATATTCCTCCTAAAATGTCGGCTCCTACCGCTGCAGACGAAGCCAGGGAGGCAAGAAGAGAGGTCCAGGAGCTCCGGTCCATGTTCCACGCCCGAGAAAACTGCCAAGACCTCAGGATACGACAACCGTATCCCGCTATGTGGAGAGATGTTCCCTTCCCACCAAAGTATAAACCATTCCACATCAATCCATATGATGGAAAGACCTCTGCAAGTCGGTACATCACTTACTTCGAGGTCACCACCGACCATCTGCCCCATGACGATGCCATCCTTACACGATTATTCATTGGGGCATTGGAAGGGGTCGCCTTTCACTGGTATCGCAACCTGCCAGACAACTGCATCCACTTCTTTGCCTGCTTCAAGCGCATGTTCTTGGAGAGATTCTACAAAGTAAGACAGGACATCACAATGTCCACCCTCATGGACATCGTTCAAGGGTAGAAAGAGCTGACAAGGAACTATATCGAGCGGTTTTGCCAAACCGCCATGAAATTGCCGTTCGGTAATTCGGATTCCTCCTTAATTGAAATTTGCCAAAAGAGACTGCTTCCAACAATCAGCCTCTGGATGGATGAAAGTCAATTCAAGGACTGAAAGACGTTTATCATCAGTGCCACTAGCGCCGAAGAATGGTTGAAGAAGGCTCGCCAACTGGGATTGTACATCTCAGAGGGAGAGGACAAGGGCAGGCATCCTAATGCCAACAACAATAATGGGGGTAGCTCCACCAACAATCGAGACAACAAGGGCAAGCAGGCTATGGTGGCCGACACAGCACAAAAACCTGAGTCAAAACCGGCAGACAAACAATGGCCGCAAATGACCTACTCCTTCGAAGACGGCCACGTCAAGCCCATCTTGGACATGCTCATACAAGGAGACAGAATTCAGCTCCCTCTACCAAGATGGGAACCTCGGTCGACATAAATAGAGAACCCAAAGTACTGCCATTACCACCGCTACGTCCACCATGCTACACACGACTACTACCAACTGAAATGGTACATCCAACATCTCATCGATTCGAATGCTCTGGCCATCGATTTCAAAGAGGTGACTGTGGCAGCCAATATGGTGTCAGTACAATTTGGCAGCTTCCCTCCAACAGAAACTCAAGACGATGTGGTACCCATCCCTCTGGCAACAATAGAAATTGCTAATCTTCCACCTCCCCGGGATCAGACTGCTGGTCTAGTGCCCCTCACCACATCACGGGGGGAGGTCATGTGAGTCCATCCGGACCTGGTACTCGAGGTGACTCAATCTACACCACCTTCCATTCGCAAGAAGAAGAGTGGAAAAGTCAGATCCTGCCGCACAATCTCGGCAGATGTCGAAGAAGTCACGACTGTCGTTATCCGGTCTGGGGCACAATCCCAACCTAGGGCTGATAACTCGGCTGAAGATCATCAGCCAGCTACTACTGACGCTCCGGGACCTTCTCAGCCTCCGACGACCGACAAGCCTAGGCCGAAGGAGACTCGCTTTGACAAATCCCTCCGAAAAGAGGCACCGCAGGGGTTGGAGAGGCCCTACAACTTCGACATCTTAGCGTAATTGGCCAACACATCGGCCAAATTATCATTATACGAGCTCCTGAGACTCTCAAAGGTTGTTCGCACGGCTTTGAACTATGCACTCCAGAATGTCGACGCCTATCTGGCTCAGGTCAACCTCACAGGAGAGAGCCCGCCAGCAGATCTCCAAGACAGCGCTTGTACGGGAGCGATGCCCAACATTGTCTTCACTCCGCAGGATATGCTCATCAAAACTAACCTATACGACCGTCCGTTATATTACACTGGATACATCGACGACGTAAAAGTGGATCGAATGCACATTGATCCTGGTTCTTCCATAAGCATCATCCCGAAGGGTCTGTTACATCATCTCCGTATTCCTATGCATCGCCTGACGCCAACAAGCACTGCCATCAGCGATTTTAATTCGGGCAGGAGCTACCCGATTGGGAAGATTTGCTTGAAGTGCCAAATCGGCGATCTTCAGTCAGAAGTAACCTGTTACGTCATAGATGCAGACACTTCTTATAATATTCTCTTGGGGCGTTCCTGGATACACGATTACATGATTGTACCTTCCATGCTACACCAGTGCTTCAAGTATGTCGACAAACACGGCTTCGTGAGGACAGAATTGGCCGACATCGATCCCTTCAAAGGGGTCGAATCCTACTACTCAGACTCCTGCCTATACGAAAAGTAGAAGAGGCACCTTGATAAAGGAGATGTACAACCTCGTACCGAGACAACCACAGGATCAGAAGAATCTCTGACGATCCACCTCCAAGCTCGCAAACCTGGCAAGTCCGTACCCCTTACAGCCACTCTGCGTAAGGACGCAATCAGCCTCTCGGCACAAGAAAAGCAAATGATAATCCGGCTGCCAAGGTCCGGCCAAGCGCCCAGACCCACAACGGAGCCACTGACAATCAGGTTGCCTAGAGTCGGCCAACCACAGATGGAGAAGCTCAACCCCTCCGACAAGACAATGACGATACGTCTTCCCAAGAAAAATTGTTACCCCGATGCAAGGTCTGGGGCTTCTAGCGAGCCAACAACTTCCCGTCCAGCATCGAGTACCAAACTGGGGGTCGCTAGTTTGCCAACGACTCCACGTTCTGCTCCACCGGAAGAACCCCTGACGATCAAGCTGCCCAGGTCATCCTCTCAGTCTTCATTTATACTGGGGGTGGCTGAAGAAGAATCGGAACTGGCCAAGTATGTGGCTGCCCACACTGATGTTCCCTCTGCAGATGATGTAATCCCGCTAGAAAAGATACCTTACTTCATCAATAAAGGGCTATCTTTGAACTACACCGAGCTTAATAAGCTTTGTACAATGTATGCTATGGAACACGGTATAGGCACTCACCTACATACACAGGTGACAAATATTTACACCGCAAATCAGCTAACTCCCGCGGAAGGCGCGTACTGCATAATCCAGGAAGGGGACCATCCAATCATCTTCGGCCGGAAGGACGATCCACAGCCCTTCGCTATAGAGAAGGTCGATCTTGAATCAGATACCAGGAGACTGCCTCTGTATCTTTATAGCCCCCAATCCAAGTACCTCATGCAAAAATAGGGGTATGATCTGGAGACTACGCCAGGCTTGAACTACGGCACCGGTCGACGATTACCTTTAAAGCCACCAGTCCTGGCTGGCAAACCACGGGACTACTATAGCAAGACCCGATGTGGGCTAGGGTATGTTACACCCCCCTGAAAGTTCAGATGAGGAATGCGACTGGCATTCACATTCAACCGGGTCACCAACTTCTGATTCGGATGCCAGCATCGGAGACGTATTTAGACAAGTCCTGTCAGTCAATATAGCATTCGCCGACTCTTACGAAGAAGATGAAGACATTCCTGAAATCCTTGAGTTAGAGCCGTGGGCCCAACTGCTGGATGCACAATAGGAAAAGCAGTTCGAACAGAGAGAACCTTCTACTGAAGATGAGGTTATACAGGTCGACCTCGACGATGAATCTTCTCCAAAACCAATCTTCGTCAGTAAAAGCCTGATAGACAAAGTGCGAGAATCGCTACTGGAACTCGTCAAAGAATACATTAATGTGTTCGCCTGGAGCTATGAAGACATGCCAGGGTTAAATCCCGATATTGCTATTCACAAACTCAACATTCGGCCAGATGCAAAGCCAGTCAAGCAACAACAATGACGCTTCCACCCAGGCATCATGAATGCAATCGAAGCCGAAGTCAACAAACTCATAGCCAGCGGCTTCATTCACGAGGAGCAACATCCAGACTGGGTCGCCAATATAGTACCGGTCCTCAAGAAGAATGGAAAGATTCGAATCTGTATCGACTTTCGCAATCTGAACGAGGCATGTCCCAAAGATGAATTCCCTCTCCCTATCACAGACATCATGATCGACAACATATGCGACTTCGAACGCATGTCATTCATGGATGGTTTCTCGGGGTACAACCAAATCAAGATGTCCCCTGACGACGAAAAGTATATATCATTCCGAACACCGACTGGCACATACTGCTACACAGTCAAGCCTTTCGGTTTAAAGAATACTGGAGCCACATATCAAAGAGCCATGAGTATCATCTTCAGGGATCACTTGCGCAAGACCGTGGAGTGCTATGTTGATGACATCGCCGTCAAGAGTCGCCATAAGGGAGACCATCTGCAGGATCTGAGGACGGTATTCAACCTGATGCGAACACACAACCTGAAGATGAATCCCACAAAATCCTTCTTGGGCGTATCCAGCGGAAAGTTCTTGGGTTTTATCATCACCGCCTAGGGTATCCACGTAGACCCTGAGAAGACAAAGGCAATCATGGAGATGGGTCCCCCGAGAAATCTCTGAGAACTTCGAGGCCTCCAAGGGAGGTTAGCTTACATTATGAGGTTCATTTCCAACCTCTCCGGGCGTTGTCAGCCATTCATCCATCTCATGAAGAAGGGCATCTCATTCGTATGGGACAAAGAATGTCAGCGTGCCTTCGACAGCATCAAAGAATATTTATCGAACCCTCTAGTCCTGGTGGCCCCGGTTGCTGGAAAATCATTCCTGCTCTATATACGAGCAATAGAGCATTCCCTCGGCGCTCTGCTAGCACAAAACAACGATGCAGGCCATGAGCAAGCTATATATTACCTCAGTCGAATGATGATCGGGCCAGAGCATCGATATACCGCCGTGGAGAAGGAATGCTTCGTCCTGGTGTTCGCCATTCAAAAGACGCGACACTATGTCACGGGACAAACCATACATGTGATCTCAAGAGTCAACCCTCTCAGGGTCCTCATGACTAAACCAGGGGCACTCAGCTCTCGCCTCGCTACATGGGCAATATTACTGTCCCCCTACCATATGATCTTCGTCCCACAAAAGGCTGTTAAAGATCAAGCCCTGGCAGACTTTTTGGCAGCCCACCCCAGTTCGGAGTCGTCCAGGATATATGAAGGAATCCCAGATGAGGTCGCCGACTCGCATGCAACCTCTCACGATGATATATGGCGAATGTTCTTCGACGGCGCCTCAAGGACCGGACCTAAGGACAACATCGTCGTCGGAGTCGGGGTGGTGCTAGTGTCTCCTTCCGGATTGGTGATCAATCGTGCTTACTCCCTCACAGAACCCTGCTCTAACAATGTGGCCGAGTACAACGCTTTGGTCGTTGGCCTCCAACTTGCAAGAGAGCTGAAGGTAGAATATCTTGAAGCATACGACGATTCACAGTTAATCGTCAATCAGATCCGGGGTTCATACGAGGTTTGCCATGAAGACATGAACCCCTATTACCAAATAGCGATCAACATCATCTCGTCATTTGAAGGGTTCTTCATCGAACACGTTCCCAAACTCCAAAATATCGAAGTCGATGCCTTAGCTGGCCTTGTCGCTTTCCTAGCGGTTTCGAACTATGCTCGCCAATCAGTGGATGTGGTAGGCCATGAACTGGTCTGTCCCAAGAATAATGTTCAATTCGTGGCGAGTTATTCCGCTCAGATGATCGACGAAGTCCCAGACTGGAGACAACCATTCATTGACATCGTAGTTTACGACATCCTGCCCGAGAACCCAAAGGAAGCCACCTCTATCAGAAGGCGCTCCCTCAGATTCTTCTACGATACAGAGACGAAAATGCTGTATCGCCGATCCTATGATGGATTATTGCTTCGATGTCTGTCAAATACAGAAGTCAAGGAAGCAGTACGCGAAGCTCATGACGGTGTCTGTGGGGCCCATCATCCAGGCCCAAAATTGTAAGACCGTCTTCGCCGAATGGGCTACTACTGGCCCACGATGGTAGCAGATACAATAGACTATACAAGAAAGTGCAAAGGTTGCCAAGTCCATGCGGACTTCATCCACCAACCATCCGAATTCCTACATCCGACAGTAGCGTCCTGGCCATTCGAAGCATGGAGAATGGATATCATCGGTCCGATCACCCCACCTTCTTCCCGAAGACATCGCTTCATACTCGCAATCACAGATTACTTCTCCAAATGGGCGAAAGCTGTCCCGCTTGCAGAAGTCAAAACTTCAAACGTGATCAGCTTCCTCAAGCATCATGTCATCTATCGCTTTGGACTGCCCCGAAGGATCATCCACGATAATGGTCTGCAGTTCGCAAGCCACGCCTTCTATCGGTTCTGCGATAAGCACCGCATCCAGAATATTGCTTCAACACCATACAATCCAGCAGCGAATGGCTTGGCATAAGCATTCAACAAAACAATCATCAAACTTCTTAAGAAGTTCGTATCGTCCAACAAACGCGACTGGAACGAGAAGCTTGGTGAATGCTTATGGGCGTACCATACCACAGTCCGAATGGCCACAGGGAACACACCATTCTCCCTGGTGTACGGGAGTGAGGCAGTTCTCCCATTGGAGACTCAAATACCCTCGTTCCGTGTCGCTCTCACTTATCAATTGACGACGGACGATAACTACCGTCGTCGGCTATAAGAGTTGGAGGCCATAGATGAAAAGCGTCTCTTGGCTCAGCAACGAATCGAGCTATACCAAGCATGCATCTCCGGAGCCTTCAACAAGAAGGTTAAAATCAGAACATTCCAAGTGGGTGATCTTGTTCTGGCAGTTCGGAGGCCGATCGTCATGACTCACAAAACTGCCGATAAATTCCAGCCAAAATGGGAAGGTCCATTTATCATTGAGGCCGTATTCTCCAACGGTGCTTACCGCCTCGTAAAATAAAACGGAGACTTGCTCATGCTGCCCGTCAACGGCAAGTTCCTGAAGAAATATTATGTCTAAACGACATTTTTCCAGACTATCGCGTCATGTACCCGCTAGTGCCGCTGAACTCATATTTCCAAATTCTAGATTATCGAGTCATGTACCCGCCGGTACCGCTGAACTCACATCCACAATACTCCAAATCATCGAGTTATGTACCCGCTGGTGCCGCTGAACTCATACTTCCAAATTCTAGATTATTGAGTTATGTACCCGCTGGTGCCGCTGAACTCACATTCATAATATTCCAGATCGCCGAGTCATGTATGTCACGCCCCGATCCGGGAAATCGCTCGTCCTCGCTAGATTTTACCCGAATCATCGTCCTCGCTGGGGCGTGATGCCGCACGAGCCTGGAGTTGCGCTCGTGCAAGGCAAGATAACGGTTCACATAGTAATTATCTCAAATTCGTAACATAAGCAGCGGAAGAAAACAAAGTATAACATAAGAATCTCTTTTATTGATAACATATTGAAGATTACAAAGGCTCTGAATAGCCCAACATATATGCCAATTGGCTACAACGCTCATGATCTCTCTAGCTCACAAAGAATTATATTATTCCATACATTATGCCTCTTTATAGCCACCAAGTAGTCTTCGGCCGAACATCTCCATGTCGCAAATCCGAACGCATATGCGGTAGCTTCTCTTGAACGCCAAGGACTCCATGCCTCGACATGTCCAAGCCAAGCTCCGCCCCGAGCCGAACATACCTGAACCTGCACATAAACTAGTGGGAGATTAGTGCTTTCGTCCTCGCTTCATACTGATCAAAATCCGCTCGCACCCAAACCAAACACTAAATCATTTAGTGAAACATGCAACTTAAATGGTGATCTTTCTAGTTAGCCTTAGGATCAGTTTCATGTCAATATTCGATGTATAACAACATATCGTAAATGTGTCCCATACCGTGTTCCTATAGCAGATACAGTTAGACATAATCTGAAACATAAATATAGTGATCGTGCCCATCTCCGTCCCTTTTCGCCTAGCCTGCAATGGTTAGAACTTACATAACCAATCATACGATTCGCGCAACCAACCAATCATAAACTTAGACAATACATAAGGGTCGCAGGCCCTGCGCCTGGATCCGACTCTCATCTCAGCCCACCGGCCCTATCTATATGAAGGTCACGGTGTTTCGCACCGTAATGGACTTGGCATCTCTTATGTTTAAGCCTACGATCACTTCGATACGGGTTGCTAGCCCAGTATCCGGAGGATCCCAAACTTACGGATATCATAGCTTATCACAGTACTGGACGGTCGCAATCCGTCCGAATATTGTACACCATAAATACTACACATAATTCCCTACTAGGCCGAACGGTCCAGGTGCCCCGGCAAAACCGTCCGAGGGAAGCCGTACCCGTGCATGGGCAATCCGAGTCCATTGACCATGCAATACGCGCCATAGCAAACACACATAACATTCCAACCAAATCCTCCATTTTTATAAACATAGTCTCGATTCATAAACGGTTTCCCGTGCCATAAACGGTTTCCCGTGCCATAAACATATTCGCGTCTCATAAACATAATCCACCATTCATATGGGGAGCTTCGTCGGCATTATGCCCCAACACATCCATATTGATGCACGACGCCCAACGGCTTAGTCATCTCATACTCATATTCAACGCGTACCATTCGTAAGTTATACTCATAGCAAAATTCCGTATTACTTAGTCTTTTCGTAACATAAGTGCCCGAGGGCACGCTCAGCGCCGTAATCAATGTTCTACGCCTAGTGTTCAATATTCTAGGAGGCGTACACGTGATGCACATCTCATTATCATCTATCAATGTTCTACCATCATTGCCCTACCGCGACCCGTGCACTCGATGCACGTCGCTTCAATTATTCGATTGTTCAATGTTCTATCTTTGTTCAACGCATATTTAGATCTTTCATCGCCGAGCCACGCTCGCTAACTCGATAACATCTTACGCATACCATAACATATTTTATTAGACGTGAAGGAATAGGGAGAGAGAGTCAAGAACCCGCCCACATTAAGCCAATATGCCTTGCCGCCTCGCCGATTGAAGCGTCTCGCTTCCATAACTCGATCGCATAGCTAACTCCCGGACTTAGCCATTCCTTTGAACTACTCGATTGATTTGGCCTAACGCGCCCATACCACGATCCGTAATCCAGCATAAAGGCATAGCCTGCACACCAGATCAACCAACATTAGCACTTGCTCAACGGAACTTATCCTTTGCATCGATTCGATTCATAGATTCCGACCGACCCAAAGCTTACCTTTGGCCAACGTAACTCTCGCATCGATACTTCATCGGGTCAACGCAACTCTTCGAGTCAACGACTCATCATAATGCACCGTGCGGAGCGGGGCATTACAATGTACTCTTTCGTACCGCTGAACTCATATTCCTCCAAATATCTCAGATTATCAAGTTATGTACCCGCAGGTGCCTCTGAACTCACATTCCGGTCACTCTTTTAGGTAGTAAGTCATGTATGATCATACCTCTGAACTTATTTCTCTGAAAGAGCTCCTCTCTCATGATCCACTACCCGCACTCTCAGTGCACAAAAAGGGTAAAGGATCCACAAAATTTCCAAAACGACCACGTCGATGTTACCTCTGAGTCGTTTCACTTCCGCCAAAAACAAATCACCCCTCTACATAGAACTTCCTTGTCCTCATTACCTCTGAGTCATCCTATGTACCCCTTCATGGAGCCCACTCCTGCCTTGTCCTCATTACCTCTGAGTGGGAAGGCTCCATCGAAGAAACCCTTATATTTGCCATGTCCTCATTACCTCTGAGTAAATATGTTGGTCCTCCCTCGACTTATTATCTGTACCAAAAAAAACCCCAGGGTACGCCAAGGATAATAGGTCCACAAATATCATCCGTTGAGTCCACTCCTACCATATCCTTATCACCTCTGAGTAGGAAGACTCCACGGTAAAACCCTCATACTCGCCATGTCCTCATTACCTCTGAGTAAGTATGTTGGTTCTCTCTCGTCTTATTATCCGTATCCTGAACCAGGATACGCCAAGGATAATAGGTCCACAAATATCATCCGTTGAGTCCACTCCTGCCATGTCCTCATTACCTCTGAGTAGGAAGACTACGCGATAAAACCCCCATACTTGTCATGTCCTCATTACCTCTGAATAAGTATGTTGGTTCCCTTTCATCCTATTATCCATATCCTAAGTCAGGGTACGCCAAGGATAATAGGCCCACAAATGTCCTTTGCTAAGTTTCTTAGTACAGGCCCACCATTCCTCATCATGCCCCGGGAGCCCAGCTGCTCCATGGCATTCTTTCTCCCGATACCCATAACGTCCATGACCACCTTGTCGTGGAATCGTTCTAGGTATCCCCATCAAACTTGTTATCCGTACATAAAACCAAGGTATGCCAAGGGTAACAGGTCCACAAACAAGTCCCCCATTCGGGGCAAACATCACCATAACACCACAAGCACAACAGACAGTACAAATAAAGGGTGGAATAAAGCATGCTCTTTTACTTGGAAGGCAAAAAGTACTACATGTTCTAAGGATAATGTCCCATTTAAAGAAAGAAAAAGAACGAAAACAAAAAAGGGAGAAAAAGGCCGTCTATGGTTCGGCATTGCATAATTCCAGAAGACGGTTCTTCACCAAGGTGGTCCCCTGTTCAAGCCGCTGTTTAGCCCGGTGCTCCGCTTCCTGGGATAACCGCTCCGCATTATCCAAGTCCATATGTGCCTGCCAGTCATCCTCCAACTTCTTCAGGGCAATTTCTAGACCAGCCGAAGCTCGATTCACTCTGTCAGCCTCCTGGATAATTAGCCCCCTTTCGGTGCGGGAAGCCTCAAGCTCAGATTCCAGGAAAGCTAACTTCCTCTGAAGCTCAAGGATCTGCTCTTGCGTGTCAATAATCCCATGAAAGGCAGTCTCTTCCCGAGCCGTAACGTTTTCACTCTCGCAGCTCAACTGATCATATCGTTCAGACAGATCGCGGAGGTCCTTCAGTATGGCCGGCCTGGTCTTATCCCGAGCAGTCCTAATCTTCTCTACAGTAGCTGTGAGGAAACCGCGCTCCTGATCTATAGCAGCAGATAGATCAGTCTGCCACAGCACCTGAAGCTGGTCCACCAATTGATCAGCCTCTAGCAATTTTGCCTCCAGAAGCGCAGCTACCCCTGCCCCACCGGGAAGAGTCTTAAGGATATCAATATAACCCTGGGCGCATTGCCGGGCCAAGACAAAAGAGGTCCCTCTTTCCACAGTAGCCGCTACCCCCATCTTCAAGTGACGATAAAAGCTGTCAACCACGTCCTGCAACGCTTCGTCCAGAACCTCTGTAGAGGACGACGTCAAAGGAAGCGTGGCCGGCAACGTCGAACGAGGTGCGCTAGAACTTGCCACCAAGGGGACAAATTCCGAGCGGAACGATGCACGGATAGCGGCTAACTTTTCTTCCGCCACTCGAAGAGCCTGTACACTTGGCAGGGCAGAGAGGCTGACTCTCGGAGCCGCCTGAGCAGAAAAGAACGCAAGGACCATTGTCCCCTGCCCCGGCTGTCCCACCACTTGACTTCCCTAACTCGAGACAGCAGGAGGCCCCTCAAGACAAGCCGGAAGGGGAGGAGGTACGCTTCTCTCCGCCAATGACCCTTCGGCAGAGCCTGTCTCAACAATGTCCATCATCGGCACTGGAGAGGCCGGACCTGTATGCCCAGAGGAACCATCAATCGACGTAACCCGAAGGATGTGATGATAGAGCAGATAGGCCTCCTCACAAGTTAAAATTTGGCTTATCTTACCAGGGGAGGAGCATGGAGGCTGTAACTCGCTTGCAGCTGACGTGGTCCCCTCACCCGCGACCTCCAAGTTAAATTCTGCTGGCTCTTCTGTCCCAGCCACCCCAGAATGAGGTATGGCTCGATCAGAGTCATCTTGATAAAATTCAGTAATTTCGGGGACAGGTTCATCGGAACCCCCGTCATCTTGAGTCATGACCTCGGCAACTTGAGATTCCTCTTCTTCTGACACCTACGGAAGGGAAGGAAAATGATTAAAGATCAAAACTGGAAGAAACAAAGAACTGAATAAAAATGGTAGTAATTCGCTTTACCTCCGAAGCGGGGTCGACATCCTCGCTTCTCTCCCTTATAGTTAGCATGTGACGTCTGGTCGTAGCCAACTTTTGGGAGTGGGGAATACCGCCAATAGGGGAGATTTGTCTGCTACGCTTCCGTACAGAACCAGGTGCGACAGGCGGCTGATCCGCCCCAACATCTTCCACCGGAAAGGAAGAGTCATCTGCATCATGCTCTTCGTCCTCATCATTCGCAGTGGTCGAGTCTGAGTCTGGCACTTCGACTCTATTCTTCTTCTTCTTCCTCGTCTTGGCCCCTTGGGGCTTCTCATCTAAGCCAGTACCAACGATAAAACTGGTATCCGGGCTAAAACCAATGGGGAGCTTGTTCGCCATGATATGGTACAAGGCCGCCATGTATAAAATCTCTACCGACGCCTCAATAGCAGGAACCGAGAAAGTGGCACGGGTACGGAATGTATCATAGTAATGCCAGGCCCTGATGCCGTCAAGGAGGCTACCTTCAAAACCCAGACAAGAGCTGGGACTATCCAAAAAAAGTTAGCTGTACCCAAACTGATGAGCAAACCTGCTGGGTAGGTAAGGTTCCAGGAAGACGGCATTACGATTGCGGTATACCAGGTGGGCGGGGCGGATGTTACGCAACCACAAGAGCATCTGGCCCTCTAGAAGTTGAGGAGGACCAATACCGTCGAGATTAACGCCCGCTATTTCCTCAGCAGTAAAACGAGGGACGAATACGAAAAAGTTGTACCTATCTGCTCTCGCCAGCGCCATCCGGCAGGCACACATGGTATCATACTCCCAAGGCTCGTTGCGATAACGGAAGATAAAAGCGTCATCAGCAATCACGCCGTCTTCAGAACCCGGTCTCATCAAAGACCGGTAATGCATTAATAGCCACCCCATCAGATAATGATAGGACAGCTCAGTCCTTTCAAAGTCTTTTGTCACCTCGCGGGCGATCACCTTGGACGTAAAAGTATGGAGGCCATGGTGTATGCTGCACACCATGGCCGGGAGAAGAGCTAGTTTCACTCTAAAAACTAGCTTCACAGTAGGGAGAATAAAATTACGGCTGATCCTTTCAATAGAACCAGCTCCTCCTGAGACGACGCAATTCCGCAGCCATACCATCAAAAATCCTGTTAGGAGCGCCTTCTCTGACAGCTCTTGGGTATCCTGATAAAAATAACCAAAAGAGTCGGTCTTACTTCCAAATCTGTCGCTGGTGGAGGCAACCCTCTTTGTCGACAACATCAAAGCCTGAACCGCCTCCCGGGATTGAGGACTTCGGGAAGTAACTCGGCCTGAGGCTCCCGTCGGGAAGAGATAGCTTACCCAGTCCTTAGTATGAGGAGCATTCCCTTCCGAGCTGCTTTCTTTCTTGGCTATCTGCTGGCACGTACTATAGTGGCACAGTATTTCCTGATAAGTAGCCACGAATTTCGGATATCGTTCTTCCAGCTCTTTGAACTCCTCATTCGTAGGAGTGTATGCTTCAAAAGCTTCATCCCCCCAAGGAAGTTTGGAAATTGTATGCATCTCATGGAGTGCAAGCCCTATTTCCCCTACAGGGGTATAGAAGGTTCCCGTACGGCAGTTGTACATTTCCAACAAAGCCATGAATAACTTCTTGTTTACAGGTAAGCCGTGACTATTGCCCCGAATAGCGTGATAAAGACCAATCTCACGCAGAAAAGTCTCATACTTTTGCGAGATCCACATAGACAGATTGATCCATGAGGGAATGGGGTATATCCAACTTGGGAGTGCCAACCGGCCAATTGGATAGGAGCCTTTTCGAGCAAGTTGGTTCAGGAAAGTATCGGCTGAAGAAAACGTGAAATTGGGACCCAGCACATTCAAGAAAGCACCCGGGGCTAATCCCATTACATAACGGCTGGCATGCACCTTGCCCGCACATACTGACTTCATACTGTTGTTGTAATGGATGTCGTCCACAAACATCCCATTCCGGGTAGGAGTCAAAGACTCTTCCATCTTCCTATCCAGCGGGAACATATTGAACCAAGATAGTGGGAAGTGATGCTCCATTTGAGGGATGCGGATCGCAATCCCGTTATAGATGAAGCTCCAGTTCTCCGATATATCCAGAACTTGACTGTTCTTCACAGTCGAAGCGTCTCCAAAGAAGAATGCAGGTTTCAGGTATTCCCCTTCAAATTTTCCTGAATTCATCATGGCACATAGGAAGTGGAAGGGTTGGTTCTTGAGAGCATTTATCCTCATCAAAGGCTCGTCACTAGGAAGCTGGTCCGTCACATACCGAACTATCTGATCCTACCTATAGCCCATAGCGGCCTGAGCACGACCCACTAGAGGTTCCCCCGCAGCATTAACTGGAAAATTTACTGAAAAAAGAAGACAAAAGAAAAATCAAAAATATGGAAAAAGAGAACCGATGGGTGTTTTCGAGCTTATGCGGCTCCAACTTAATGGAGCCTCATGCGGCTCAACTCAGAAAAATACTTATGTGGCTCCGTTCAGCGAAGGTTCATGCGGCAGTGCTCTCATATGGCTCTCAGAGTTCGGATAAGTCCACGCTGACAAACAAATTCGTACGAGTCTATGCGGCTCAGTGCAGCCTATGCGGCTTCGTTGACGAAGTGCGTATGCGACCACAGCAACGATTCTCATGCGGCTCGCGGTTTGACCATGAGATGTACATACGGCACACATGAAGATGAAGGCTCGCGCATAAAATATGCGACGAAGCCATGACAGTTAGGGTTCCAAACTCACGCAAAAGTCCTTACCATCGATAGCGGGGTGGACGTCGGGGTAAACTACGAGCACGTCAGCTGGCGGAGGAGCTGCCACATTCGTCGCCGCAGAAGCAGCTTTCTTACCCTTCGCCGTCGATGAAGACGCTGCCTTCTTCGCCGCAACAGTCTTCTTGGGAGCCATTACTATGATCAGAGAAAGAGGACGAAGACAAGAGAGCTAGGGCAATAGCAGAAAGTAAAAAAAAGCCATCTTTTCAAACACCCTGCTATTTATAGGCAGAACCCCCAATGGACCGGCGCATCGATTCGTGTGCAGTATAACCGACTCTTCGGTTATCAACGCGATATGATTATTTAAGGCTAAACTCTTGGGATTCTGCCCCAAAAAGCGGCCTTGAATCTGACAGCAAATCAAAGGCAATCAATGCAAAAGACTTGCACACATGGCATAAAGACGTGGCAAGGAGCCCATACGGCTCAGATGACCATGCGGCTGGAACGACCATGCAGTTCAGATGGCCATACGGCTGGAACGACCATGCGGCTCAGATGGCCATACGGCTGAGGGGGCTATGCGGCTGAGACACCCATGCGGCCAGAACATCTTATGCGGCCAGAGGAATTTATACATAGCCATGCTTCTTATTCAAAGTATTTTAATTTTGCAAATTGAAAACTTTGAAGGGGGTCTTGTAGAAGCATGAAAAAGAATAAAGAAAGGTTCATGCGGCCAAGGATCCCCATGCGACTCAGAGAGCCCATTCGGCTCAGGGATCTATGCGGTTCAAACGTCTATGCGACTCGAATAATTCCATGCGGCCCAGAGAGGAGCCACGTGGCCTTCAACAGCTTCTTTCCTTTGTCTTTTGCTGTATTTAATGCCCTGACGGCTGACAACTCTGACAAATGATAGCACTGACAAAAAGGAGCAATAATGACTGACGTAATGGCGTGTTCCTAGGGAAGAGGAGAAAATCTTCTCACAGCTGGCAGAATCCATCTAATCCTAGGGGTGCAACTCGGTCGGGTTGGATCGGGCTTGAGGTCAACCCGAGTCCAACCAGATGAATCATAAGCCTAACCCGAGCCCAAGCCCGGCCCGACCTCGGGTTCAACATATGAAGCCCAAGACCAAGCTCGAAGGATCGGGTTGAACTTGGGTTGGGTCGGGTCCATCGGGTTTATCGGGCTCTAATATAATATTTGAAATAATTTTAAATAAATGTAATATTAAACACAACCAAATATCAATCAAGTATTGGTCATTACAAAATACAAATTGAAATAAGATTCAGGATAATGAGTTGAAGAGTTTGTTGGAGAATTTAGATTTAAACTTATTATTTAAGAAGTATGAAACTATATATATATATATATATATATATATATATATATATATATATATATATATATATATATATATATATATATATATATATATATATATATATATATATAGATAGATAGATATATATATATATATATATATAAATATATATATATATATATATATATATATATATATATATATATAAGTCGGGTTTCGGGTTCGTCGGGTAACCCGACACATGAACCCGAGCCCAACCCGATTGTTGATCGGGTTCAAATATTTTAACCCAAATTCGAGTCCGAACCCGAGTATCTTCAACCCTAACCCAACCCATTAAAGGGTTTATCCGATTGGGTTCGGGTTTAGCCCGCCCAAGTTGCACCCCTATCTAATCCCGAGGCATGCGGCTGCAGCCGCCCATCAGCATGCGGCTGCACCCTTTATGCGGCCGTCCATCAGCATGCGGCTGCCCACTCCCATACGGCCGCCCATCTTCATGCGGCTGTTCATCCCCATGTGGCTGCCCATATTCATGCGGCCGTTTAGCCTCATGAGGCCCACTCATCTGCGGCTCTCCCAAGATAATTGAGACACGTGACAGTCTTATCTTCCTAGAATTATGGATGTTAACAAATCCTAATCAGATTTGTTGCAATAAATGCCCAGATCAAATCGAATCGAGCAAATTAGACACGTGGCAGGCCATTACAAGTCGCGAATATTCATGGCAATCAATATTTATTGTCCACAGAGATTTAATGCAATCATATTAATTGCTTAAATCTATTATATATAAGATGGACGGCCCAGATTAATTAACTCTCAGGCCACCGACTTTTGAGAATGGGCAATTACTACAAAACCCTAATGATGCCCTCCACTCTTATAAATAGCAAGGTGCCATTCCCTTGCAGAGAACAGACAGACAGAGAGAGGACCCCCGACTCGGATCCAGAGAGAATCCGAGAGAGAATATACAGAGATCGAAAGGACAGAGGAGCATACAGAGAGAACAAAGAGAGCATTTCTTCATCAACGCCATGTACTTCTTTTCCAGAGCCAGGGCTGCACCCGATCGTCCAAGGAGTAAGGCAGAGCTGCCGTCGCTTTTCCGAGCCTCTATCGTCACCCCCCAGAATCTAAAATAAACAATTGTACTTAGATTGCTGTACCTAGGTTTTTGTTCCTAGGCTTTCTTTGTACAAACGAGTTTGTATTGTGAGTCTAAGTTCAGTCCTCCGATAATTGTTCTGTTCTTTTACAATCAATGGCAAACAGGAAGCACTTCGATCGAGCATATCCTAACTTCGCTTCTGATGCGCGTAATATAAGATTGGGGCTCTGCTCTGATGGTTTCACCCTATTTGGTCTTTCAGGCTCCCAATATTCATGTTGGCCGATAATCCTCACTCCGTACAACCTACCGCCTTGGATGTGTATGAAGACATATTACATGTTCTTAACTATTATCATCCCCGGTCCGAACAACCCGAAGAGGAACATCGACGTGTACTTACAGCCATTGATAGATGAGCTGAAGCAGCTATGGAAAAAGGGGCGTACACGTATGGTGCTTCAAAAAAATAGAATTTTCAGATACGGGCAGCACTAATGTGGACAATCAATGACTTTTCGGCCTATGGAATGTTATCTGGATGGAGCACTCATGGTCAACTTTCATGTCCGTATTGCATGGACCGAACTAAGGCTTTTCATTTGAGACACGGAGGAAAGCCATGCTTCTTTGATTGTCACCGACAGTTCTTGCCGAAAGACCATCCGTACCGTAGGAATATAACTGTATTCCGTGCCGGAGCTATGGAGAAGGGCGATCCACCGCCAATGTGGTCTGGAGAGGACACATGGGAGCAAGTAAAAGAAATTCCAAGTGCTATTGAAGATCCTACAACGAGCAGCCATTACGAGGGATTTGGCGAAGATCATAACTGGACCAAAAGGAGTATATTCTGGGATCTGCCATATTGAAGCACAAATCTGATTAGACATAATCTTGACGTCATGCATATCGAGAAGAACGTGTTTGATAACATAATTAATACTGTAATGGACGTCAAGAAAAAGATAAAAGATAATCAGAAGGCTAGATTGGACTTAGCCGAAATATGCAGACGCCCTATATTGCACATGATAGACAACGGGAAGGGAAAGCTTTTGCGGCCTAAGGCAATCTACTTGCTGGACAAGGAGGACAAAGTGAGACTTTGTAGATTTATCTAGGACTTGAAATTTTCTGACGGATACGTCTCCAATCTAAGAAGATGTGTCGACATAAAGGAGTGTAAACTGACCGAAATGAAGAGCCACGATTGCTACATATTCATGGAGAGGTTAATTCCTGTTGCATTTCGAGAATTATTACCACCGGTAGTCTGGGATCCATTAACAGAGCTTAGCATATTCTTCAGAGATCTTTGTTCTTGCAAGTTGCTCATCGATCGTTTAGAGAAACAAGAGAAGGACATTGTGGTAACACTTTGCAAACCTAAGAGAGTTTTTCCTCCTGCATTCTTTGACTCAATGGAGCATTTGCCGATCCATCTTATCCATGAGGCTCTTGTTGCTGGACCTGTCGGTTATCGTTGGATGTACCCGTTCGAGCGATAGTTGAACCACCTCAAGAGGAAGGTGAAAAATAAGGCACGGGTGGAGGGTTCTATTTGTGAAGCATATGTCCTTGAGGAGATTTCAAACTTCTGTTCCATATATTTTCAGTCTCATATTGCTACAAATAGAACAAGGGCTCCCAGAAATAATGACGGCTATGAAGTTGGTATTGAGGCAAGGCTGAAAGTATTTACTACCTACGAAAAACCATCTGGTAAAATAAAAAAAAGATATCTAAATGAGGACGAGGTTAGCGCTGCAATGTTATATGTATTGCTCAACTGCGACGAGAAAGAAGTGGACAAGCTAGAGGGGTAAGTAAAATTATTTTGCGTGCTTCGTTGCTTCTGAATATAACTAATATACCTATGCTTCGTTACTTTCCAGCATGTTTAAGGTTGAGGTAACGTCCAACAATCCGTACGCAACCGAGGAGGAAGTAGAATGGCAAATGAGACTTCATTTTCCTTTTTGGGTGAGAGCATATGTACGGACGTAGTCACAATTTACTTTTTCTGTACATTTATACTTGCACATAATAATTAAGTTAGTATCATTTTTATGGTATTCAGGTTGATCGTCCGGAGGCAATCCTTGAGAATGAGTATATTAAAACTCTAGCCAAGGGGCCAATTTATCAAGTGAAGACCTGGCCAAGTTACTGCGTAAATGGTTTCAGGTTCAAGTCAACAAATGCTCGAATAAGAGACGACTTCTTGGATTTGGATTCTACGAAGAATAGTTGTTTGTGCATAAAATCTTCAAACTACAAAGACGTCGACCCAGACAATGACTTCTTTGGCGTCTTACGGGAGATTGTGAAACTGACATACAATTATGCTATAGAACCTTGTAAGATCGTCTTGTTCAGATGTGACTGGTTCGATCCGATCCAGGGTCGAGGTTGGAGAGTTGACAAACATGGTCTTGTTGACATAAATTATCGTCGTCGATATCAAGCTTATGAGTCGTTTGTTCTAGCAAGCCAGGCTCAGCTAGTTTACTTTACCAGCTATCCAAAACGAGGAGCCGGGAGATCAGATTGGTAGGCAGTCTGTAAGACTAAAGCTCGGAATACCTTCGATGTCGACGAGATAGCTTATCAGGAAGACGAACTACCTCTTATTACAAATATATTGTCGATGTGGACTCAACGGAAGTTCCTCATGACATGTTTCATCAATTGGAAGAGGTAGAAGTATCAGAAGAGGAAGTTGATAGAAGTGAAGAGGAAGAGGAAGAGGAATCGGAATAAGATAAATTTTCAGAAGAGGATTGAATATGTTTAATTTTCAGATGTAGTATGGTTTACTTTTATTTTTTTTCAGATGTAGTATGGTTTACTTTTATTTTTTTCAGATGTAGTATGGTTTACTTTTGTTTTAGCGACGTTAATAAGCGACGTTTTCAGATGTAGTATGGTTTACTTTTGTTTTTTCAGATATAGTATGGTTTACTTAGCGATGTTCCCTGGCTATAGTATGGTATACTTTTATTTTTTTAAGATGTAGTATGGTATACTTCTGTATTTTTTCAGATATGGCTCGACGTGGATCATATGGTTCCGGTGCTGGTGGGAGTCGACGACCCCAACCGTCTCCATCTACCACTCCTACCGACTCCTCATCCCCCCGCACTCCAGTACACACTAGCGGTCTAGTCGCCGGCAGTGCCTCCATACCCGGCTCTAGCAGTTCGAGGCTAGGGCCTTCTTCTTCTACGTAGCCAGTACCGTCGAGTATTCCAGAGGTCGACCCCACTATTGAGGAGCAGGCCGAGGCCGAGGCCCACGTCGAGGTCGAGGGCGATGGCGAGGCCCACGCCGACGGCGAGGGCGAGGGCGAGGTCGAGACCGAGGGATAGGCTGCGGGCAAGGACAGGGGCAAGGGAAGGGTCAAGGGGCGGGGTAGGGGCATATGTAGCTCCCATTTGAGACAGATCCTCTGTGTCGCCCGGAGGGGGATCTGAGGTTGGAGATTTGGGCCTGTACTCGGACCAGGCGGTAAGTACAATTATTGCATTTAATTTGTTTAAATTTATTATAAAACTTGTTTAATAAATTTTAATTTCTATTTTACAGGTATTATTCCTCCTCCGTACACCGGTCGCTGGGTACATTCCTGCGACAGAACTACGGGGGGCCCTGGATCAACTGGAGGGATGTCCCGACCGACAGGAAGGCCTTCTGGTTTGAGCACTTTTCGGTAGGTAAAAGTTTATTTCCTTTTAACATTTAGTATGTTATGTTATAACTTATGTACTTCTATAATTTTTTCAGCGGACTTACTTCTTCCCTCCCCACCGCGCCGTTGCTGTCGAGGCTATATTTTCCGGCATCGCCAGCAAGCTCATTAGGGACACGATCATCGACCAAAAGGATCGCGATCGCCGGGGAGAGCCTATTCAGGGTTGGATCTCTGCCGCCGACTGGGCGGTAATGAAAAGAAGATTCGAGGAGGAAGCCTACAAGGAGAAGTCCGCGAAGTCTAAAAGAGCGCGACAGACGGGGTCGCAGTGGTGTGGTGGATCAAGGTCCATCATGGATTTCTTCACCCATATGGTACGTATCTCGCCGTATACCCATAATTAATACTTTATAGTAATATATTTCTTTCAACTTAACTGATAAATCATATAATAATTTCGTAACAGATTGAATCGGGAGAAGACCCGAATAGGGTGACCTTGTTCCTGGACACACACATGAAGGGGGAGCGGTTCGTAGACAACAAGGCCCGGGACACCTACGTAAGTTTTACTTAATGCTAGTTCATTAATATTAATTTTTAGTTACGTAGAAAATTCATATAGATATTATTTCTAGGCCGAGTTTTATAAGTTTTACTTAATGCTAGTGCATTAGTATTAATTTTTAGCGACCACGTGAGAATTCATATAGATTTTATTTCTAGGCCGAGTTTTTGAGGCTTAGGGACGCCGGACCGACACGATCAGATGAGGTTGGTGCTAGAACTTTCCAGCAGCCCCCGGCCGCCGCAGCTCAGTCAGATGACGAGCTATGGATGAGGGCCATTGGTGGCATGCATAGGGGTACGTACTATGGTACGGGCTCCTATGGTGCCTTGATTGCGTCACAGGCCTCTGCGACCGCCACTAGTGTGCCCGGCCCCGTACATACTGAGGAGTCGCTCCGCCAGCAGCAGAGTGACGTCCTTGTGCAGATCGTAGCTCTGCGTGACGAGATGCTGCAGAGGAGGGGGGCGCCGCATACAGATGATTCTGCGCTTATCTCACGCTTTGAGGCTGGAGGAGTCTACGGAGGCGCTGCAACAGATGACCCGTGCTACGCAGGAGGCTACGTAGCGGTTGGTCGAGCAGATGCAGCATTTCCAGGAGATGGCAGCGGAGCGACCGTCTTCTGGTACGCCGGGAGCATCGTCTACATCCGACGGTGCACGGGAGGACATGCTCGTCCACCTGTTGTCACCGGAGGAGTATCAGACGATCCTGACATCACGTTGCGACGACAGTCATCTGGTGGCGCTCCTCCTCCAGCACCGGGTCCAGCTCCAGGCGATCAGTAGTTTTTTTTTGCATTTTTGGACTGTACTATATTTTTCACTTTGTACATATTTGGGGATATTCAGTTTTTTCGTTGAGGATATTGAGTTTGTACGTGTTTGCGGATATTGATTTAGTTTATTCAGGATATTATATATTGACATTGTTTGTTGCGGATAGTATTTTTTTATATTTTTTGTATATTCTGGAATGTATTGTGCATACCGGTGTTGAGTGTTCCACTGAGGGGGTCGGCGAACCCAGGGATTGAATTCTGTATTTTGTGTTTTGTATTATGTATTTTGGCTCACGCTCCAGCTCCATTTGTATTCTGGAACCTAATTTTTTTATATTTTTTTACCTTAGCGACGTTATAATTCGTCGCTAAATTTTAGCGACGTCAGTGAATGTCGCTAAAAGCGTCGCTAAATGCTGACGTGGCAACACGTGGCACCATAATCTGATGTCAGCTCGTCGTCGCCAAAACGTCGTAACAGTGTCGCTAAATGGTGACCACACAATAACGTCGCCTTATACGTCGCTAATTAGCGTCAATGATCAAACGTCGCAAATAACATCGCTAATTAGCGACGTTAATGACGTCGCAAAATAACGTCGCTCTAGCGACGTTTTGCGACGTTTTCTCGTTTAGCGACACATTTTTTTCCGTCGTTTCGAAAACGTCGCCCAAAACGTCGCTAAATTCACTTAGCGACGCTTTCATCGAGTTTAGAGACGTTTTGTAACGTCGCTAATCTGACAAATTTTTGTAGTGTCTTTTGAAAATTCATCTTCTTCGTTTCGCTCGTCATCTTTTTCTTCTTCCTCCTCATCTTCACTTTCATCTACATCTTCCTCTTTGGATAATTCTGCCTCTTCTACACAATTAGATGTGTAATGAGGAACTTCCGTTGTGTCCACTTCTTCAATATTTTTTACAAGAGGTAGTTCATCCTCTTGATAAGCTATATCGTCAACCACAAAGGTATTTCTAGCTTTGGTCTTGCATACTTCCCACCAGTCCGACCTTGTTGTCCTCATTTAGGATAACCTGTGAAGTACACGAGCTGAGCCTGACTTGATAGGACAAATGGTTCATAGGCTTGATATCGACGTCGATAGTTTATATCCACAAGACCATGCTTGTCTATTTTTCAAACTTGACCTTCGATCGGATTGAACCAATCACACTTGAATAACACAATCTTAGCAGGCTTTATTCCATAACTATATGTCAACTCCACAATCTTCCGTAGGACGTCATAGAAATCGTTGTCCGCATCAACATCTTTGTAGTTCGAAGATCTGATACACAAAGAACTGTTTTTGGTGGAATCGAGATCCAGGAAGTTATCTCTGATCGGGCAAGTTGTTGACTTGAACCTAAATCCATTCACACAGTAGCTTGGCCAGGTTTTTACGGCGTAAATTGGTCCCTTGGCTAGAGATCTAATAGACTCATTCTCAAGTCTTGCGTATGGACGATCGACCTAAATACCACACAAGAAAAAATTAAGTTCATTCTCAAGTGCATATACAAAAAGGTAATTACAGAGTCCCCCTTACATATGTACTCAACCAGGAAGGAAAATAACGCCTCATTTCTTGTTCTAGTTCTTCTTCTGTTATATGTGGCCTACTCGACCTCACATCATCATTGAATGTGCTGAAAACAACATCGTCCAATTAATGTAATGGTATAATGGTCAACATTATTAAAATAACGTGGACGTAGATGTATTAATTACTTATCCCTCGAGCTTCTCTACTTCATCCTCAACGCAGTTGAGTAATACATACACCTGAGTAGCCCTTAGCTCATCATCGTTCAGATATCTCTTTTTTATTTTACCCGATGGCTTTCCTGGAGCATTGAATACCTTCAGTATTGTATCATTATATTCATGAGCTCCGTCATTGTTTCCGAGAGCTCTCGTTCTATTAGTTGCAACATGAGACTTGAAATACATTGAACAAAAGTTTGTAATCTCTTCGAGAACATAGGTTTCACAAATAGAACCCTCGACCCGTGTCTTATTTTTTACCTTTCTTCTTAGGTGGTTCAAATGTCGCTCGAATGGGTACATCCATCGATATTCGACGGGTCCACCAACACGTGCCATGTAGGAAAGATGAATCGGCAAATGCTCCATAGAGTTGAAAAATCCAGAAGGAAAAACCCTCTCTAGCTAGCTTGCACAGTGTTACCGCAATGTGCTTCTTTTGCTTTTCTAGACGATTGACGAGCAATTTCTTAGAACAAAGATCCCTGAAGAATAAATAGAGGAATGTAGAGAGAGAGGGGATCAAGAATTGGATTGTACTCATTTCCACTTTTCCGTTCTTTAGTTCTTGTAACATTTACTTTCCCCCTTTTGTAGTTTGAATAAAGAAAAAAAAAATCCTATTTCTTCCCCAAATCTGTGTTTCCAGTTCAATTCCTTGCAATTTACTCTTGATTCATGTCTAATTTTACACATTCACCACCAATTCCTGGTCATTTAGGAAGAGGATCCATCAGTACAACAGTGACAAAACATTTTACTACAGTTTCAATCACCAAGATGAGAGAGACAGGCTTATCTAGTAGACTAGCAGTTACCGCTAGGGGTGTGCATATTTGAACCAAATCGACTAAATCGAACCAAACCAAATCGAATCGGTCGGTTTTTAACCGAACCGATGGTCCGGTCGGATTGGTTCGACTTGACCATTTAAAAAATCGACCGATTTGGTTCGGTTCACGGTTTGGTTATTCCAAAAACCGCTTAAACAAAGCCAAACCGAACATAGTTAGTAACAACCTAAAGTTAGGTTTATATCCTATCCAACCTATCCATCTCATTGTTTGTTTATTTTTCATCTTCAATTCATAGATATATTAGGATTATAGTTTCTTTTCGAGAATTATTTTGGATTTGTGGAAGAAATTCATTATGCAAGTGATCTACTTAGAAGATTATTGTCCATTTTGGAATCTCATACAATCATCTTCCAAACAAAAGATGGTTAGAATTTATTTTTGTGTGAATTTACTTGGTAAAACACTTTTATATACTTGAAATTTTTTGTCTGGTCAAAACCGATCAGCCGAACCGATCCAAACCGAACCAAGTCGGTCGGTTTCAAAACCGAACCGACCAGTTGGTTTGGTTCGGCTGTGATTATTTTCAAACCGATTAACTTCGGTTCGACTTCGGTTGTGATCAAATAAGTCGACCACCGATCGATGCACGCCCCTAGTTACCGCTGCGTCTGCTTACCTTGACATGGGAAAAAGGTTCAAATCTTATACCATATCAAGGTAGCAATAAATTGTGGCGAGACACTCTCTCTGTTGACCAGGCATTCTTGCCACCGGTACAAAAAACAAAAGGGAACAAAAGTTGAAACAAAACCGAGAGAAGACGTTATTATGTTTTTCTGCCAAACAAAGAACCATCCGTCTCTCCTGGACCTGAGAAAAAAGGGGAAGAAGGGACAAATTAGTATGCGCATTTGACAGCAGGATCTACCAACTATGTCGCTCTACTAAAGATACTTACTAGTTCTAAACACAATCACATTATGATCTTAAAAGAGAGAAAATTGTAAGCAAACAAAATATTCATCTGCTCCAAGTGTGAATCCTCTCCACCCGATACAATATAAATTTGTTCTGTTGTAAGAAAACAACAGGGAAGTGCAACTTTCCCACAGAAAATTGCGCTTAGCCTCATCCATAGGCATTCAGTATGGAGTAATAACAGTTAAACCTCTACCGCCAAGAGAAGTGAAGAAACTACCACATAACAGCAGCCCAGAACTCTGAACAGTTTCTTCTCAGCCAAGCAAGTGAAAAACTTAAATTCTACCCCCAAAAAGTAAGCAACATAAATGGTAGCTTTACCATATATCCATGATCATTTTCCACCTCCAATCTCAGTGTTGAAGAAGATTTCAAAAACCAAGGAAAATCCATATCAAGTTATAATAATTTCACCAATTTCTCAAAATATTACTTCCGGTGTGTTTTATTCCACAACTTGCAATGTGGTAAATATATATCTCTTTATGAAGAATGCAGGATGTCAGGGTAAGAGGTATTTCAGATACTAATGTCACAGCTTTAGGGTTCGATGCTGACGTAATGGGTCACCTTCCATAACTTGCAGTAAGGTAAATGTCTCTTGATGACGAATGAAGGATGTCAGGGTAAGAGGCATATCAGATACAAGTGTCATAGCTTTAGGCTTCGCTACTGACGTAATGGGTAACATACCTTGCAATGTGGTAAATATCTCTTGATCACGAATGCAGGGTGTCAGGGTAAGAGTCACTATAAGCTTATGGAAATGGTTCGGTACCGATATTGCAAACCTCGGTTTCTTCTGAATGATTTAGTCAATTATGTATGATTTTACTATAGGCCTATGGAAATGGATCATATTGGCGAAAATGAACTTATGCCATCCATGTATGGGAAGGCGGAAAGCTGTTCAATGTAGAAATATTCATGACACAATAAACATTTCTCTCTCTACAGAGTCAAAAATCTATCATGTTAATGCTATGGAGCATTTATATTTTAACTTGAGCAGAGAGTCGGACAACAGTAGTTACCGGGAATCTTCTATGATATATACTGTTGGAATTATTCAATAATTATGGGGCCACACATGTAAAATTAATTGTGTTTGGCTATCTAAATAATTAAGCCAAATTAAAGTGGTCTATTTGGAAAATTGGCTTAAGGGTATAATTGTCATGGAATTAATGTGTAGATACCGGAGATAATTCTAATTTGATGAGGGGCCAAATTAGAAATATCACAACACACATATCTATATATATGTGTATTCATTAGGGTTATGGTGCCCAACTCATACGGCCACCAAGAGAGGGTTTTCTCTATTCTCTTCTGTATCCCCATCAACAAAGAGAGGAACAAAGATTTCATCTTTGTTATTAATGGCCGTAGCGGGTTGGAAGATCAAATCCCATAAAGAGACGCATGCTTCAAGATCCGTCAAGCAAAAACAATGGATTCAGGTACGCTTCCGCAATCAATTTAATTTTTTTCTTCATCTCATGAATCGACAGGGTACAATAAAATATAACAAGTGGTATTAGAGCCTACCTGTTTGATTTATGAGATCGAAGTTTTAGAATTTAGTTTTTTTGTTGGATTCAGAACCCTAGATCGTTCCATCTAATTTAAATTAAGGTTCCGATTGCTCGATCAAAGTTTTATAATATCATAAATCTCATAAAGAATTTTGAGTTTGCCACTATATAATTTTGTGGAAAATTACGACCGACAATTTTTTCTATTTTCTATTGTTAAATACATTCATATGATATAACGGAAAGTTTCAGTCGGTAAAGTAGATATTTCGGCAAATATTGAGTTTGTTAAATTTCTTTGAGATTTGATAAGATGCTATTTATTTTGCTCGGCTGTCCTAATTGCAATAAATGTAAAGTAGGACGTTCTGAAGTTTTTTCTTAGGAAGAATCTAAAGGATATCAAGTTGCCAAGAACATAAAGGCTCCCAGCAGTCGAATTTATTATTTAGATAGAAGAACAATCACATTATGTTTTTTCTTTTAATGGTGATCGTTTTGACCATGGTTAAAAATGAGTTTTCTAATATATGTGTGTTTTATAATGGGCATAAAGAATTGTTTGTTTATATAGGCTTCTGAATAGTCCATATGTTTATTCCAATACCTTATTGTATTAATGTTGACTTTATCCTCCACTTTTGTTGGAGAATTGCAATTTAGGTTTTGTTTCAAGTCAATTCTTTGTTGATTAATGCAGTTAGGTTGACCATATTATACTAAGAATTCGGTATCTTGGTAATGGCAAGTTTCGGATATAAAGAAATCAACTAACTTTATAATAATGTTAGTTGAGCCCATATTTCAAATTCTGTTTTGGATGTATATATTTGGACATGTAAATTTTAAGATATTTGGACTTTTGGAATATTAGCAGTTTTTCAATGATCTAAATTATTGGAACAAGGATAGCAAAATTTTGTAATGGTAGTAACTATCATACAAACTATTGGCAATTTTTTTTTTATTGCAAATATGATAGTTATCATGATTATCTTTATTTGAGAAATAATCTTATAAATATGCATGTACATAAAGTTTTTTTTTTGGACATGATTCAATTTTGTAAAATTTAGTCAACATTCAATTTTTTTGGTGCCTTTTATGACTAGCAATAGTTGTCCAATATTCTAAGTAGACTCATTGAAACAAGATGTCGCCAAAGTGACCTCTCTTGCGTAGATAGTCTACGAGGGATGTCGGATGTTTGTGTGTGTATATTTTTGCGGATATTAGCCGGCCCAAAGGAAGGTTAATACTTGGCCGAATTGCACACATACTTGTGGTGATAAATGTGTGACAATTATACGGTTTACATGTGAATAATAACCCGATCCAAAGATAGGCTTATTATTTGACATGACTTATTGTCAACGTTTGATCACTACACCAAAAGTACCACTTGCAGTTAATATCACTGTCCAAAGACTTGATAGTAATGATGTACTAGGTATCTTGAGATGGGGTTCACCATTACTTGAATTTGTTTGACTACATTTTACCCTTTGGTTATTAATTAGAGCATATTTGTTTATTTATTTTTTGTTCTCTTTTCAGCTAGTGTTGCTTCAATATCTGCTAATCTGAACTCAATTCCAATGCTTAACGGGACAAACTTCAAGGACTGGAAAGAGAACATTTATATTGTTCTCGGCTGCATGGATCTAGACCTTGCACTTAGAATTGAGCGTCCCACTACTCCTAAGGATGACAGTTCATCTGGTGACAGAGCGAACTTCGAGAAGTGGGAACGCTCAAACCGCATGAGTCTAATGATCATAAAGTGCGGTATTCCAGAGGCATTCAGGGGTGCAGTATCTGATGAGGTTACCAATGCCAAACAATTTCTTGCTGAAATCGAGAAGCGATTTGCAAAGAATGATAAGGCGGAAACAAGCACACTTTTGCTGCGCTTGATTACCATGAAGTATAAAGGCAAAGGTAACATAAGGGAGTACATCATGGAGATGTCTCATATTGCTTCAAAACTTAAGGTACTTAAGCTCGACTTGTCGGATGACTTGCTCGTTTATTTGGTATTGCTCTCACTTCCTACACAGTACAATCAGTTCAAGGTCAGTTACAACTGTCAAAAGGAAAAATGGACTCTAAATGAGCTCATTTCGTACTGTGTATAAGAAGAAGAGAGATTGACGCAAGATAAAACTGAAAGTGCTAATTTGGCTACCACCCCTAAAGACAAGTATATGGGCACTAAGCGAAAAAATACAGAAGCTACTAAGGATCCAGTGCAAAAGAAACAACAAACTGAGGCTAATGGTTGTTTCTTTTGTGGCAAGCCGGGACACATAAAGAAGGAATGTACAAAGTACCACGCATGGCGTGTAAAGAAAGGTACATTTCTTAATTTGGTATGATGTTAATTTAGCTTCAGTATTAAGAAACACATGGTGATTAGATTTTGGTGCAACTACTCACATCAGTGTTTCTATGCAGGGTTGTCAGATCTACCGAAAGCCAATTGATGGTGAAAGACACATCTATGTGGGAGACGGCAAGTCGGTAGAAGTGGATGCAATAGGACAAATTTTGGATATTAGTTATTATTGGATTTGATAGACAATTTTATCTAAAGCTTTTATTGTACCGTCTTTTAGACAAAATTTAGTTTCAGTTTTCTTGTTTGACAATCTTATTTATCATTGTTCATTTGGGAACAATAAAGTTTGATCTATCTTTAAATTCAAAATAATGTTGGTATTTTTTTTTTAAAATGTTCGTGACATGCTGTTATCACTAGAAACTATTGCGTCCTATAAAAAAAACCTTGCATATGGAACCACGTGGTACTAAACACAAAAATAAAGATTTTTTTTATAGACGAGAAGTGTAATATTTTGAGGATGTTGAGTTTGGGGAAGAAATAAAGTCAATGACATTGTCTTTGAGGAAGAATCGATTGCGATTCCTACTATCACTTTTGACGATGTGTAAGATTCTGCACCTGTTATTGATCAAGAAGTGAATTCAGAGCCTCAATAAGACAATGTCGAATTACCTCTATAAGTCGATGTTGAGCTACCTCAACAAGACAACCACTACACCAAAATAGCTAATTGGGAACACTAGACATATTCCTATCAGAAACGCCTATTCAACGTGCCTAGGTGTTGGAACGGACAAAAGGCGTGCCAAAATAAAGAAAACGTTGCAAACATTATTATTTTTATTTCAATAAAAGTTATTTATTCTGGAACATACACAAACCGTTCCAAAACCGTTCCAAATATTAAAAATTTTAATTCACGTGTTCTCACATGACCTTAACAAAGCATCAGCTCCTTTTTCTCCAATATGGCACACACAAGCATCACCTCTTTTTTTGGCATCTCCCTCTTGCTACCTCTCTCTGGCGGGAATTGAAAACCACGCGGGAAAATTCACCTTCTCTTGCCGTCCTCTTCTCTCCATCCTCGACCGTCTGGATCACGGCGAGTCTCGCCGTCCTCTTCTCTCCATCCTCGGCTATCCGGATCACAGGTGTCGGGTCTAAATCATCATCGTCTATATCGTTGACGGGACCACGACAATCGGGTCTCTCCGTCTTCATCTCGCCATCCTCGTACCTTAAGGTATTTGTATGCCCTTATTATTTTGAAACCCTAAAAAATTGAAGGGTTTAGATCCCATGGATGTAGGTATTGAATCTTGCGTCTTTGCTCTTATGCCGTGGAAGAACATGTCCTAAAGATTCTCATAGATGGAAAAAGTCTTGAATCAGATCTAGGCTCTATGATTCTATACACACTTCATCTTGTATTTTTTGATGATCTGGATGATGGGAAAAAAGCTGTGACTTTACTATATTTTAGTGTTCTGATCTCTTGGTGGCTTTTGGTTCTGGTAGAAGTTAGATTTTGGAATGAGGTTCTAGTGGGAAAGAAGGTTTTGGATCTGGGTTATCTGAATTAAGACCATATTCATTATTATTATTATTTGATTCTACTAATTCTTGGTGTTTATTTCGTCTTTCAATGCAGTGTGCACAAAGTCGAACATCTAAAAAAATAAATTTATAAAATTCAAATAAAGATACAAATCATCAAAAATACTGCCACAAATACTGCTAAATATAACAACAACATAGCAATCAAACCATCGAAACCAATGACATGATTGCAACATAACCGCCGAACCTAATAAGAGTTACTATCTTGATAAGAGGGGATAATAGTTTCATTGGATAGCTAAAATACTCGGACACCCAAATTAGCTTATGTTTACATTTTGGGATCAAAGGCCTCAACTTGTGCTTGAGCTAGGAAATAGTTGCTGCTTTGATAGTTCTGCTGATCAGGAGATCAGCAGTATCTCGTATGAAAATGGAATTCCAGTTTTGTAAATTCAACAACCTTTTGTATTTAATTTTACATCTTGCAGTACAATATTCAGATGTTCTTTTGTATACTTTCTACATAGTTTATAATTTTTTACGGTAGATAAAATGATTGATGAGGAGGAAGACGTGTTGTTGGCAGTGGGAATTCTATGGAAGGTATGAAAGGTCATGTGGTGTTTACTGTTGGCGATGAGTCCAAAATGGATAAGGATGCTGAGACCAGTTTTGATGATAAGCTCGACTATCCCCCTCACATAATTTGGCCATATTTGCTGTCAGTAGCACTTCCTCAATGTGCATTTAAGTTGTTTACATTTCTAATTCAAACATTATGAATTAAGAAAAGAAAGGGAAACTTTAATTGTAGGAAATAACAACATTTTGGCGCATTTCTTTTGATCATAGATCATTTTCCTTTATTCATGCAATAAATGGTTATGTTAGTCTTTAAGTACTTACCTGTCTCATTATTGGGAGGCTTTTTCGACAATTTTGTAACACTTTTTGGTCATCCATTGAGCAATCAAGTGCGCCCTCTCTATCCCTCCCTCCCTCCTTCCTTAACATGTGCTTTCAATTTTAATTTCTTTGATATGTTGCTTATGTTTTAATTTCTCTTGCTTCTTGTTCACCTCTATCTGCTGTAAATTGATTGCTATGAAGATTATGTTCTTCAACATAGGATCCAATCGTTGATTGTATGTGGATAAATCCTATGACATGGTATGCATCTAATGGTTGATGATTGCTATGAGATGACAAAACCATTGTCACCTTCACCATAATGGATTTATTTTAGTAATATCATCCAAAAAGTCTGCTTAATTGTGTTGGAGTGGGTGGGGTTCCCAACCTATGTGGAGAAGATCCCGGAGTGTGACGAGCGCCGTTCGATGTCGGAGAAGCTCGGAAAGTAGGCGACGCGGAGTTGCTGCTGTTGCTGCCAACCCAGAGGGAGGTTCTGGAACTGGGCCACCGAGTTCGGGCCGAACTCGGTCCCAGGCCGAGTTCTGGCCGAACTCGGTCTGGCCATTCCAGAATGTTGCCAGTAGGTTCTGGTTGCCCGACACAGAGTTCTGGCCGAACTCTGTGTCGTCGAGGCTGAGCGGAAATTCAGGGTAATTTCTCACCGTTGGATCATATCTGATGGTCCAGGTTTGTTGCGGGATTAGGAAGTTAAGTTGGGATTTCCAAACCCTAATCAAATAGTAACACCATTGTAGCACACAACAAGAGGAGAGAGAGGAAGGAGGCAAGAGTGCCATTACAACTTCGGAAGAGAAGACGGAGGATTGAAGGTCATTTTTCGAAGGAGATCGCGTACGGGTAATCTCTACTCGTCGTTTTCGCTCTTCGTAGCCTTGTAATCATTGTTCTTACTTCTGAGTGTTGTGGGGATCCGATTTGGATCGGGAGGAGTTTGTAGAGGGTGTAACTCTTTTATTCCATTAGTGGAGGCTTCTCAGGGTTGGACTCCGATCGTCCCGTGGTTTTTTCCCGCAAGGGTTTTCCACGTCAAAAATTCTCTGTGTCTGCGTGGATTGTTTTGTGTGATTGTTTTTGGGTTCGTGCGTTGTATTGCTCAGTCCTCTCGCAGGTACTCTCCGGTTTGGGGAAAGGTTTCCGCGTTTCTTTCCCAACAAATTGTTCATAATTCATGACCCAGATACTTTTTATATATTTCGTATGCTCATTTCTTTACTTGTGATCCAGGTACGTTTCGTTATGTCTAATTCTGGATTAATTCGACAGAAACATACTTGGAATAAGTTTGTTTATTATTACTTTTATCAAATGTCTAGGAACATGATAGAAACTTATGCTCTTGATCCTTAAAAAAGGTATATATGGTATGTCAACAAAAGCCAATTTCTTATCACTAGACCTATTTTCTTTGCTACACCAAGTTATCCTTTATGTATCGGCAATATGAAACTGTCGTATACGATAAGTTTGACAATGATAAAAAATTGCCAGTAGTAAGCAATATTTTTTTTTATTTAATTGGACGTCTTGTGGAAGCAATTTGTTATTTTAAGAACTAAAAATACATTTTTCACCATCCTGCCTAATTTTCATAAGCTAGTATATTTGTTTTGTTTTCCTACTAGAGTGAAGATATGAATGTTGGTTTTGACAGTACGAATTTTGAGGACTTTCAAATACAGAATATAAAAATGATTTGCATGACACATTTTCTTTACCTGCTTATCTTTCAATACATGCTTCAAATTTGAAATATCGTTTACTCAATTCATATATGCAATCACATTTAACATATGGACAATGCTTACATGTCTACGAGTACTTCAGAAAATTGTCATTACATGACATACTACATGAGAAATTGTCTTTGGGGCAACAAAAGCTTTAGAATAGGTGGACTTGCTTGATTATATATTACATGTAGTATTTTATTTGTTTATGAACTATTCAATGAAGTTAGACCATGTACTCCACTACACCATAATATACAAATTGTGACACATTTTTTCTCCAATTAGTATTACTGCTTTTGACTTTGATGTACATGACCCATCCGATAACTGTAATGCCAACCTTCTACTGTTTGGGCATAATACTAAAATATCCAACCAGGTTTACCCCAACATTCGCTATGTTGCACGAATACGGACACGATACAGGAATCGATTACGGGCGTTTTAAAATAAGTACAGTATAATCATCTACGTTGCGTGAAGACATACACTGATACTGGTACAGACACGATACGAATACGGGCACCTTTTTTTCGTGTCTGTGCAGCATAGCTAATTCGTCTCTTCTATAAAATCCATCACTGAATGGGATAGCTTTTTTCGAAAATTAGAATCTTAGTTCTCGCTTGGTCCTCCAAATAGCAGTAACTTTGCTGGATGGTTCAGCTTATTTTCTCCAACATATAATATACATGGATTTGGATAAAGGCACAATATGCCACATGGATTCGGAAAATGATAAATTAGAAAATGCAGGATATGGTACAATGTGGTTACTGTTATGTTTACACACGATAACATATCTGCATATATATTTTATACATTGGAGTCATTAGACCTTAATAATATATATAATAAATTATTTATGCATGTTTCGGAGAATAATTAGGTTACAAAAAGTTATAAAGAAGATCCATTCAATGATATGTTACTTATTTGATCTCAATTTTGTTCGGCATGCTTACGCCCATGCCAAATCACTCTCAACCAAGGTTCACAGAATCGTATCGGAATCTATATCACACCCTTATTATGCTTATTGGTAACAGTGGTTTTGGCGGCTTCAGATGTTTTGAACTGGTGTATCAGACTTCTTCATCTCAGAAAGTCAAAAAATATTATTACTAAAAAACAAATACAATATTTCATATATCGAGGCATACTTAAATGTATTATTTGTTATTTTTTGTTAGATTTGCAAATAATTATGTTAAGACTAATGGATGTTGTGCTGTAAATATACAACTTCGAAAAATGGAATGACTATAAAAGAAATTGTTACAGTGTGTCGATAAGAAAACTTACTGATACATTGTAACATATAAATCTTCGACATGTCTAATCATTATGTCGAGTCCATTTTCCATGTTTTTCTTTTTGTTGAGTTGACCAGAAAAGAGAATCTCAATGTCGGTATCAGCCGTATGGATAGTAGTTAGTATTGAATCGATATAGACCAAAAACGATACGTATCAGTATTGCCCAATACTATGACCTTGATCTCAACCATGTTTTGGGTCCCTATGGAGCGTAGATAAAGCCATATCCGATATGAGTGTCGAGGCAATATAGTGTCAGATACATACAAAACACTGTCCTGAGTATCCATGCTACCTTGGCAGAATTATTCTTTTCTAGCCTATTGTTTTTCTGTTTTCAACAACAAAATTTGCCTTATATCTACAGGGAGAAATAGAATTGGAACAATTCTCTTATTGTGCAACTAAAGATTAGACCTTTTGCTATATTTCTAGTAATAAATGAATGGGCTTGCAATGTTTTTGTATTTGGTGCAGTACGTAAAGTGTGTTTTAATTGCTGGGGAGAACTTCCCATCATCAGTTTTCCCGTGTGTTGTAGGAAGGCCATTGCTACAGTACGAAGAATCATTGACAGGTCTGAATTTGGCAGTGCTTCATTATGAGTCATAGAATCCTACGGATATGCTTACGTTTTAAGGATATTATCGGAAACTGACCTACATGACATTCAAATTCATGCGTATCTTATATGCTTACGTTTTGTAAGCATCTATTGCAATGCACAATCAACAATCTCTGACATATTGTTTCTTGTTTGTCATGGTGATTCTTGGCAAGATGAGAGTCACTTTTCTGTCACTTGAAGAATTCTACGGCATCTTTTGTTTGGCTTTGGTCTTCGCAATGGTGATTGCACTCAACTATTGCTTGCCTTTCATTATTGCATTTCTTGATGCTATTGCTTCATGATAAATAATTCACCATGATATAAAGTCCAGCAATTTTCTAATCTTTGATAATGATATTGCAAAGATAACTATTTTGACCCGTCGACTCAATCTCCTAACATGGCATCACATGCTGCTTGATTACTCCCATGTTTAGTTGTCAATTGCAAGGCTATATTAGGTTGTCGACTATGCCCCTTGTCAAAGTGAGAAGCCAAGGCTATTGAAAGTTTGGGCTTCCTTTGTCAAGAAGATGGTTGGTCCCCTGGTTGCCATTGCAAAAGAAAGGAGATGATGACTCGATCTATACTAGTTACACTGATACTCTGAGCTATAATAGTTGTACTTGTCTGATTCTTTCTCTCCTCTGTTGAACCTTCATGGATACTAGTTATACTGATATTATGAGCTAGTACTAATAATCTTGATACTACAGTGATACTATATGATATTATAAGCTAATACCAAGACTTGAGAGTTGTTTCTTCTGTTGACCCCGGTTGCAAATTAGCTCTGAAGCTTGCCAGAACTAAGAAAGAAAAAGAAAGATGGCATGTGGCTACTTGTGTCATTATTGACTGCATATAAAGGAGTACTCTTACATATAGGAGGTAAGTAGGATATGCATGCTTCCTTTCCTTAGTACCATAATCACTATTCAAATAATTCTTTGGCATGGTTGTATTAATGCAAGTTTTAAAGAATGTTGCCTGCCAATGATTTTACTCTGTGCAAAAATTATCTTAGTATGGATCTGAGTATCACTTTCACTGCTTCATCACAACTAAAAGATACATCTCAAAGAAATTGACTCTACTATACTAAACTGTGTCATTCAAATTTCATCTTCTTCTGAGTACATATTGTGATTTGAATAATTATGATGTATAATTAATTTTCTGACAGAGCCATCTTAGTTGGAGCTATATCATACATGGACATTGTTGGATACTGTTACAAAATAGACTTTCTATTCTGCTACGATCCAGAACTCCCTGCAGATTTCAATCCCAAGAATGAAGGTATGTGTTGTTAATGTAGAAATTTTCTACGTATTCGAACTTTCTCATGACTAAGCTCTCATTATTCACTTAAATGAATCCCTTATGATGCTGCTTCTTGTTGAGGTAGCTCTATTCTAAGCAGCCATTCTCACTTTGAAAAATTGTGTGTGAGAATTGTGCTGTAACAGTCTGGAATATTGTTGGTCACTTTGTGCAAGGTATTTTGATATAACTTATTTAATTAAAAGTACTTCTTGATGTAACATAGTCTGTACACAGTGACAGTCAGTAAATCAGATTGTAAGAAACGAAGTCTATAAATGGTGACAGTTGGTAAATCAGATTGTAAAAAAAATGAAGTTTGTAAAATATGTAACTGTGTTATAGCTGATTTTTGCATTTTGGTCTATTGTGGATCATGTGCATTTGTTGGCAATTTTTGACCAGGAATACTACTAAACTGAAATTTTCAATTCTATTTCTTGCCAAGAAGTGTATTACTAATGCATAACAGTTGATGATGTATAAATAGTCGTATAATAGAACTTACTAGTTTTAACAACCGCCTAATAATAAATACTAACATTGTTTGCACAAAGTATGAGTACTTGGTTCTATGGACAAAACATTATATAAGTGGATGTTACATGTCTTAGTTCTTGTAATGAAGAATAATCCTTATTTCCAAGAATTTATCACATTGGGATTAGGCTTAGTTTCAAGAGTTTAACACATAAGAGAATGATCATAACTATACATATTCTTCATTTTATTTGAGTATTTTTCTTTAACCAGCTCAAAACTTTCCATGTATATGCTTGCTAAAAACTCTTTTGGCTTTATAACACTCACATTCACCAATGAATTTTTCCTCTCTTCATCACTTCAGTTTAGACTAAAGCTGAAACCTTTTTTCTATTGCACTAGTTCATGGTGGTGGTTTTTTTTTTCTTTATGTGCCTCGTTGAATGACTAAGTTCTTAATTGTGATCAAATTATTTTATCATGTTTTTAACAATCTTTGAATTGTTTACAGGACGTCGCATTTTTTGCTTCGTCAGTTATCATAGTTCCATGGCCTACGCTCACTAACAAGAACATCAAGTGTCAAAGTCTCAAATTATTTTCACAGCTCCCAGATATTGTTTTTTGGTGTGGTAGGCAACTTGTATTAAACTTACAATGTTTATGTAAGACATTTGGCTACTTTGTGTATGTAGCTTTAACATTATATATTCTCTATGCACTTGTACTATGGAAGTTCGTTTACTTTCATTTTATATTTTTGTGAGTTCAACATTTATAAATTCTCAAAATGATTACAAGATTGTGTCAATTGTTATTATTTTTTTATAAAATTCCTTGGAGCGCTACAAGTTTTGTAAGTCATAGTACTTATGCTAGCTATATATTATTTCAAGCTACATGTGTGCAATTTTAAATGATGTGGGCAGTCATATATATATATATATATATATATATATATATATATATATATATATATATATATATATATATATATATATATATATATATATATATATATATATATATTGAAAATTGGAATACCTTTTAGGTGTTCCAAAATTTGGCTCAAAAAGTATTATGGGATGCTTTTCTTAGGAACGTGTTTCTAAAAAAAAATATATATATATATATATATATATATATATATATATATATATATATATATATATATATATATATATATATATATATATATTGAAAATTGGAACACCTTTTAGGTGTTCCAAAATTTGGCTCAAAAAGTATTATGGGATGCTTTTCTTAGGAATGTGTTTCTAATGTTCCAACATTGGAACTCTTTTTAGCCGTTCCAATAAGTAGAGAAAAAGTAATTTGGAATGTTTTGTTGGAACTCATTTTTGGAACGCTTTATCGGTGTACCAATATTGGAACACTATAAAAGCGTTCCAAATAATGTTTTGTTGGAACTCTTTTTTGGAACGCTCTATCGGTGTTCCAATATTGGAACACCATAAAAGCGTTCCAAATAATGTTTATTGGAACGCCTTTATTCCATTCCAACAAATCTGGCAGCCCATAAATAGGCACGGAATATAGGTGTGCCTAAAATTATTTGGAATGGAATTTTAGTGTTCCAAAAGGATCTTTTTGGTGTAGTGAACATAAAGGCACCCCCCATTCAAGATAAGGTAATTGTTTTTGAGGAAAAAAAACTCAACAACCTCAAGAGAAGAGGAAGGGATTGTTTATTAGAGAGACTTTCTCTTCGATTTCTTTGAAAGACTCTTTTAGACCAATCATAGTACTTGTTGTACATTTTAATATTGAGCTACATCAAATAGATGTCAAAACGGTATTTCTCAATGGTAACATTGACGAAATAATTTATATGGTGCAACCAGAAAACTTTGTGTCAAAAGACCCAAAGCATATGGTTCGCAAACTGACAGAATCTATTTATGGACTCAAGCAGGCTTCTCGTCAAAGACACTTTGAGTTTTAACAAGTAACTATCTCGTTTGGTTTTGAGATGAACACTGTTGAAGATTGTGTGTATCACAAGTTCGTGGGAGTAGAAATAACTTTCTGGTTTTGTACATTGATTGAAGTATTTAATGCAACCAGGTGACACATCTCGTTAAAGGAGACAAATTCGATCTCAAATAAGTGCCCTAAGGTTAGCCTTAAAATTAAGAAAATATAATAGATTTTCCATTCATGACCAGTTGTAGGAAGTCTAATGTATGCTCAAGTATGTACGCGTTAGGATATTGCGTACATATTCAGATGTTAGGCAGATATTTTAAGCATATATGGATGGATCATTGGGTAGCAGCCAAACTACTTAAGTAATTAATAGAGAACAAGAAATTATATGCTCTTTGTAGGAGATGGAATAATTCTGGAGATCATAAGGTATTCTGACTCCGATTTTGTTGGATGCTAACACAGCAGGAGATCCACATCAGGTTATGCTGACTAATGGAGATATATTTTGGATGAGTGTCAAACATGCACTCAAAATTTCTTCCATCATGAAAGCAAGGTTTATAACATGATGTGGGGTATCTATTCAGGGAATGTGGTTGCGAAATTGTCACAAGGCTGCGCCTACAGTACGGTGTTGAAAGACCACATAAAATTATGGTGTGACAATAAATCAGCAGTACTGTATTCCAATAACAACAGAAACTTGTATAAGTCAAAGGACATTGACATAAAGTTTCTAGTTGTGAAGGAAAGAATTCAGAATGGTTATAGTGTTCATATAGCACATTAGGACAAACTCCATATTAGCGGATCCGCTCACAAAAGCATTGTCACCCAGGGTCTTTCATAAGCATACTGCTCATATGGGTGTTAATTAAGAATATGGCAATAAAGTGGGAGTTTGTATTTTATGTATTTGGGTGCTATTTGGTTTTGGACACATTTATGTATTAAAGTATTTTGGATATTTATCTGATCAGATATATGGAAATTCAGTTCATTCTGTTTTCATTATGTTAAAGTATTGATCTCATTAAAGTTAAGGAGGACCAGTTGGAAATAGACATGTATTGATCACATTACGTGTAATTTTCATGCTACGCATCCATGATTGATCTATGTCGTTTAGCTATATTGGTATATGTGACCATTGATGGTTTAGTTACGCTATATGTGACGAAGGCCGCTTTGATCCTATGTTGATATGGTTAATGGACGAGATTGTCCGGATATACCCTAAGGATTAAGATAGCAATTTATGAGCTCACTAAGGTTAACACAATTATAAGGTTACATATGTGGCCCAGTGGAAGATTGTTGGAATTATTCAATAATTATGGGGCCACACATGTAAAATTAATTGTGTTTGGCTATCTAAATAATTAAGCCAAATTAAAGTGGTCTATTTGGAAAATTGGCTTAAGGGTATAATTGTCATGGAATTAATGTGTAGATACCGGAGATAATTCTAATTTGATGAGGGGCCAAATTAGAAATATCACAACACACATATCTATATATATGTGTATTCATTAGGGTTATGGTCCCCAACTCATACGGCCACCAAGAGAGGGTTTTCTCTATTCTCTTCTGTATCCCCATCAACAAAGAGAGGAACAAAGATTTCATCTTTGTTATTAAGGGCCGTAGCGGGTTGGAAGATCAAACCCCATAAAGAGACGTGTGCTTCAAGATCCGTCAAGCAAAAACAATGGATTCAGGTACGCTTCCGCAATCAATTTAATTTTTTTTTCATCTCATGAATCGACAGGGTACAATAAAATCTAACATATACTACCTCTCCCTCTGCTAGATGATTCATTTCCCTAGATTCTTTCATGATTTATATTAATGATTATACTTACATAATTACAAGTTTGACTTGTTTTCTTATAACTAATCTTCTACTATATAATGAGGTTTCAAAAAGGCTCAAAAGTGAAACGCCTAAGCCGTAATTATATCATGGTTCATTTTATTTTTCAAAAAATAAATTATGTAAAAAAAATGTTGGAAATTTTTTAAATTTGTTATATATATTCAAAATGGGAAATAAAACTCAACCAAACAAGAAGAATATCTCCTACCTTAACCACATGAGTTAGAAAAGATATTTGACTGTAATTGAATACTATTCTTATTATACGTATTATACGTGTACGTGCATTTACTAGTTTATATAAAGCTATTTTGCCTGCAGGCGGTGACCGCGTTTTTGGCCTGTAGCCAATGTGTCAAACCCCACCCCCCTCCCAATTCGCCAAACCCCAACTCCCCTGCATTCATGGGACCCACACCCGAAAAAACTGCTGCCCCCTCCAATCTGCGGCAGACACGAGGCCGCGGGCCAACTGTGTGGGCCATTTGTGCGATCAAATAGCACTGCTCTATTTTCTTGGCTTCATTTCCTCTCAGAAGATTGGCATATGCCACAAACATTTAAAACACCAATGCGGCAATGCCATTAAAACTGTAACTACTATAGTGAAGATGTTTTTACCATCATTTGTAAGTTCAAGTTTGATTACCTTTTATTTTAATTAATTATTGAATTATCAAAAACTTCATTACACAGGTTAGAGAATAATTGCTAAATACAACTAATATTGGGAACATTGATTCTTTTCTTGCTCCTCCGTCAGCTTGATAGGTTAAAAAGGATTATATATAAATTGATTGGCTAATGTTATAAGTTCCTATTGTCCATTATTATTATTCTAGATATTTTTGTACTTGTTTAATTTTACTTTGGATAGCATTGGACAGAAAAGATCTACTCTAAACCTATCGTTTTGTTCTAGGGCCGCCAATTCCTAGCCAGGTTTTGCTATAGGGGATTGTATTAATCTCTAAGGCACATTATTCCCATGAGACACAAAGAAGATAACTATTTATCTATTATTATTGTTTTCGAAGAAGGTAAATAAAACCAAACATTACAAAACTATAATTCCTTCCAAGACACAAAATCTAATCACCTAGGGTACTATAATCCCGCCCAAGGCACAAAATCAAATCAACTAGGGTTAAGGATGTCTAAATCAACTTCTATGTTTGTTTGTATAACATATTTACTGGTGACCAGATCGGTTTTCTTCTCTCCTGACATGCCACACCACCGCACCGAAAATTAATCGAACCCGTCTGTACGGTACCGCCCCTTTTCCTTTATCTGCTTTGACTTCATTCAGGCTCAACACAAGATCCCTATTGTGCATGGTAGGCAGCCCAAAATTGGTGCGTTGTTGACTCCAGATCTTCTATACAAAGTCACAGAAGAAGAAAAGATGGTCCCTAGACTCGTTCATATACCCGCACAAACAATACTTCTTATTTGTGCAATCCACACCAAACATGCTCAGGCGGTACCTTGTAAGCAGTAGATTACGAATCATCTTGTATAGACATACGGAAGTCTTGACCATCCCTCCTTCAGTCCAAACCACTTCCGTCCAGATCACCTCCTCAATAATGTTTCTCATATGGTTTAAGGTCGTTCGAAAGCTGAAAGTTCATTTTTCCATGTCCTCCCACACCCAGTAATCCTCTATGGTCATCCTATCAATATCCACCACCCGAATATCAACCGCATGAGCCAACTCTGTTAAATGATCCTGAAAGTTCTACTCCCCTTCCTAGATAAGACAACTGACCAACTCAGTGAATCCCCTTAGCTCATAAACATGTCATCTCTCCCTTTCAATCAGATTGTTGTGATTAAACCAAGGATCATGCCATAGGCTAGTCTGGCTCACAGAGTAGATAACCCTATGCAGTCTAGTTTTTGCCAAGCTTCTCAAAGCCATCAGCAATTTTACCGTCATCGAGAAGTTGTTATTGGTCCTGGATGACCAAAAATCACCCTTAGGGAAGTACCTACCTCTAATCCATTCCATCCATAATGACTTGCTAGTAAAAAATCTCCAAAACAATTTGTAGGAGGCCGTATATCTAAATAGAGTAAGCGATTTCAGACCAACACCTCCCTCTTTCCTAGGTCGACACAACTCTTGCCAACTAATCGCATGCATCCCTCCTTTCCAAAGAAAATCAGCACACATTTGTTCAATCTTAATAATAGTGCCATTAGGGATCATGATAGCCTGGAACCAGTATAATGCAATAGTCGAAATATCAACTCTAATCAGCTCAATACGTCCCCCAAAAGATAGGATCTAGGCTTGCTAGCCCGCCAGTCTAGCTTGAGTGTAGTTGAGGATGCCCTCATAGTTTGCATAAGTAGCATAGTTGATAGACAGATACAATCCTAAATATTTGACTGGAAGTGTACACCCTCAGTAATGTCCATCTTCTCCAACCACGTCTCCTTTAGCCCACAGGTCCGATTCAGAAACTTTTGGCTCTTGTTCTTGTTAAGCTGCAAGCCCGACCACCTTTCTAGCTTGTCGAAAATACTCTTAAGAGCATCAAGCGATCTATTCGTAGTCTCCACTAGTTGTAATTTTTTATTTTCGTTGAGCAACATGGTGATATATAATTATAACGATAAAATTGTTGATGCTAATCTTGGTCAAGTTTTATCAAGGATTACCCTTATTCTTCTTCTCTTTGGTATATCAAAAATGAATATGATTTCAGTAGAATGAGTCAGGTGTTTGATGCAGAGGGAGGAGAATAAGTCAGATATGGAGTTAGGTGAAATAAATTGGAGAGAACTCCCAGAATAGTTGTGGCCTTCCAATGGTTGGGACTGGTGGGGTTACTGGGGAGGTCCGAGTTCGAGCCCTGGCCTCAACGTCACACCAAAAAAATGTGACCTCTCCAATGAGTACGTAGAACCAACTTGAAATTCAAGTAAGTACAACATTGCCTTTTGTTAACTTTGTCTAACTTGAATGCTAGATTTTTATATACATATGGACATTTTTCTCTACTTTATTTATATTCTCTTCGAATCAAACTTGTATATTTCTGCGTACTGGCTTCAATTTTGCTGTTTAGCTTATTTTGTTTCCTAATGACTGCATCATCATTTTGGCTAGTTATTTAAACTCTTCTATTGTAGAAAGTAATGGAATGATTTTACTCCTTTTAACAAAAGCCTTCAATTATTTTGGTCTACACACTTTTTTCCCTTTATTTATGTTTTATTATTTCTCAATATGGTTGAGCTACTAAGCCTACTATCAATATATTTACTGAATAGCAGATTATGGAATCTACTTACAACTGAATATTAATTATCTTGAAAGGTTGACATTAATATCCAGATTTGATCCTAGGCGCATATATGTTGGTGGAGCAGGTTGGTGTGGTTGTGTAATGAAAGGATGCATGAACTTTCCTTTATCTTAGTACGTTTGCAATGAGCAATTTTTTTTATATTATATTGTTGAGTCCGAAGTCAAAGGTGAAACCCTAGCTAAGCTTATGTTCTTAATACTATATCTGAACTCTTCGCTCAGCGCTCGCCATCTTACGATAAGGATTCTCATCTAACCGATTGCTTTTATTAGTGATGACGTGCATATTGGAGGTAATTAAAGTTCGAAATTCTACTAATGCTTTGCTTTTGACATCTAGTGTTTCAGTGTCTCTGTTTGAAGAGATACCTGCTTGTATGATTCCTCTTATCCATCATGATATGAGTTCTCTTACTCTTTAAGTTAATGAAGCTTGTTTTCAAAAAAAAATAATAATAAAATAAAGTTCGAAATTCTAGACTTAATAGTAAAAATTTGTACGTCACGCACGGATAACGCATGTTAAGCGTTATCAGATACATGTGTCACAACTTTAGGCTTCGATACTGGCGTAATAGGTCACCCCTGCATAACTTGCAATGAGGTAAATATCTCTTGATGATGAATGCAGGGTGTCGTGATAAGAGGCATATCATATACATGTGTCACAACTATAGGTTGGTGTAATAGGTCACCTTCCATAACATGCAATGAGGTAGATATCTCTTGATCATGATGAATGCAGGTTGTCAGGGATAAGAGTGAAGAAAATCGTTCAAAAAAGATCATGAACCTATTGTGAAGTATTGAGAGAGTCATTGTAATTCCTTTTCTTCTTTATAGTGGAACTGAATCACTCTCGTCCGTGGAAATATGCATATTGGCCGAACCACGTAAATCATTGTTTTTGTGGTTGTGAATTTTCTCTAAGGTATTCTCTGATTTTTTGGATTTATTTTCGCTGTGCCCCAACAAAGAGGCATATCAGATACATATGTCACAGCTATAGGCTTCGATGCTGGCGTAATGGGCCAACTTCCATAACTTGCAATGAGGTAAATATCTTTTGATGAGGAAAGCGGGTCGTCGGGGTAAGAGGCATATTAGATACAGGTGTCACAGCTTTAGGCTTCGATATTGGTGTAATGGGTCACCTTCCATAACTTGCAATAACTGGCAATGAGTTAAATATCACTTGATAACGAATGAAAGGTGTCGGGGTAATATGCATATCAGATACATGTGTCACATACAGTTGTAGTCTTCATATGCTGGCATAATGAGTCACATTCCATAACATGCAATGAGATAAATATATCTTGATGACGAATGTAGGGTGTATGGATAAGTGGCACTACGGTGAGGAAACCGACCACAACTGTAAGGGGACACTAGTGTGAGCGAATAGAGGGGAACTTGGTATACTATTTCTGATAGCTTGTAGAGCATTAATGTTTCTGTTTATGATTTATTTCCTTAATTGCTTACTGAACATAGTATTGTTCCAGGAACGAAGGAAGAAAATTAATGGTTTAGTACTTAATTTCCATAGTTGGCTTCTCTCTGGCCAAGTGACCTCCTCACGTTCTTGGATCTTATCCAAGACTTGAGCAACTTGGTGACGTAGGAACTTGCTGGTCCTGATGCTCTACATAAATAGCAAAATAGAGCAATGATTAGCTGATAATATATCATTAGTTCCATCCTACTTTGGCTTAGCTCAGATTGTCAGTAGCCACTACTGCCATGCGAACCACACAGAAGCTATATATACATCAAATAGCTAATATCACATAGTCAACTAAGACCCCCTTTGTTTCACTGTAATGTAAATCGTAATCGTAATGTAATCAAATATAGAAAAAAAAATCCATTTACTTATATTGTAATTACGATTACATTACAATGTACCAAACGAGGCCTAAATTATACCTTGCCCCTAGGCACCTTCAAAAGCCACTTAACCCTCCCTGCACTTGTCAAAGGCAGCCTTCTGTCGCTTGTTATATCATTACATTATAGGTGTTGAATTTTCTTCAAAAAATTTTGTTTTAAATTTGCAAGAAAATAAAAATAATTAAATATTATCGGCCTCCGGAGAAGTCGCGCACGTATCACTGTCCTAAGAGTTAGTCCGGGTCTATGTGCAGACTGTATCCGAACGCTACTAGTGGTGAAATTCCCGTTCCACCGGAATCTTCTTGCCGCACACAACTTGGAGAGAGTGACCCACGACTTAGCTCCGCCTAGAGCAACAAGAAAGAAGAACAGTAGCGTTTCGGAGTAGGTGAGAGTTTGAGAGAGGTTTTGTACGGTATTTTCGGTGTGTTGGGAAGATAGAAAAAGAGGTCAATATATAGGCTTTGCAATGTATAGAAGAATTAAACACAGTTTAATTAGCCAATTTAATTTGAACGTTACAAAACGTTACACCACATGAAAAGTACATGCTTCATTGAACCTGGACGGAATTCAAAATCCATCCGTTACAGAATTTAAAGGAATAGTAACGGTGAAAATTTGAATAGGAGCAAAAGTTTTTTTTTTGGGTCTCAGTCAGTACCCGAAGAGAAAATTGCAGATGTGGGCACGTACCGACACCCGTTACGCGCACCGAACCGGACGGCGGCAGCGGCGGCGCGCGCGTGTGGCCCATAGGACTACCTACATGGGACTTCAAAGAAGTAAGAAAGGGAATAGTAACATGAGCACATGAAGTGCTCCCTCTCTTGGCCGATGTGGGACTAATACGTGTGCAAGGAAATTGAGCTTTTGCTCAAAGCTAAGCAGCAGCTAACAATAGGTCCACAGGCCATGACCTGTGCATGAGCCTCATATGCATTTGCTTATACTATTCAGGAGGTCGCTAGTTCAGTTCTACTTGTACGCAAGCATACTTAATTGGAGAGTTTTGTTGTGATCCACTTGCCAAAAGGGTTAATCTGGATGGTACATACGAGATTTAGACAGTTTCTATATATTATATAGCATATCAAAATCACTATCCATCCAATGTGAGACTGGGATTTCATTATGATGCTATCATAAAAAATAAAACAAATCACAGAAGGGCTGAGCTGAAGCCTAATGTGAGGGAAAGGAAAGGAAAGGAAAGGAAAGGAAAGTGGGGGATCAAGTTTGTACCTAAAGCACTTTTATTTTCCTTGTCAATTCCAGAAGCTAAGAAACACTTCCAAGTTTCCAAGATTCCAGACATGATCGAGCCCCATATTAATTTTCAGAGGATAAAAACTTGAGAGCAATTTTAAGTAGCAACCTAACAAGCAATTAATCGTAGTTTCCTTAGTAGCACATGACGGTTTCTAACATTCTAAGAACTTTGTACAAATAATAAAAAAGATCTTTTTTTAATCACTCTAAATGAGTGGTCTTTTCTAACATTTTAAGGGTCATGTTACTGCAGCTTTTAAAAAATACTGAGGCCAAAATATAAAAATAGAAATTTCACCTTAGTAATATGTGTATATATACGGAAGTTAAAATATTTTGGTATCTTTCAGTTTTTTTAGGTTCATGTACGATCACACAGCTTGTACAAACTCAAAAATGGTCACGCAGTAGCGTGTATTTAAGTTGAATTCTTCTTGCATTTCCACAAAAATCGGGCAAACCAAAACTGGCCCTAAGTAGGGAAGGAAAATGTTGTTACCTTGAATAACTTTTCTCCCCCTTGACCCCTCTGAAAAGCCTTTAATCCTCATCTTAATTGCAACAGCACATCGAATTCTGACGTGTTCAAACTCAAGCTCTTCTTAGTGGCTTTTCATTCTGGTCAAAGGCCTGGTTTCTTGATATATATAAATAACAAGTCCCTTTGGATCTTGGATCACTCAACAACTCAAATATCACAAACCCAAGTAAACAAGGAAGGAAGGCTCTTCTTCTGTCCTAGCTAAGATGGGTGGCCTCTTCTCAATTCCTGCCCTCCTCTTCTTCCTCCTCCTCATAGGGACTGCTGTTGAAGGGGTGCTCTTCTCTACCCTCCCAAGGACTCTCATAATCTCTGCATCTCCCAAACAAGGCCAAGGTAACTATTCTTCTTATATCTGCCAGCTTGTATGATACGGATTGGACACGATACAGACCAAGGTTGCAAAAGTCGTTAGGCGCTAGACGGACAGGCACCGGACACCTAGCGCCTACCCCGCCTATGCGGCTGTCTAATTCTGGACGGTTTATAAAAATAAGGGAAAAAAAATTAAAACCTTGCTAAAAATTGTGAAAATTGTCCTTAAAATCCAAAAACATGCATAATCGAGGTCGGAGTAACTAGGCAGACGCCCGGATAGGCATCGGACAGGCACAGGACGTCTAGTGTCTAGGTGGCTGCTTAGAACGATTTTTAGAATAGTGATAATACACTCCAGCATACACTAAGACATTGTACCACCGTCAGGGGCGGACACACAGTGAATTTTTTTTTTTGTACGCAGTAGTTAGCATTTGTGTGGGACTCAGCCATCCATCCCACAGAGAAATGTTCCTACAGTGAGTCCTCTAAAGCCTACCCTACTTGTGCAACTGTGCTTAAGCTGTGTCGCAAAGCTGAAGTGACTGCGAACTGACTGCATGTTGCTGCAGTTATGGTAGCTGACAGACCTAAGCTCGGTCTACAAGCAAGCAAGCACACTTTCTCTTCTTTGATCCAACAGAAAATTTTATATAGGGTGAAAAAGTTTATCTAATTTGCACATAACAGGATAATTTTGAGATATTTACAATAAACATGATCTGGTGCCAATTAAAAAAAAACAAAAAAACAAAACTAGGCGCCGGTGACACTGGCGCCAAAGAGAGAACAATTTAAAAGAAACATGTTCCCAATCCTGGCGCCAGTGGAGTTAAATATCTCTTGATAGCCCATATAAACTTTCTCAATTAGATAATTACATGTTTCCTCCTCTCTTTGTACGAACACAGGAATCATGGTGCACCAATAATTTTACATTACTTAAAAATCATATACAAATAGGGTTTTATTTTTTGTAGGAGAAAGGAAAGATCATTGTAGAAAACTACATTGGAATCAATTGGAACTGGTTTAGGTACATAAATATAAGGAGGATAACGTACAAAGTTTATTTATAGAATGATACCAATGTTAGCCTTGATTAATTTATATTGTTGGTCCTAGTATGTGGGCTCCAGATTTTGGTTGTACATGTTAACTATCAAACATTTAAGTTCATATTTACTCACATGTGCATATTCCATGTCTTAAAACTTAAAAGTTGAAGAATTTAGACAAAACTCTCACACCTTGAAGCTTGAATTTCTTGTATTAAAAGTTAAAGAATTTAGAGAAAATCTGACATATAATATTGTCCACATATATATATATATATATATATATATATATATATATATATATATATATATATATATATAAGGGCGTCATGCGCATAGAACGGGTGGCTGGGCGGAACCGGCTGTCGTAGGCGTCGTGAAGACGACGGGGGCGCCTTCCACGTCGTGGGCTAAGCGAGGCGTTGAGTTGCTGGCGTTGAAAGACGTCGGCCGTCCCGTGAGGCTCTGGAGCGCGCGGAGTGCGCGAGTCGTACGTGCCGGACAATGATGAAAAAGCTAGTGCGGACAGGATCCGCACGAAGAGTCCGTAGCGACATGACGACCGGCTAAAAATCGGGTCCGAAAAGACACACGAATTAACTGAACTCGCACGTGCTGGAAATATATATATATATATATATATATATATATATATATATATATATATATATATATATATATATATATTCAAACTCAATGTGCTATTATAGGATGCATGATAGTATAGTACTAGTCAAAAAATAACATTGTCCAATAATCTGAGTTAATATCCAGTATAAGAAAACAAATTACAGATCAGTGATACTTTCGGAATATGCTCCATTTGCAACCCCTTAGTAAAAGTGTTGCCTAGAATTCTAACCAACATCTCTATCCAGTGCTGAAGGCTGGAGAGGACCACATCACAGTATCCTGGGGGCTGAACCAGAGCCTCTCAATCGGTGCCGATGACGCATACAAGAAGGTGAAAGTGTGGTTGTGCTATGCTCCAGTCAGCCAAACCGACCGCGGGTGGAGAAAGACCAACGATGACCTCAAAAAAGACAAGACTTGCCAGTTCGAAGTCGTCATCCAACCCTATGCCAGGTCCAACACAAGCTTCGAATACAAGATCAAGCGCGATGTTCCCTCCGCGACGTACTTCGTGAGGGCATACTTGCTCGACTCCTCCGGTACCCAAGTGGCCTACGGCCAGACTACGGATGCACACAAGTCCACCAACCTGTTCGTCATTGTTGGGATCTCTGGACGGAGTGCTTCGCTTGACGTTGCTGCTGCATGCTTCTCCGCCTTCTCGGTTGTGTCTCTGCTCTTCTTCTTTGTGGTCGAGAAGCGAAAGGCCAAGAAGCAGACTGGCGCCTCTCTTTAATCTATGCAGTACATCTTCCCTTAATATTAAGAGAGAATTAAGAGAGAGATGACAAATAGACAGTTCTGTATGCTTATAAAGGGTGTCCACCAACATTCTCTCATGTACAATGTATAAGATGAATATGGTGCACACAAGAGAGTCAATCCTATATTAAGCAGTATATGAGGAAAAAAAAGGGAAGAAATTAGTATGGGCATTTAGCGACAGCAGAAAGAATCTATCCAACTAAGTGGCTCTACTAAAGATACTTACTAATTCTAAGCACAAACACATTAAGATCTTAAAAAACTAAAAATTTATAAAGAGTTGTGGACTATCGCTCGGGCGCCGATGCGAGTGAGCAAGTGGTCTCCGGATTTCGACCCGAGGAAGGAGCCCTTGGTGGTGCCCGTCTGGTTGTCGTTACTCGGCCTCCCGCACTTCCTCTTCCTGAAAGATGTGCTCTTCATGCTTGTGTTGTGCACCGGTTCCCCGATTGCGATCGACCGTGCTACTGCGATCCTCTCCAGGCCTAGCTGCGCGAGGATGCTTGTGGACATAGACATCTCCCGTCCTGCCCCGACGTAGATAAGAATAGATTTGCCTAACGGCAATAGCATTCGGCAAGACATTGTCTATGAAGACTGGCCTCCTTTTTGCAGTGGCTACCTCTGGAGAGGCCACGAGATTGACGTTGCCGCAAATCCTAGCCTGCAGTATTCCCGAAGACGCTGTCCCCCTTCGGAACGGCCGTCTCCACCTCTCCCCTTCCTCAGACTATTTCTAGAGGTGCGCCTCCGGTCTTCGACACCGTACCCCCTCCTTGGCTTCGACCTCTTCTCCCGGCCAGGCCGGGCCTGGGCCTCTTCTCTCTGCCGCAACTATTAACCCCCCCCCCCCCCCCCCCCCCCCCCCCCCTCCCCCTTCTGGTCCCTCGCACCGGCCCAGCGGCGCCCCGGTGGAGGCAGACCAGGGTTCTGCGCCTGGGCTCGCCATTGTCTCCGCTGTGGGCTCTGTGGATGATGCCTTCGGATTGCGGGTCTTTGCCTTGGTCGCAGCCTCTACCCAGCCACATCGACACTGCCGCTATTATAGTATCTTCTTTTGTCTCTGCTCCCCCTCCAGTTGATGCTATCGACGCGCCTGTCAATGTTGCGTTCTATAGGGATGTTGGCCCCCCCTCGGGTTCTGGTGGCCGCCTCAGTTGGGCAGGTGGATGTAGCTGTGGAATTGTGTGCAAGGTCTTCCAAGAGTGGTTCAGTGTCTTTTGAGTCAAGGGATGGTGCGGAGGGTAGTGTTACTCCGCAGGTCAGCAGTTTCAACTCGGGCTTGGAGGGGATGGATCCCTCCGCCCGAGCTGTCATCAGTATCCTCGATCCTTGAGTGGAGCACCTGACCCCTTCCTCCCGAGCTGTCATCCGATCCCACTTACTGGCGGATCGCGGACTGGACGTCTACCCTACCGAGAAGCAGGAAGTGGATGTCGCGAAGTCCAGGAAGACTAAAAACTCTAACAGAGTTGTTCCTCAGTTACTCATGACTCTTCGGCTTTCCTCCTCCCGATCCAAATCAATCAAACTCAGGTCCTAGGATACAGGTCTTTTGCTTGTTTCATTTCACTGTTGATGGTCGTACTAGTACGTCTTTTTTCTCGTCATTAGTGCCATGTAACCCGTTTGCTTTCATTAAATAAACTTTTGTTTAAAAAACATAGGTTATGTTGGCCTTGAGATTGAAAGTACCAGGAACCAGAGATTGAAACTTGGAAGGATTCGTTGAGAGAGGAATAGAAGCTTTTGTTGTGTTTTCATTCATGCAACTAAAGCCTTTATATAGGCTTATACAAAGATTGAAGATGTGGTCAGCAACAAAAACCGGGGAGGATAATACTCATGGCCACACACATTAGCTAGGGACTCCTGACCACACACATTAGCTAAGGACTAGCCACATTAAGACTAGGTAAGTAAAGACTTATTCTCTAGATTAAACTAATATTCTCCTCCTTAATCTAGATTTGATCAAGGTTGATAACTCCAAGGATCTGCTGCATCTCGGCAAATTTTACTCTGGCGAGAGCCTTCGTGAGAATGTCGGCACGTTGCTTTCCAGTGCACACAAACTCCATCTTTATCTGCCCTTTTTCAACACACTCGCGAATGAAGTGACAGTGAGTGTCAATGTGCTTGCTGCGTCCATGAAACACAGAGTTCTTCATTAACGTAATTGCAGACTTGTTGTCGACATAGAACGTAACTGGCTTAGGTTCGCGGCCAGTCACCTCACTAAGCAGATTTCTCAGCCACAAAGCTTGACACGTTGCACCTGTTGCCGCCATGAACTCAGCTTCACAGGAGGACAACGCGACAGTTTTCTGCTTCTGAGATGCCAAGTGATCAGGTTCTTATTGAGGTAGAACGCCATTCCACTGGTGCTCCTCCTGTCGTCAACATCTCCGGCTAATTTGCTGTCAGTGAATCCATGCAGTTCATCTTCACCATGTCCTCTTTTATACATGAGTCCATACTCAAGTGTTCCCTTCACGTATCTGAGAATCTGTTTCACCGCCTGGTAATGCGTGGTTGTTGGCTTCTCCATGTACCTACTCACCATTCCAACAACATAAGAAATATCCGGGCGAGTGTGAGTTAAGTACCTGAGACAACCAACGATGCGTCTATATTGTGTCGGATCGACTCGGGTTCCTTCAAGGTCCTTGCTGAGTTGCAGTTTAGCTTCCATGGGATACTTGGTTGGATTGCAATCTCCCATTCCAAACTGCTGCAATACTCTCTTCGCATATGCCGATTGCTTCAGTGTAATGCGATCACCCTGTTGGTCTACCTCTATACCAAGGTAGTAGGAGAGTAACCCAAGGTCACTCATCTCAAATTTCTGCATCTTCTGTTGCTTGTAAGCCTTTACTGCAGTTGGATTTGCGCCTGTGACGATTAAGTCATCAACTTACACTCCGACAATGAGTGCACCCTCTCCATTGTTCTTCGTGTACACCACATGCTCTTGAGTGCATCTGACGAATCCCAGCTCCTTTAAGCAGCTGTCCAGACGTATGTTCCAGGCCCTCGGTGCTTGCCGCAAACCATAGAGAGCCTTGAACAGTCTATACACCTTGTGCTCCTGGTTCTTGACGACGAAGCCTTCGGGTTGAGCTACATATACCTCCTCTTTGAGGTCACCATTTAGGAATGCAGATTTGACATCCAAGTGGTGAACCTCCTATCCTTGTTGGACTACGAGAGCGATAATCAAGCGAACTGTGTCGAGTCTGGCCACTTGATCAAACACTTCATCAAAATCGACTCCATGCTGCTGGGCGTACCCCTTTGCCACAAGTCTAGCTTTGTGCTTGAGGATCTTGCCTTCACTGTCTCTCTTCACCTTGTATACCCATTTTAGACTGATGGATTTGTGCCCAGATGGTAACTCAGAAAGCACCCAAGTCCCATTCTTCTCGATGGCTTCCAACTCCTTCTTCATAGCTTTCCGCCACTCATGCTCAAGTGCAGCATCTTGAAAGTTTGTCGGTTCTTCAGCCGACAAAATAGCATCTCTGGATCAAGAGGTGTCTCCTCAGTTTCAGCATATATGTCAGTAATTGTGTGATATCTCCTTGGCTCGCTTGAGTCTGTCGTCGGTGTGGGAGAGCCGCTTGAAGTTGAGGCTACAGCTTGTGGTGTAGTAGGCTCCATTGACGCCATCGCCGCTCCGTGCTTCATAGGTGTTGCCGCATCTCCCGTGCCCTCTAGCGTGTGTACAACCTCATCCACCACTCTCTGTGGAGTGATTATTGTCTCGACAACAGGATCTTCGACTGAGATATCTACCCAGCCTTGTGGTTCGATATCGTCACCATTGTTCCAGTCCCATCTCCTTTCTTCCTCGAACACGACATCCTTGCTCACCTGGATCTTGCTGCGATGAGGATTATAGAGTCAGTACGCTTTGCAGCCCTCTTCCATGCCAAGGTACACCAATGACGTACTTCGGTCATCAAGTTTCTTGTGATGAGGACCTGCAGTATTCATGTGTACGACGCATCCAAAGATCCTTAAGTGTTCCAGGTTCGGTTCCTTACCAGTCCAGGCTTCATACGGCGTGAACGTCCCGAGAGCTTTAGTTGGCAACCGGTTGAGCAGGTACACAGCATGTCTGACCGCCTCGCCTCATATGCTTCTAGGAACATGCATGCTCTTGAGCAGGCACCTTGTCGTTGCCATTACGGTGCGATTCCGGCGCTCCACTACGTCGTTCGGTTGTGGCGTATATGGTACGGTAAGGTGCCATTGTATGCCTTCGCCTTCACAGAAGCTTGTGAATTCCTTGGATAGAAACTCACCTCCTTGATCAGTTCTGTGTCTTCATCTTGCTGTCACACTCATTCTCTAGAAGAGACTTGAATTTCTTGAAAGCATCAAAGGCATCTCTTTTTTCTTTGAGCATATACACCCACATCATGCGACTGAAGTCATCAACAAGTAGAAGAAAATACTTGTTACCTGCAAGTGTAGCGGGTGTAATCGGGCCACAAATGTCGGCGTGCACAAGTTGCAGGTCTTCTCAGCTCTGAAGCTTGCCTGCAGTGGGAACGGTAGCCGTGCCTGTTTGGTGATGAGGCACCCATCACAGAGTTGGTTTGGGTGAGAAATCTTCGGCAATCCGGTGGCCATTCCCTTCTCTGACATCATCTTGAGCGCAAAGAAATTCATGTGCCCGAGCCTTGCATGCCACAACCAAGCTGGGTCTTGTACTTTGGCCATTAGACATATCGGCCTACAAGATTCAAGAGCTATCTTGTACAGGCGGTTAGGCGATCTCCTCACTTCATCAGCAGGATGTCGTTCCTGTCGAACACCCTCAAGTAGGAGCCGACAATCTCCACCTTGCTTCTATCTTCCGTTAATTGACCAAGGCTCAATATATTACTTCTTAAGCTTGGAATGAAGTATACCTCCGATAGAAGTCGTTGTTCCCCATTCTTGCATTGGAGCAGGATTGATCCCTTGCCCTCAATCCGCACGGTTGAGCCGTCGCCAAACTTGACATGGCCGATGATATTCTGATCAAGGTCATTGAACTTTCCTCGGTGTCCCGTCATGTGGTTGCTAACGTCGTTGTTAAGGTACCAAACGTCGGTGTCGGCCTGCGTTTCTCCAGCTCCGCGCAAGTCTTATTCTATCTTCTTTTCATTGAGCATGACGAGGTCAGGCGTCTCCTCCTGAGTCTCTCCCAGCAGCAATACGGCCTCCTCGTCTTGCGCTCGTGCAAGATTCGCCTCCTCAACACGATGCTTGTTGTGACACTCCGACGCATAGTGCCCAAAGTTTTCACAATTAAAGCACTTGATTTTTTATTTATCACGGTTGGAGCCTGAGCCGCGAGTCCCCTCATCCTCCTGGTGTTGTGCTATTTGGCCGCCACGGACACCCCTGCCGCGCCCGCAACCACGACCACAGGGCTTGCCACGGCCCCGATCGTCGCTAAAGTGCCCCTTTCCTCTCGACGAAGAATCGGCATCGCCTTTCTTCGACCGCGCCTGCCACTCAGCGTGAGTAAGCAAGAGTTGTCCATTGTTGCTCTCGCCTCAACCGCGTATGCATTTTTCGTACGCTTTGAGGCGGCCAATCGCATCCTCGACCGGCATGGTCTTCACATCCGTAAACTGCTCGATCACAGCAACGACCTGCAGGTACTTGTCTGGGACGGAGACGAGCAGCTTCTTGACGATGACGACGTCCTCCATCTCGTCTCCCAATCCATGAATCTTGTTTGCGAGGGTCGTCAATTTTCCCGCAAACTCATCGATGGAGTCTGTCTCCTTCATACGAAGAGCCTCGAACTCACTCTTCAAGGTTTGAATCCTTGCCTTCTTCACCCGATCAGCGCCTAGGTACCTTGTCTTCAAGCTTTTCCAAGCTTCCTTAGCCGTTTTGTGCTTGGCCAGCTGGAGTAGGATTTCCTCGGGGACAGCTTGGAAAATGCACGCCAACGCCATCTTGTCCTTCTTCTTTTCTACGACCACCCCGGCCTCGGGTTCAATTGCGTCCCAAACGCCTTGAGCCTCCATGAAGACCTCCATCTTGATTGCCCAAGTGGAGTAATTGCAAGACGTCAGCATCGGGTAGTGCTGGGTTATGCTCCCCTCCTTTGTTGTTGGCACCGACGAGTGCTCGATGATTGACATCTTGTCGAGTCGAAGGTACTTTGGCATACAACCTGGAGCTCTGATACCAAATGTTGGCCTTGAGATTGAGAACCAGGAACCAGAGATTGAAACATGGAAGGATTCGTTGAGAGAGGAATAGAAGCTTTTGTTGTGTTTTCATTTATGCAACTAAAGCCTTTATATAGGCTTATACAAAGATTGAAGATGTGGTCAGCAACAAAAACCGAGGAGGATAATACTCCTGGCCACACACATTAGCTAGGGACTCCTGACCACACACATTAGCTAAGGACTAGTCACATTAAGACTAGGTAAGTAAAGACTTATTCTCTATATTAAACTAATATTCTCCTCCTTAATCTAGATTTGATCAAGGTTGATAACTCCAAGCATCTGCTGCATCTCGGCAAATTTCACTCTGGCGAGAGCCTTCGTGAGAATGTCGGCACGTTACTTTCCAGTGCACACAAACAGAGCATGATTGCTAAATACAACTAATATTGCACATCAGCTTGGTAGCTTACAAAGGATTATATATAAATTGATTGGCTAATGTTATAAGTTCCCTGTTGTCCATTATTGTTATTTTACTCCGCTATACAAATATTTTTGTACTTGTTTAATTTTACTTTAGATAGCATTAGACAGAAAAGATCTACTCTAAACCTATATTTTTGTTCTGGTGGTGCCAATTCCTAGCCAGGTTTTGCTATAGGGGGTTGTATTAATCTCTATGGTACATTACTCCCATGAGACAAAGAAGATAACTATTTGCCTGTTATTATACTTGTATTTTTATTTTCGTTGAGCAACATGGTCACATATAATGAACGATAAAAATGTTTATGCTAATCTTGGTCGAGTTTTATCAAGGATTCTTTTTATTCTTCTTCTCTTTGGTTTATAAAAAATGAATATGATTTCAGTAGAATAGAGTCAGGTATTTGATGAGGAGAGGAGAATAAGTCAGATATGGAGTTATAAGGTTAAAAAAAAATTCAGAGAACTCTCACAATAGTTGTGGCCTCCCAATGGTTGGGATTGGTGATGTTCGAGCCCTGGCCTCAACGTCAGACAAAAAATATGTGACTTCTGCAAAGGAGGACATAGAATCAACTTAGAAATTCAAGTAAGTACTACATTGCCTTTTGTTAACTTTGTCCAACTTGAATGTTAGATTTTTATATACATATGGACAATTTTCTCTGCTTTATTTATATTTTCTTCGAATCAAACTTGTATATTTCCGCGTACTGCTAGCTTATTTTGTTCCCCAATGACTGCTTCATCATTTTGGCTAGTTATTTAAACTCTTCTAGTGTAGAAAGTGGTGGAATGATTTTACTCCTGTTAACAAAAGGCTTCAATGATTTTAGCCTACACACTCTCTTTTTTCCCTTCATTTAAGTCATTTATGTTTTATTATTTCTCAATTTGGTTGAGCTACTATCAATATATTTACTGAATGGCAGATTTTGGAATCTACTTACAGCTGAATATTAATTATCTTGAAAGGTTGACATTAATATCCAGATTTGGTGGAGCAGGTTGCTGTGGTTGTGGAGTGAAAGGATGCATGAACTTTCCTTTATCTGATCAGTAGGTTTGCAGTGAGCAATTTTTTTTGTATTATCTTGTTGAGTCTGAAGTCAAAGATGAAATCCTAGCTAACCTTAGTGTTCTTAATACTATAGCTGAACTCTTCTCTCAGTGCTCGACATCTTACGATAAGGATTCTCATCTAATTACCGATAGCTTTTATAAGTGATGACATGCATATTGGCACTAATTAAAGTCAAAATTCTAGACTTCATAGTAAAGATTTGCATGGCACGGATAACACATGTTAAGCGTTATCATATATATATGTGTCACAACTTTAGAGTTCGATGCTGGTGTAATGTGTCACCTTTCACAACTTGCAATGAGGTAAATATTTCTTGATGACGAATGCAAGGTGTCAGGGTAAGAGGCATATCATATACAAGTGTCATAGTTTTAGACTTTGATGTTGTCGTAATGGGTTACCTTTTGTAACTTGCAATGAGGTAAATATCTCTTGATGAGGAATACATGGTGTCGAGTAAGAGGCATACCAGATACAGTTGTCACAACTTTACACTTCGATGCTTGTGTAACAGGTCGCCTTCCATAACTTGCAATGATGTAAATATTTTTTGATGGCGAATGCAGGTTGTCAGGGGTAAGAGGCATATCAGATACAAGTGTCACGGCTTTAGGCTTCGATGTTGGCATAATGGGTTACCTTCCGTAACTTGCAATGAGGTAAAATATCTCTTGATGGCGAATACAGTGTGTCGGGTAAGAGGCATATCAGATATAGATGTCACAGCTTTACACTTCGTGTTGGAGTCCAGCCTGGATTTGGTAATAGCATATTTATGGAGTCCAAATCTGATTAAATATTTGATTTAATTTGATTTGGATGTCCATAATTAGTGTTAGACTATTTTAGCTATAATCGGATTCTTATTTGAGGGTTTCCTATTTAAGAGATGCTATTGTAATCTAAAATAGGATGTTGATGGACTATTTTAAGTGTAGTAGGATTCTTATTTGAGGGCTTCCTATTTAAGAAATCTTATTATGACCTAAAATAGGTTTTTCTCATCCTATATATATGGGGTGAGGGTGGAGGCACGAAGCACAGCACAAAAAGTGTAGATTCAAGGTGCTCATCCACAGAAAATCTAAGAGAAAGTTCCGCACTTTGCTCTTAGGACTTCGCCGTCCAAGACAGAAGGAAGAATAGATCTAATCGAGGGGTCGTCAACTTCGGTTAGGAAGATTGCTACGGGTTGATGATTAGTTTTTATCAATCTTGTAATTTCATCTGAGTTATAGAGATTGAGATTTGTCCAGGTGGGTTGGCCTAAGTTTCCGCTGCGACAACGTCTCAGACACGGTATCGAAGCGCAAGAGGGCGTATCCGACTCCCAACACTTCGATGCTGGTGTAATGGGTCACCTTCCATAACTTGTAATGAGGTAAATCTCTCTTGATGACGAATGCAGGTTGTCAGGGGTAAGAGGCATATCGGATACATAGATATGGGCTTCGATGCTGGCGTAGGGTCAACTTCCATAACTTGCAATGAAGTAAATATCTTTTGATGAGGAACTTGCAATGAGTTAAATATCTCTTGATGACGAATGAAGGGTGTCGGGGCAAGATGCATATTAGATACATGTGTCACGTACAGTTGTAGTCTTCAGACGCTGGCGTAATGAGTAACATTCTATAACATGCAATGAGATAAATATATCTTGATGACGAATACAGGGTGTCTGGATAAGAGGCACTACGGTGAGGAAACCGCCCGTATCTTTTAGGGCACACTAGCGTGAGCGAATAGAGGGAACTTGGTTTCTGATAACTTGTTCCAGAGAGCTTTAATGTTTCTGTTTATGATATATTTCCTTAATTGCTTACTGAACTTTGTATTGTTCCAGGAATGAAGGAAGAAAATTAATGGTTTAGTACTTAATTTCCATAGTTGGCTTCTCTCTGGCCATGTGACCTCCTCACGTTCTTGGATCTTATTCAAGACTTGAGCTACTTGGTGATGTAGAGCATGTTGGTCCTGTTGCTCTACATAAATAGCAAATTAGAGCAATAATTACCTGATAATATATCATTAGTCCAATCCTATTTTGGCTTAGCTCAGATTGTCAGTAGCCACTACTGCCATGCGGACCACACAGAAGCTATATATATATACATAAAACATCTCACATGACATAGTCAACTAAATTCTTTCTTGGCCCCTGACCACCTTTTAAGAGACACTTCACTTGTCAAAGGCAGCCTTCTGTCTCTAGTTCAGTTCTACTTATACGCAAACATATTTAATTGGAGAGTTTTTATGTGATCCACTTGCCAAAAGGGTTAATTATCTGGATAGTACATATGTGAGACTGGGATTTCTTTATGATGCTATCATAAAAAAATAAAATAAAAAAAAATCAGAGAAGGGCTGAACTCAAGCCCAATGTGAGGGCCAATACAAGAATCTTACACTTCTTATCCCCTCATGTGTATGATCTACAAGAAAGTGAGGGAAAGGAAAGGAAAGTGAGTGATCAAGTTTGTACCTAAAACACTTATTTTCCTCGTCAATTCCAGAACCTAAGAAACACTTGCAAGTTTCCAAGATTCTGGACATGATCGAGCCCCATATTAACTTTCAGAGGATAAAAACTTGAGTGCAACTTTAGTAGCAACTTAAGATGACGGTTTCCTAACATTCTAAGGACCTTGCACAAATACTAAAAATAATTTTTTTTAATCACTCTAAAAAGGGTCTTATATGACATTCTAAGGGTCATGTTAGTGTAGTTTATAAAGGTCATGTTAGTATATTTTCTAAAAAATACTGAGCTCAAAATCAAAAAAATGGATATTCTACATTATACACACACACACACACACACAAATCCGGCTGGGTTGTGTCAACGGGGTTAGATGGGATGTCCGGACATATAAAAAAAAAATTATATATATATATATATATATATATATATATATATATATATATATATATATATAGACACACACACATACACACACACACATTGGTGTCTTCCAGTTTTTTGGGCCCTTTACAATCACACAGCTTGCACAAGCTCAAAAATGGTCATGTAGTAGCGTTTAGTTAAATTCAATTGTTACATGCAACAAAACCAATGCACTTCCACAAAAATTGAGCAAACCCAAACTGTCCCTAAGTAGGGAAGGAAAATGTTGTTACCTTGAGTAACTTTTCTCCCCCTTGACCCCTCTGAAAAGCCTTCCTAATATCCTCATCTTAATTGCAATAGCACATCTAATTCTGACGTGTTCAAACTCAAGCTCTTCTCAGTGGCTTTTCATTCTGGTCAAAGGCCTGGTTTCTTGATATATATAAATAACAAGTCCCTTTAGATCTTGGATCACTCAACAACAACTCCAATATCACAAACCCAAGTAAAGAAGGAAGGAAGGCTCTTCTTCTGTACCAGCTAAGATGGGTGGTCTCTTCTCAATTCCTGTCCTCCTCTTCTTCCTCCTCCTCATAGGGACTGCAGTTGAAGGGGTGCTCTTCTCTACCCTCTCAAGGACTCTCATAGTCTCTGCATCTCCCAAGCAAGGCCAAGGTAACTATATATTCTTCTTATATCCGCACCATGTCTGACACGTATTGGACACGATACAGACCAAGGTTGCAAAAGTCGTTAGGTGCTAGGCGGACGGGCACCACCGGGCATCTAGCGTCTATATCCGCCTATGTGGCTGTCTAATTCTTGGCGGTTTATAAAAATAAGAAGAAGAAGAAAAAAAAAATCCTTGCTAAAAATTGCGAAAATTGTCCTAAATTCCAAAAACATGCATAATCGGATGTCAGAGTAACTAGGCAGACATCCGGATGGGCATCGGGCAGGCACAGGACGTCTAATGTCTAGGCTTAGAACGATTTTTAGAATAGTGATAATACACTCCAGCGTACACTAAGACACAGTACCACCGTAATAGAGTACACAATGGAAAGCTTACAAACTAGATGCTCAAGTAAAAAAGGAGTTAGTACATACCTTTTTTTTTACTTCCTTTGTTGCTAGTAATGCATTTGTTCTTCCAAATTTCATGTGTATATTAAAAAAAAAAATTCATTCCATAGAAATATTGCTTTTTAAGGGCATATCTTTCCCAGTTCCCCTTGTTCATTTGAGATCATGTTTCGTGATCGAAAATTAAATATTATTAGGGAAAATATTGGAGAAAATATTGATAGCCCATATACACTTTCTCAATTAGATAATTGATCAACATGAGGTACATGTTTCCTCCTCTTTGTATGAACACAGGAATCATGGTGCACCAATAGTTTTATAACCTTACTTAAAAATCAGATACAGATAGTTTTTATTTTTTAAGGAAAGATCATTGTAGAAAACTACATTGGAATCAATTGGAATATTTTTCCTCGACTGGTTTAGGTACATAAATGTAAAAGAGGATAACCTCCCTGGTACAAAGTTTATCCACACACACTCACTCACTCACTCACTAAATCTAATAGTCATTTTTTATTTATTTATTATTTATTATTTTAGTTAGGGAGGCATCAAATGTTATAGAATGATATTAATGTTAGCCTTGATTAATTTATATTGTTGGTCCATAGTATGAGGGCTCCAGATTTTGGTTGTACCTGTTAACTATCAAACATTTAAGTTCATATTTACTCACATGTGCATATTCCATCTCTTAAAGCTTAAAAGTTGAAGATTTTAGACAAAACACTGACATCTTGAAGTTTGTATTTGTATATACACGCGTCTCTTTTGGTTGAACTGTTTAACCATCAAGACATTGATTTACCTCATTTGCATTTTCCATGTTTACCTTGTCTTGAAGTTACAAGATTTTACGCAAAACCGACATCTTGAAGTTTGAATTTCTTGTATTAAAAGTTAAAGAATTTAGAGAAAAATCTGACATTTATATATATATATATATATATATATATATATATATATATATATATATATATATATATATATATAGGATGCATGATATATATATATATATATGTTCTATTATAGGATGCATGATAGTATACTACTAGTCAAAAAATAACATTGCCCAATTATCTAAGTTAATATCCAGTATAAGAAAACAAATTACAGATACAATAATATAATTTTGGTATTTGCTCCTTTTGCAACCCCAAGCAAAAATGATAAATAGAATTCTAACCAACATCTCTATCCAGTGCTGAAGGCTGGAGAGGACCACATCACAGTATCCTGGGGGCTGAATCATAGCCTCTCAATCGGTGCCGATGACGCATACAAGAAGGTGAAAGTGTGGTTGTGCTATACTCCAGTCAGCCAAACCGACCGCGGGTGGAGAAAGACCAACGACGACCTCAAAAAAGACAAGACTTGCCAGTTCGAAGTCGTCATCCAACCCTATGTCCGGTCCAACACAAGCTTCGAATACAAGATCAAGAGAGATGTTCCCTCCGCGACGTACTTCGTGAGGGCATACTTGCTCGACTCCTCCGGTACCCAAGTGGCCTACGGCCAGACTACGGATGCACACAAGTCCACCAACCTGTTCGCCGTTGTTGGGATCTCTGGACGGAGTGCTTCGCTTGACGTTGCTGCTGCATGCTTCTCCGCCTTCTCGGTTGTGTCTCTGCTCTTCTTCTTTGTGGTCGAGAAGCGAAAGGCCAAGAAGCAGACTGGCGCCTCTCTTTAATTTATGTAGTACATCTTCCCTTAATATTAAGAGTGAGATGACAATGAGACAGTTCTGTATGCTTATAAAGGTGCCCACTATGTATAAAATGTATAAGATGAATATGGTGTACACAAGAGAGTCAATCTTATATTAAGCAGTATATGACAAATAACCCCAATATACTCTTAGTATTAAGCAACATATTACCCAGATATACTTTTGGCTAGTTTTGTATGCTTACAAAAGGAATCAACGAGCATGAAACTGATGTATTTAGATTCTCATGACAGCAACAGTTTCTCAAACTTCACCTCTATTGAATGTCTTTGATAACAAGACTACATTTTGAATGAACCAGTACAACAGTGACGAAATTTTTTTTAATGCAGTTTCAATCACCAAAATAAGAGATACAGGCTTTATCTAGTGGGCTAGCAGTTAACGCCGCTGCGGCTGCTTACCTTGACACAGGAAAAAAGGTTCAAATCTTATACCATATCAAGGTAGCAATAAATTGTGGCGAGACTCTCTCTCTCTCTCTCTCTCTCTCTCTCTCTCTCTCTCTCTCTCTCTCTCTCTGTTGACCAGGCATTCTCGCCACCAGTACAAAAACAAAAGGGGTCAAAAATTTGAAACAAAACCGAGAGAAGACATTATTATGTTTTGCTGTGTCAAACAAAGAAAACACCAATTGATTCACACCACCAGCTTTCACCATCCGTCTCTCCTGGACCTGAGAGGAAAAAAAAAATAAGGGGAAAAGGGGGGAAATTAGTATGGGCATTTAGTTACAGCAGAAAGAATCTACCCAACTAAGTGGCTCTACTAAAGATACTTAATAATTCTAAGCACAAACACATTATGATCTTAAAAGACGAAAAATTGTAAGCTAACACATTCATCTGCTTCAAGTGTGAATCCTCTCCATCCAATATAATATAAATCAGTTCTGTTGCAAGAAAACAACAGAACTGCAACTCATCCATAGGCATTCAGTATGGAGTAATAACAGTTAAAGCCTCTACGCCCAGAAAAGTAGAACTACCACATAACAGCCCAGATCTCTGAACAGTTTCTTCTTAGCCAAGCAAGTGAACAACTAAAATTCTACCCCAAAAAAGGTAACTTAAATGGTAACTTTACCATATATCCATGATCATTTTCCACCTCCAATTCTCAGTGTTGAAGAAGATTTCAAAAACCAAGGAAAATCCATATCAAGTTATAATAATTTCACCAATTTCTCAAAATATAACTTCTGGTGTGTTTTCTTCCACTCTTTATTCGTTTCTTTTTCCCAAGAAGTTTGGAAAGCGTTATCGCCCAAATCACCTTTAGGAGAATGAGAGAAAATTAAATGAAAAGGGAGTAATCGAATGGAAAATAGATACATAGAAAACTGGGATAAATTTTGGACTATCATCCGGCACACATTTTTGCACTTCGGTTTACGAATCTTCAAACAGGAGAATTGATTCAGGATCTGACTTTAGAAATGGCCAAAAACTCCTTTGCTGCATGATGGGCTAAAGATCATAATCCACCTTTTGAAATTAGGCACACGGCATTCACTCCAGTTTTGAATGAGAATTTACACTGTAGCCCCTGGTAAATAGTTCATCGGTGTTAACAAATCGGTTTTATAGGCAGGGGGACTTGAGTGCTCAGACTGAATAGTTCAACTGTGCAACGGGGTTTAGTAAAATTTACCCAATATAAACGGATCCGGCTTTTTTGTTGCATGCATGACAAAAGGAACTGGTTGTTGGATGTTTAGGCCAACAGAATTTCAGCTAATAAATCAGAGTTGGAACAGAAATTTGTATCACTTGATGGAAATTTAACCTCTATAAATTAATAACCTAGGGACCAAGGAAAATCTATTAATTTAGCTAATATTAGATAATTGATAATTGATACTTTATTAATTTATCGATTAATTAATAACTTATTAAATTTATCAAGGAATTCATTATTTTCTTAAATAATGTACATTATATTTAGTTTCTCATTTTATAAGCTAACAATCCTATGTATTTGTTTAACCAAGTAAAATTCATAAATCAACTTATTTTTTTCAAAAATAGATTGTATATTGTTTAATGTACTACAGTATTCCATTTTATTAACATTTAACCAAGCAAAAACTCTAAATAGATTCTTATTTTACAAACTAACAATTCTATGTATTTGTTTAACCAAGTAAAATCATAAATCTACTCTTAGTTTTTCCAAAAATAGATTGTACATTGTTCAATGTACTACATTATTTCAATTTATAAACATTTAACCAGGCAAGAGCCCTATTTAAAAAACAAAAGATAATAACACAACACAGCATACATACAACAATGGCTTCTCATCTCAATTCTCATCTCAAAGGTGTAAAGAAATCAACAATGAAGAATGGAATGCGTAAAAGTATTGTGTGAGTATAACAAAGACAAGGATGTAAAAGGCGCTAGGCGCTAGTCGGGCGGGCAACCGCCGTCTAGCCTGCCTAGGCGGTCGTCTAGACTCTAGGCGGCCGCCTAGATCTAGGTGGTTCAAAAATAAATAATAAAATCGAAAAAACCTACTGAAAAAGTCCATAAAACCCCAAAACATGCATAGTTTGGCGTCGAGGGGTCTAGGCGGGCATCGGGCGGACACCAGGCGCCTAGCGCCTAAGCGGCCGCCTAGACTGTCTTTTAGAACGGTGAACAAAGATAATCCAGTGTTGTCAGAACTGGACCGGCGGTTGGACTGGGTCCGACCGTTTTTTTCCAAAAAACGGTCCGGTCTGACTTGAACCGAAATTTTTTTTTTAAACTGTTGGTTTTTTAGAACTGGATTTAACCGGTGAACCGGCCAATTTTGTTTTTAAAAGAAATACTCAAAAATATTTATCGTGTAAGATTTGAACCATTTGGTTCTTAATTTGGTTTTAAGAAACCTTATAGTTGTAAAATTAAACCAAACCAAACATGCTAAGAACCAAACCAAAAAGTAAACGTGGATCTATAATCTATTTGAACCAAACCAAACCAAGCCTATTTGAACCCCGGTTGAAACCCGGTCTGGCCTATACCAAAAAAAAAATCGGTTCAATCACCAGTCCGGTTTTTAAAACATTGAGATAATCCAGGTAGCAAAAACAAGATGAAGTTGAATATGATAGATCTACTATGAGCCCGTTTCGCAAAAATAAGCTCTAAAAGTAGTGATACATTGAAAAAAAAACTGTTAGCATGAGAAAACCACACCGGAACTTCTTACATGTTAAGAAAAGTTAGATAAAATCCAAAATGACATCAGTTTCAATAGAGAAACAAACAATTATTTTGTCATATTTTAGGAAGGCCTTATAGTCGAATCATAACCACTATGTATATCAAAAAATTATTACTTTATATATTACGTGGGACCTATACAAATTTTTTATATGTATTATATTACGAATTTAGCTAATGTTATTAATTTAGAACGTTATCCCCAAGTCAGGACCAGCCAAAAATATTTTGACCGAGGTTATTAATTCATCGGGTATTAAATTATCGAGATTCTACTTTATATCATTAGCTTATTTGGAACAATAATAAACAGTTGTGACATATTATCCTTCTACATGAAGGATGTCCACAAGAAGAGGATACATGCTTCTAATAATCTTCCATGCCTCTATTTCATACAAGATTTACCCAACAATGTTGCTTCTTGAGCAGTTAGTACGAGTGATCATGATGAGTGAACTGGAAAAAGGTGTACGGACGATCTGGGTGTAGTGTTTATCTCAAATCGTGTTCAGGGTTTGTACATCCTTAGCTGAAGGAAGTAAGTGTAAAGTAATCCTCTACAGAACATACAAATCAGTTTCTATTGTATCTCAAAAATACGTTCTTGTGTCTCTATCTTAAACTATGCATACCTAAAGAATAGTAATATCCAGTGTTTGCTTGGATGCATTCAGATTTCCCTACACTTACTTCCTTAGCTGAAGAAAGTAAGTGTAGGGTAAAGTAATCCTCTACAGAATATACAAATCAGTTTCTACTGCATCTCAAAAATATGTTCTTATCTTGTGTCTCTATCTTAAACTATGCATACCTAAAGAATAGGAATATCCAGTGTTTTCTTGGATGCACCAAACTATGTTATCTGTGCATGACATACAAGGCATCCATAAAAATGACCATAGGCTATAGACCTTAATTCACCAAGATTTCATTTACCCAAATTTACTTCCCTGTAAGAGTGTCAGAGTTCTCAAATACAAAATGTTAATCGGCTGAGGTATATTGGGATTTTCAATACCTGTCCATGTTTCTGCTGCCAAAAAAGCTTGATTCTCTACCCCCTTGAAATCCTCGTCTATCATCCATGGGCTTGGCCCACGAGTCTCCTAGGCCGCCACGTGAACGAGGCCTTTCCGTGAACTCCATATTCCTCGGTTCCTCTGACATGCCAGACTGAGAAGGCGGACGATTTCCTGCACCAGAACCAGGCCTCATCTCACTGGTGGCTTTTTGACCAAACCGAACCTTGTCGTCCAAGTCACGTATCAGCTTCTCCAGATCTCTCTCTTTTTGAGAAATCTGCTCATGCAGATAGGCTGCTTGCTCAGTAGAATGAGCTGCAGGATCTCCGTTCAGATTTCCCTCAGTTTCTATGCTCAATTCCTTTTTTAGATGATTTATCTCTTCTTTTAACATCTTCTCTTCATCTGTTACAGATCTGAGAATCGGAATCCCAAGTCATTAAATGTGTAATAGGGAAGCCACAGCCTCCCCCAAATACAAGTGAAATAAACAGCTCACATGATGCAGACAAATCCAGTAAAAGTATAATCATGCAGTGAATAAGTTGTGAACTACTATATTGTTTACTAGTCTATACTCCATAAACAAGAGTCGGAAACACTCAAAAACCATACTCATTATCCACTACCTACGCATATCACTAGTTTTAAATGATACTGAATAACCTACTGACATGTGCCAATCAAGAGGAAGTGCAATCAATAAAGATATGATATCACCTATTACATATTTATTATCAGAAATGTGATACATTGAACATGGAGACAACGAATAGTCTTAGCATACTTCTATTGCTATTTTGAGATGATACTAATTTCACAAGAACAACTGAAATAAAGCAAACATTTCAGAATGAAGGAGAAACAAAATAAGGTAGCCAATCTAGCAGTTAGTCTACTCTGATACAGAAGCCCTTACAGTTCAAATTACTTTTATCACTCTTAGAAGTCAATTACTAGTTACTCCAGCCAGTCTCACTCTTTGTCCAGATTTTCTCCAAGGAGACTTGGAAGCCAGCATGCTCCATGCTTGCACACTTTAGTTAGCCTACAAGGCAGCTATATCAACATCGTCCTAGTCTTCCAGTCAGCAAGGTGATAGTTGGAATTTGGAGCTAAAGATAACAGCTTAAAAGCAGATCTAGAATCTGTCCAATAAATTGAATCATTTTAGGAGTTGCCTCCAACCCTAAATCATGCTTCATAGGAGACCCCAATTTGAAGGGATAAGGCTTAAATAATGATGATGCAATGGCAACTGTCAAAAGCTAACAAAATCAGATGCTATAGATATTCCTTCCAAGAACTAGAAAGGTAAATTTCTCGGGAGAGCAAACAAATATCCATGTCAAGTTAATCCTCATCCTAACAACATCGCAAAATTAACAGAATAGTTGCAACTAGTAAAAACTTAGTTCACAAGCATGGGTAGCATGCATCAGCAATGTTTAACAAGGCAGATTTCACCAAATAAATGGAGGCTCTGCTGTAGTGCAATACTCAACACCAACCCACTGGTAAGAACTTCCTACTAATACTGGATATAACCATGTGAAGCAAGCTTATCCCTATTAAACAAGCTCATTTTTGGACCAGCTTTCCCAACTCCTATGCGTATATCCTCTAACAGTCTCCTTTATGACCGACCCAAGGAAGTGTCCAAACAGATCTGATTTTATACCATTTAGCCAGCCTTCCGCAATGATTCTCGTTAACATTTAAATCAGTTTATTTGAAAAAACAAACTAAAGAAAAAGTCTCGTCTCCACAATCATAGAATACAATTTCACAAGTTCATGCAAGAAACTAGCTAATAAGATCAACACCTCCAGATCTACTATTCAATATGTATAGATCTGCAAAAGGAAAGGACTATTCCCATCCTGTTATCAATTTCAACCAAGGTTGGTCTTGTTGACGGATACCAATACATATTGGCTGTATCCTAAGCAGACCCGATACTTGAAGAAAAAGCAAGGCATTGTCCGAGGCCAAAAGTACAGACTGAAGTTTGTGAATTTCCATCGATTTTTTGGCTCTAAATCCGCCCGAAAGAGAGCAGCACTTAGAAACAGGCCAAAACATCCCAAAATTGATGAACAATTATTTTTGGACATTTTGGTAAATTTTGGTTGGTATAGGACTAGCACAAAATTCAAATGTTGCTGAAACTGCGCAAACTTTCAATATTGGCCACAACTTAAACAAAGGTTGGGCAAGACTGACTGGCGATGGCCAAACTATATACTTGACTTGGCTTTAGTTTCATTTCCATGCTTTTTAAAGACTGTTTAGCGCCGTTACTGTTATATGATAACCTGCCAAATGAATTATAAAATGATATGTTAAAATTTTACAAAAACTGTGCAACTATTCAGTGAACCAACATATAACTGTAAAATATTACGAAACTAAGCAATTATTCACCCACACTCAGAGGGTCGGATACCAATATCAATACGAAGTTTTTGAACCTAATCTCCAATTTTAACAGTTACACACAGAATCAAAACCTGTTCTTTTCCAACCAGAGAGTTCTGAGATATTGTTGTAGAGACATTTGTCCTTGCTATTTGGATGCGAAGTTTTGAACCTTAAACTCCAATTTTAACACTTATTATACTTGAAGTACAGACATTTGTCCTCGGTATTTAGATATAGTTGATAGCCACTGATTAAATACATTACTCAACTTGCATGTTCATGCATTTGATGACAAGACTTTGTGATATTAGTGTCCATTCCAAGATTAAGTCAAAATATTTCATCATACATGTGTGTGTATTTGTACAGACTCCAGTCCCTTCTCATATATATATATATATATATATATATATATATATATATATATATATATATATATATGAGGAAAATGTACCTAAGGTCGACCTTAGGTAAGTTACCTAAGGTCGACCTCATTTTCCTCACTTTACAACATTTTTTTCTTGAATTTTTTTTTATGGGATTCATCTACACCTTATTATTGGCAACATACCAAATTTCAAGTGATTATAATATTGTTTAGCCCCCTATCTATCCCTTGCAAAATCGACGGTCTAAAACTTTGCTGCTACACCGTCGATTTTGCAAGGGATAGATAGGGGGCTAAACAATTTTTTTTTCTTGAAATTTGGTATGTTGCCAATCAATAAGGTGTAGATGAATCCCATAAAAAAAATTCAAGAAAAAAATGTTGTAAAGTGAGGAAAATGAGGTCGACCTTAGGTAACTTACCTAAGGTCGACCTTAGGTACATTTTCCTCTATATATATATATATATATATATATATATATATATTATTTTATTTTATTTTTTGAGGTGTCCTTTCTCCAAGCCGAGCCGTGGCCCAAAGCCACCCAGCCGTCCGGGGGAGGACTCGAACCCGAGAACTATGCTCGGGCGGCCTCCCGTACTACCACTAGGCTAGTGCCTTATATATATATATATATATATATATATATATATATATATATATATATATATATATATATATATCAGCTCACCAAAAAGCAGATTTTGAAAAGTCATAACTCAAGATAACTCGAAGAACCAGACAACAGAACAAAATATGAAAAGTTATTAGTTGTGACAGAATTTGAGAAGTCACTAAAAAACAATATTTGACAAGTCAGTTATGTTGAACACAAAGTTATTGTATGGGATTGCCATTCCTTCACTATTTGGCTTAATGTGTCTTAGAGACAGATGCAATTCCTTATAGCAAATTGTATTATCTTACCTCTTTGTCTAGCATCTTACGGTCCAGGAAAACTTGAAGGGTTCTCCTTGGTTGCATGAGCTTAAGTTGCATTTCCAAAAGGTTACCTATCTGCCAACTGGTTGTCTAGGTTTATGGCATGATCATAGCTAACTTGGCAAAAAAATTGTCACCAATATAGAGGGTTGACTTCACGTCGACAACCGGTCATAACAACTTTGTCAAATCTTTTATGGAGCTTTATTTGGCTCCATACTCGACTACATTCTAATGGGCGAAGGCTCGGATGATTATGACAAATTTATTGTATCTTAATAGCCTAAATAGCATGTGTCGGAGCACTAGAGGTGCACCTCATTAAGGGTGCACCACACTAAGGGATATGCGGCGCTATGCATCATTTACGCCTCGCCTTTGCGCGTAGGCATGAAAAGCCTTGAGAATAACATTGTCGACGACAGCAAAGGGCCCATGTGAGTGGCAGGTTGACAACAAACTTGGAGAGAGGGATGGGGACGAATTTCTTCTTGGGCTCGAGGTGGCAACCTCCTTCCAGCTTGAGAAGGGATTGATCGGAGCACACATGGATGAGCTCGTTCTCTTTTGCCTCAACAAATTGGGCCTTTCGATCCATTTACTAGCGTTATCCTAAGGCTCCATTTACTAGGTCATCCTAAGCTCGGAAAAAAAATTTCCCAGCTCCATTTCTTCTAGAGAGGAGAGAAAAATGAAAGGTAATTAAGTGTTTTGGGATAATGGGGTATTAGAGATACATGACGCCGAAAGCAGATTATAAGGGAAGGGGGGGGGGGGGGGGGGGGGGGGGGGGGGGGGCGCTATAGGGAAGAAGATTTACTAACGTGGAGGATTTTTATTATATTATACAACTTGACTACAAGAAATTAAAAAACCAATGGAGAAGTTGATTACGTCCTGGACCCTGGATGAAATGCAAATTTTGCAATAGTTCAGGCCTTTTACAAACAGTAGGACCATTCACCACAACAGCTTGATGAGAATAGTGTTGGTTCATGGGTCAAGACCCCACAATCTTACAAACCAAATGCCATGCTAACCTGATCCTAAAGTTTAATGCTTGATCAGTGATGTGGCACCAAATAGATGACTTAATACAGGGCTGATTCAGTTTTGTGCTACTTGCTTATTCAGCTGAGATTTGATGACTTCAATATCATCCCATGTTGAGAATCATTTATTCTTCAAGCTTGTAACTAGAACTCTCACACGATTTGGGATCAAGGGGGCGTTCTTGTCAAGTGAGTAAGATCCCCTCTCCACAACCCACCATATAGACTTATACTATATTGGCCCAAAAAGCATATTGGCATTTATGGATGACTATACATCATTTACTAAAACAATTCTATTTGAACGTTTTCTACTATTCTAATAGTTTCATGGTATATAGATTCTATTATTATAATGGCCAAAATAATTTATTACGGAGAAGTGTTCTTTGTGCCAAATAGGCAGGCAGAGGCTAATCAAAGTCATAAAATCAAACAAATCCTCAAATTAAACTAGGTTTGGTGAATCCCAAGGAAATATTATGCATGGCATGTTATAAGCACAAATGGCAACATTGGACATAAACAGAAATGTCAACATTTATTACAATTTCCTATATATGCAAAAGATGAAACAACAAACTGCAAAAATGGCAAAACAAAAATGTGAACATACTAACCGACAGATGCCAAAAAGCAAACAAAATACAGAAATAGTAAACAGTTGCTAAAACACATATGACGGTAAAACCATTAACTTGGTATGAATGATAGAAGTTGAAGAGAATCTAAACCTGTCAACGCTGCGATGCTCCAGCTCCAAATCAATCTTCCTCCAATCCTTCCCTTTCTCCTGCAACAGAACCTCCCTCGGCCTTGCGTCGCCGAAAGGGTTGATCTTCGGCCGAGCCTTCGGCGCCCCTCCTTCTCCAGGACTCCCTGGCCTACTACCTGACTGAGCGCTCGAAGGCCTACTAGAATGCGAACTAGATGGCCTGCTCGTACTCTTCTTCACCTCAATCTCGGTATCGACCTTCCTCCAATCCACACCTTTCTCTGCCAGCACCTCCTCCCTCGGCCTCGCCGCCCCAAACAGGCTAGGCCGGTTCTTCACCTGCTCGGCATTTACTGCCAAAGAACGTTCTTTGGAGGATCGAGAACGAGTCTAGGCCTTTCTCCGTTATTGTTAGATGCGGGAAATCCTGCGCCTCCCCCTCCACCTCCGTGAACCCACCGATCTGAATCAGACGAGCCGCCACCAAAAGAATCCCTGAAGCCGGATCCGAACCCGGAACTCCTCGACTGCGTCGGAGCCGCCTTCTTGGTGGAGAACCAGCTGTCGGCCTCGTCGGCCTTCAAGGAGCTGCCGCCGCCGAGCGACCCGTACCGATCGTGCCGTCCCGGTCCAGAGTCCGAAGGGAACGGCTTCTTCGCCGAGGCCCAGTTGTCAACCTCGTCAGCACGCGAGGGGAGGTCGGGATCCCGAGACGGGGGATCGCGGCGCCCTTCCTCGTCGAACCCGCCTCCGTATGACCTCCTCGATCCGGATCCGGGTCCGGACCCGGATCCGCCGCCGTAGGACTGGAAGCCGCGGCCGAACCGAGAGCTCTCGAGCTCCTCGGCGGAGCGCTCCTTGGGGCCGGTGGGCAGGCGGAGCATCTCGTCGGGGGTGAGCCCCACGCCGCCGCGGTGGGACCTGCCGCCAAAAGCGGGGCCCGGACATGGGGGAGGGGGTCGCGGCGAACTCGGAGAGGGGGACGGCGACCGGCTTCTTCTTCTTCTTCGGCTTGGCGGCGACGGCTTCCTTCAAGCTGGGGAAGAGGTCGGCCGGGGACGCCGCAGCGACAGCGGCGTGCTCGCGTTCCTCGGCTTCGGCGCGCTCGGCCTCGAGGGCCCACGCGCCGATGGCGCCCCATGGTTTGGACATTTTTTTTTTTCAGGGTTTGGTTCTTTCCTTTCGGGAAAAAAAGTTGGGATTTTTGGAGTTAGGGCTGGCGGGGAGGAAATGGGAATTAAAAATTGGGGATATTGGAATTTGGGGAAGGTTGGAGCGAGAGGTGGGGGCTCACGGCAAGATTTGCTAACGTGCGCATGACAAAGAACTTTTTTCAAAGTAACTTTTAATCAAAAAGAAAAAAGTAATAATAAAAGAAGAAGAAAAAAAAAGTCTTCCCATAGGCATCTACGAATGTGGAATCTCAAGGTGAAATTATAATATTAGTTTACAAGATGGATGTTTGTTGAAACGTCGGATATTAGTCGGGTTAGCATTTTTAAAATAACTACTTAGAATCCTAAATGAACAGCACATTTAAGAAACTATATCAATTCTAAAAACAATTATTTAGCTTGTCTATTGCTTTTGGTAATAAATGGAGCCCACGATGAAAATTCTAATCCAAATCCGTCCGTAGGAAACTATATGATGATGCTTTACCAACATTAAGAACCTTGGTTTGATTTGTGGACTCGATCGATAGTTCTTCGAACACACATAAGAGGGAAGGAGTAATCCTCTGATGTCATTCCGATACTCAAATTAGATTGAAACGGAGGACAGTTTCGACATAGTTTTAGAGTAGAAAAACGAGCATACCTTTTGAAGGTGTCAAAGAAATTATATATAGTCCTATCTTGAAACCCTAATTTACTTTTGCGCTTATCAAATCATCCTTGTTAAGTATAAGTATTCATCTTTTGCAAATACATTTGACTTGTCCATAAGGCAAAGGAAAAAAAAACATAAATTGTATTTAGGCAGGTTATGTGAGACCGACAGATACTAATGAAAGAGAAATTAATATTTGATGATTTAGGATGTAGAGGAGAGTTGATGCATCTTTAGTTTCTTGTTTGTAACAGCTTGTGAAAAAGCTTGTAATGTTAACTTTAGTAAATAAAACAAGCAATATTACTTCAAATATTTCATGTCTTGACTATTTGTTCATATGATTTTTGTTGTCTACTGAGTCATTGTTCAGGTTTATCACCGATCCATAATTAAATAGTCTTTTTCATATTGGTGCAAGATTAGTGAACACACGTAGAGGCCGAAAAATAATTGTGCACCATTGACCTTATTTCATTGTCCAAACCACGTGAGGGTTGTCACGTTCTGATTTCCAAGAATTAAGTCCAACTGGACGTAAAATTGTACAAGTCTAAATTGTACTTGTACAAGATATTATATATAACAATTCTAATTCGGCATTTCAATATCAAGGTTGCCATAAAGGAATTGCAGAAGATTTAGTAAACAACTTTATTAATCGTTGAATAACTAAATGCAGCAAAATACTGAGGTTCTTCCAAATAAACAAAATATCCCCTTTACTTAAAAAAAACAAATTAAACGATGTACCATACATCATGTCATATATTAAAAACAAAATCATCTTCTAAAGAACGGAATACTACGAATCAAATGAAAGCTTCTAGTGCATTGGACCTCCAAATTGTTCCCCGAACATGTAGACCTAGGGTACTTGGTGTAAGCCCCTGTTTTTCAAATTTTATTTAATTAGTGTTAATTAAATTTTTTATGTCAATTTTAGCCTTAAAATAATTATTGAGATTTTTAGGAATTTTTCTAGAATTTTTAAATGATTTTTAAATGAGTTTTAAAATACAAAATATTAATTTGTAATTTTCTAAATTATTTTAATATCATTCTGTAATTTTTAGATTTATTTTTATATCAGTATGCAATTTATTTAATTGTTACAATAGCATTTTGTAATTAATGAATTATTTTTAATGGTGGAATGCAAATTTATATTTGCATTTAGTGACTTAGGGACCTAAACCTAAATTCCTAAAGTCTAAGGGTTTATTTGCAAAACCATTGTCACCTACCCCCAACGACCAGCCACGTCGCCGGCGACCGACCCCGATCTTTTCCCGCCTTTCCCGGCCGTTCCACCGCCTCAAACTACCTATAAATAAACCCTCCTTCTTCTCCAGACCCAAACCCTAGCTCTACACCCCACCACAACCACCGCAGCCATTCGTCTCCGACGAAAACCCTAGACCTAACCCTAACTCCGGCGACATCCTACCACCGCCTCACCAACCGTCGACGTCGATCGCCACAACCACCATTCGCTCCGCCTCGACGAGACGACCGCAGCGCCACCACTCCGCCGTGACCACGACCACTCCTCCGCCGTCCACGGCTCTCGAAACCCCCATCAACCGCCGAACACGTGAGTAACAGGACTCGAATCGTGTCGTGCGTGTCTCGTTTTCACGCACGAGACTCGCCAGGACACGACGAACCTAACGCTGTGCTCGGACACGCGAGACTGAACTCGTACGTGTCGTGCATAGCACGGACACGTGGATTCCTGTGTCCCAAACTGTCCGGACACAGGATTGATTTTATTATTTTTTATATATTAACTCGTTTAAACCTAAATAAATTAAACCTAAACCTAATCTTAACATAACTAGCGGGCTGACCCCCTGGCCAGCCCGACCCGACATAACCCCCCCCCCCCCCCCCATCGCGCTGGCTCGAGTTCGAGCCCCCCCCCCCCCTACTTCTGTGCTGTTTTCCTTTTTCTTTTGTTTTAATATATATATATATTTATATATATATATTTATACATGTATTTGTATATATATATGTATTATTATATATACTATATTATGTATATATATGTATGTTGTTTTTATATATATATATATATATACTTCATTTTTAGTACTTTATTATATTATGTATGTATATATATATATATATATATATGTATTATGTACACATATGTATATATGTATATATTTTCTTGTGTATATATATTATTATATATATATACTATTATATGTATATGTATACAATATTGTATATATATATATATTTTTTATAGTTAAGTATTTTCTTATACATATATATATATATATATATATATATATATATATATATATATATATATATATATATGTAATTTTTAACATATATATATCCATTATGTAATTATCCATATATTTATGTATATATATATTATGAATATGTGTATACCCTTTATATATGTATTTCACTATACTTAGTGTAAGTCATTTTTCTATGTAATATACTTATCATATTTTTATAACTATTATGTGTAGTTTTACCTTATTAAAATATTAATATTTATTTTTGCACTTTTTACCAATTTGTATTTTAGTGTATTTAAATTACTGCAACCATTTGGTGTCCAAGCCTAGCATGGGTTTTTGGGCCCAAATGTGTTTTCACACATTCAAGACCTGTACAAGTCATATTGGACTTGATTCATGGCCTTGGGTCCTGTATTTGAACTTTGGTTCAAATTATATACATGGACAAAATACGCAGATAATTAATTATTTAATTTTCAATTGTGTGCAATGCTGTTTTTGGATTTCTAAAAATACTTAAAAGTACTGCTAAAATTCTGAAAAATAGTATTTAGATACTATGTTAATTTAGCTAATTTAGTATAATTTTTATAGTATTTAATTTACATTTTTGCCACTAGTTTGGCATATGAAACCAAAACTTATTTTCTATATACTTAGGAAAACTGATTTTTATAAAATACTTGTACTGGTTAATAAATTCCAGGAAAA